>CAJNDT010003246.1:282500-387500 GCA_905221615.1 Symbiodinium sp. CCMP2592
TGATTGAGGTTTCAAGTTTGAGGAATGTAGGGGCCTTAATGATTCGAATAGGGTTCGGGGGATTCCTTTTATGATACCACCCCAAAAACCCCTATTCTAATTATTAAGGCCCCTACATTATATGGGGTTTGGAGTTTGGAGTACGTGAACACATGGGGCCAGCTAGTTTCTGTCTGAAGCTGGTCTCGTTTAGGGTTCCGGTGTGTAGAGGTCTGAGGCAGTTCGATGCGAAAGCTGTGCGTGCATACCGTAATCTGGTGGGATGCTTTCGCAGTGTCAGATTTTTGCTGCAAATGGGAGCCTGGGACAAAGGAGGGTCCAGCGGGTTGATAGAGAATGCTTGGTCGAGGCATGCCCGAAGGACGGATACTATTTTGGAGGGTTCCTTATTGTAATTCTGGTATAGTGCGCCCCAAACCCCCAAAACGCTGTTCTAACTATTAAGACCCTAGATAACCCTGATAGACCCCGTTTAAAGGAACCCTAGACCCTATTCTAATTATCAAGGCCCCTATATTAACCGTACGCCAACATCTTCTGGAGCAGGGCTCGAAAGTCCAAGCGAGGGCCCAGACATCGATCAATACGCCCTAAACCCCAAACGTTGGGTACTGCCCCCACTCAGCAACAGTTGTATAGTATTCATAATACAGATATATTAGGACCTTAATACTGTTGATGGACAAAATCCTGCATTACCCATTATAAGGAATATGCCATAGTTCCCATAGTTTACAATCCTTAGGGTCATGCCGGATTTACTCCATCAGCAGTAGCAGCTCTAATATAGACTGTTACTGTATGGGGGGCAGTACCCAACATAAACGTGAAAAATGCCAATGCAGCTCTCGGCCCCAGGGTGCCCTTATTAAAGCCAAATAGTAGGACAAAAGGAGACCCTCATCCTAAACCCAAAACCCCAAACCCTACAAAAACCCTGAGCCCTAAACCCTAATTAAACCCTAAACCCTAAGCCCTAAGCCCATAAGTAGAATAAAGGGACTGTACTGGGGGGACCTCGCCTCTTTTGCCCGACCTCCAGGAGAGCCTCTCTTGGCGCGCGTCTCCCCCTGAGCGGTTTAGGGTTTGGGTGTGTTTTTTTCCCGGCTTTGGGGTACATGGGGTTTGGGGTTTGGTTTTTTCGGGGTTCAGGGTTTATGGGGTTTTGGGTTTGGGCCTCTGGGGGCTTAGCGTCAGGGTTTGTTAGGGTTTTGTTTTTTTTTTTGTTGGGGCCTTGGGGTTTCCGGGGGCTTAGGGTTTTTTTTTTGGGGGGGGGTTAGATTTGGGGTTGGGTTTCTTGTCGGAGGTTTTGTGGTTTATCCATAGACCCCATAGTAGTTCCTTTCTGGGACTACCTTGTAGAATTCTACATATGAGCCACAAAAAGGAACTACTTTGGGGCCTTTGGGTAGAGATGTTGCTTCGATCTGTTGGGGGCTGCAGGGTGCTTTACGGCTCAGGAGTTCATCCAGGAGTCTGGGGTTTTAAAGACTCAGGGACCCAAAAAAGCACATAAGCCAGAAGCATTTTATGGGGAGATCCCTACCTTATCGGGCTTCGTCATAACGGGGTTTATATGGGGTATCCCTAATTTCATTTTTGGGGCTCCATAGTATTTCTTTTTGGGGGTTCATAAATAGAATCCTATAAGGCAATCTCAGAAAGGAACTACCAGGGAGCCTTTGGGTTTAAAGACTTGTTTCCTGCCGGATGAACTGAATCCGAAGACTCGTCCAGGAATCTTGAAGTGCCCTAAACCCTACACCCTAAACCCTAAACCCGGGAACCCTACAACCTACACCCTAAACCCTAAACCCTAAACTCTAAACCCTGGCCCGAGATCTTAAAATGCAAGTTCCGTCGTGAAGGCTTGCTCCGGGAGAGCTTCCGACTCCCAGTGAAGAGGAGAAGGAGGCAGCGGAGCGGAATTTTTACCAATACTATTCTGGGGTTCCTTAATTATAGTTGTAGCATAGTGGGCCCCAAAACCCTATTCTAATTATTAAGGCCCCTATATTAGGTTTGAGGCTTTGGGGCTGAGGGCTTGAGATTTCTGGTCGCAAGCGGTGGGATGACGCATCAGCGCAGGGACACCACAACTGGCTACAGCGTAGGTATTAACTACGCGGCTTTAGGCTATTTGGGCAGTTTGTCTATGGCACAGAGTTTATTCTGGCAGTGTAAGCCGCATTCGTTGTCGCAAGCAAGTGTGAGCCGTGGCATTTTGCTCTTGTTGCGTGCGAATTTTAGAGCCGAAGCGTGTATCGGGTTCGGCCTGCCGGATGTGGGCTTGCTTTGGCGCCTAATGCATAGACCCTACACCCTGAGCGCTGAACCCTGCTAGTTTGTAGAGCCAACGACCCGACGAAAATGCTGACACCGCGAAGCCACGAAGTTCAGTCTAGGGCTTAGACTCATGGCTTGGGAGTTCGGGTTTAAGGTCAGGAGGAGATCAGGATGGTTTATGTGCAACAACATATACGTAACTCTACCCACCCCTTTGTAGGGATATTCCCGTCAAGAGGTCAGGCTTAGGTGTTTTCGTTGGCTCCTCTCCCGGATATGATTTAGACACCCAGGTAGCTCCTACGCACTTCGCTTATGATAATGATCATGATCCTTCCCTTTCACACCTACACCCCAAGCCTCAACCGTTTATGAACGTAACAGCAAGCAAAGTAACAAGCTACGCAAGTCCACCGCCTTTTGGCACTTCGGCAAGGCATCCCAGACTACTGTCTGCATTGATGGCCACGGTTAGTTTACAAAAATTGGAACGGATATCCCTGTTTTGTTGTTCTTCTTGTTTTTGATGTGGTGGTGGGTCGCTGGTTCGATGGTGTCGCCGTCGCCGTCGTTGCGGCTGCTGCTACTGTTGTTGTCCTTGTCGGCGCGAGTCCGCCAGCGCCATGGATACTACAGTGCCTCCTGCCTGCGTGGTGCTTGCCAGTCTTACTGCTAGTGCTGCTGTTCTAGGTCTTGTTTCTGTTGTTGTCCTTGCCGACGATTCTTATCATTGTCAAGGATTCTTATCATTGTCAAGGTTAGCCTCTTTGCAAGCCCTAGATTTCCTAAATCCCAAAACCCTAAACCTTTTCAGGAGGCTAGTCTTGGTGCTACTGCTGAAATTCAGGAGAGTTTCGCGCTGAGGTTCAGAATTTTGTCTTGAGAGTTGGGGGGGGGGGGGTTTTGAGGGAATTTGAGGGCTTCATGCCTGCAAGCACAGCGCCCAGGAAGTGAGACAGACCTGCCCGACCCTGACGGCCAGGGCCACAGTTCACTTTCATGCGACTTAGAACCTAGGGTTATAAGTAGGGTAACTATAATACTTATACTTATAACTACTTATAACCCCAATTAAGGTACTTATAACCGTACTTAGTAAGTCCCATGATCCTCCAAGTAAGGTTGAGGGCAAGAGCTCAAAGTAAACCACAGGAGCCATATCATGCACCGCAGGAGCAGAAACCGTCTCCGCTTAGGTCCGCCACCGGCCGCTGGACGCCCCGGATCCCATCCGGCTCAAGCCAAGGCAGCGTGGAAGAAATTAGCATTCATAGGGGTGTCTTAAGAGGTTTACAGACCCATCGACCCTTAACCCCTAATCCTGTCAACTCTTCGATCTATCCCCCCCCCCCCACTAGAACACCTCCACTATCTGCGGCTACAGGGGCGCTCACCCCATTGAGGGCTCTAGCACAGAAGCCTGCAGCGTCACCCACATTATTTCTTAGGGTTCCTGTTCTACTTTCAAACACCACAATACGGTTTAGGGTTTATATACGGGTTCAGGGTTTATAGGGTTTAGGGTTTTTGAGGCCCCCACCCACCAATATTTTGCTCGATGTCCAGGCCGTTGTCGGGTGCCTGCGGCTGCCTCTCCTTGACTGCCGTGGCCGCAGCTTGCGGCCTTGGCTCCAAGGCAAACGGCTCAGTTTCGGTTTCTCTACGTGGAGGTTCATGGATAGTTATAATGGCTCCTTTAAGGGATCTATAGGGATTCTATAAAGGTATAAGGTTTAGGGCCTATCTTGGAGGTTCATGGGTAGTTATAAGTGGGGTTATAAGTAGGGTAACTAGACTTATAACTCATATTTGGGGACTTGTAACCCTACTGACAACTACTCATGAACCGCCAAGTATTCCCAGAGCCCTAAACCATTGAGTTCCCGGGACATCAGAGATCTAGATTTGGTGACACTAAGAGCGACCACAAGGGATGGTGGCAGTCATATTAGAGTCGTTTTCTGTTCCGACTAAACCCCGTAACACCCTAAAACCCTTAACCCTAAACCCTAAACCCTAAACCCTAAACCCAAAACCCAAAACCCTAAACCCTAAACCCTAAACCCTAAACCCTAAACCCAAAACCCTAAACCCAAAACCCTAAACCCTAAACCCAAAACCTCAAAACCCAAAACCTCAAAACCCTAAACCCTCAACCTCGAGACCCTCATCGCTGTAGACCATAAGACCAAAGCCTCAAAAGCCCCTAGCTCTGAAGCAGCAACCCTAAACCTTAATCTCTGAACCCCAAAGCCCGAAACCTCAAACTCCGATGTTGTGACTGTGATTATGCTTATGCTTGGTATTCTTAGTAGTAGTAGCCTTAGTATTCTTATTTTCGGGTTATGATTAGGGTAACTATACTTATAACTACTTATAACCCCAATTCAGGAACTTATAACCTTACTTACTAAGTCCCAAGATCCTCCACTATAGAACCATTATAGATCCCTTTAAAGGAACCCCTATAGATCCCTTTAAAGGGACCCTTAAAGGTATTCAGAAGGATCCACCGTAGGTGGGCGCCGCTGCTTGCCTCGGCGCGGCAGCTGCTGGAGCCATGGAGCTCGCGAGATCCGCTGTGAGGCCCGAGCTCTAGCGTCTTATTCGGGTTTAGGGTTTGGGGTTTAGTGTTTAGGATTTAAAGGCTTCAGGGTTTAGGGTTTAGGATTTAGACTTCAGGGTTTGGGGTTTCGGGTTGAGGGTTTGGGGTCTTGGGTTTTGGGTTTCCAGGGAGGGGGGCTGTTCGTAGAGGGCTTTATTCATGGTTTGTACCTGGTGTTTTTTTGCTTTTTAGGGTGTTTGCTCTTGCTCATTAGGCGTTTAAGGTTTAGTAGGGTTGTATACGAAGGTTGTGATGTACGGCTTCAGGTCAAGACATAATGGCTGTTTATGTGTAAACTTTCTGAAGGCTCCGGAAGGGTTTAAAATCGAGCTTTTGAAAGGCTGTTGCGGCCAGGTTTTCATGGCTTTTCGGGGCTGTCCGGGCTCCGGGGCTTCGGATTTGGGCTTTTGGGGAAGGGCTGGGGTGTAGTGTGCTCCTCTGCCAGGTATGCCGTTGACTGTGTCAGTGCAGACAATGCCCGGCGCTGGAGAACGGCCCGGGCGGCAGAGTAAGATACGTTTCTGCCCAGCTGGATACTATAGGGTCTTATGGGGTTTCTCAGATTCAGACTGCAACAGAATAGAGTTTGGGGTATATGATTTTGCGGCTCCCTGTAAAATGAATGTACCATAATACACCCCAACACCTTCTTCCAATTGTTAGATTAAGGCCTTGTAAGAGCCTTGCGCCCCAAGCACATCCCTATCCTGCACAAGGTTCTTTTCTGCTCGCATGTGGGGGGCCGGATCTGAATAGCCAGTCTTCGGCATAAGCGACATCCTAAACCCCAAATCTTAGATGATAGCTCCAACCCTGAAACGATAGGATGGCTGCTCCAACCCTACACCCCCAAAGGATCAGCTCCTGCTCAAAGGGCCCTAAGTACCTTTTTGGTAGACTGTAGGGTTTCCATGCCAGGAATTTCTATTATGATTTGGGGAGGTACCTAACCGGTAGCAGCACCTATAGGGGAGTTTCCGAAAATAGGGGACCCTAATATACGTAGTACCCCTGAGCAGTAGGATCCTTATCATAAGGACCCCAAACAAGGTACCCCCAATTGTCGGAAACTCTAAACCCTAAACCTTTTATAGAACGCTTATAGAGCCCTTTAAGGAACCCTTAAAGGATCGGCCGTGTCAGCACATTCAAAGGGGAAAAGGAGGGACCCTTGATGGGGACCCCTACCCTATCATGGGCTAGATACTGGGTTTATACAGTAATAGCTATATTGAGGGTATATACCTAGGGGACTGCAATATGGGAGTTTCCGAAAATTAGGGGTACCTTATTTCGGGGGTCCTTATAATAAGGACCCTGCGAGGGTCCTTTTGCCTAAGGGTCCTTACTAAGGGTTCCTCCTTCTACCCTTAGACACATCTCCCAGGCCGTCGTTGAGCCGCAACCAGACTTCGCTGCGACCTCGCCTGGACTGCTGTGCCGGTTTGGGGGGGAGTTAAGGGTTCAAGGCTTAGGTTTGAGGGTGAGAGTTAAGGGTTTGAGGCTGAGGTTTTAGGGTGAGAGTTAAGGGTTTAAGGCTTAGGTTTTAGGGTGAGAGTTTAGGGTTCAAGGCTTAGGTTTTAGGGTGAGAGTTTAGGGTGTAAGGCTTAGGTTTTAGGGTGAGAGTTAAGGGTTTAAGGCTTAGGTTTGAGGGTGAGAGTTTAGGGTTTAAGGCTTAGGTTTCAGGGTGAGAGTTTATGCTTTAAGGTTTAGGTTTTTAGGCTTTAGGGTGAGAGTTTAGGGTTAAGGTTTAGATTTTGAGAGTTTAGGGTTAGAGTTATAGGTATAGGGTTTAGGGATTGAGGTTTAGGGGGTTATGGGTATAGGGTTTAGGGATTAAGGTCTGGGGTTTAGCGCATAGGAGTAGTTGTGGGCTGAGGCATGGATGCATAGAGTTTGGACTGACAGCCGAGGCCACGGCTTACGGCTTAATGTAGGGGCCTAAATAACTACCAGGGTTTAGGGTTTAGGGGTTTACGGTTTAGGGTTAATTACAATACCGTTTTGGGGGTTCCTTATTATGGTTGTAATATAATGGGACCCAAAGCCCTATTCTAATTGCTAAGGCCCCTATATTACGGTTCAAGGTCGACCACGCGAGCCTTGGTTGAGGTTCGGGGTCGGAAGTTCGGGGGCTGCAGGGTGGGAGATGCAGACACATGAGCCTGTCAACATGTGGGTAGTTCACAAAATTAAAATCCCTTTTAGTGTCCTCTTTAAAAGCGTGCCGTCCTATTTGTTTGGACCGAAGAAGGGGCTGAATTTGGAGAACTAGCCAGGTCTGCTTGAATCACTTTCTGGCAACATGAGCCAAGTTCCTCCGAAGAGTACAACCTTGCTACTTCATACCGGGCCCTGGGCCCAAACAAGTCCGAAGCGATGAAGCTGGGGGGGGCTAGAGCCGAGAAAGCATGTCCGGATGTATTGAAACCCAATTGAACGTTCGGAAACACGTCACTTGATTACATTTCCTTTGCTGGTTCCTTGGAGTGCTCTTTTTCCCTAAGGGTCCATGTACCTAGATAGTATATACATTCACCTTAAAGTAGTCCCTATATAGGTACATTGGGGCCAATGTATATACTATTTGGGTACATGGACCCTCAGGGTTTCAACCCCGGCATGCTTCTGTGACTACACTTGGTATGCTCAGGCACCTGGTCAGCACCTCACAGTGGGTAGAGTTGCAGAGTCCTATTGGGACTTCTTCATCATTGACGAGTTCCTTTTTGGTTTGTCTCTGCAGGAATGACTCTTATAAGGATCTGTTATCTTCAGATTCTTTATGTGGGAGTCAACAGTACATCCTGAACCTGACGCAACTGCAGCCCGGGGTGCCCGAAGCCTTAAACCCTCAACCCTAAACCCTAAGGCCTTTCTTTGATTGTTGCATCTCCATGTCTGCAACCCTGAGGAGCCTGTGCATCCCAGTCTTCCAGCCCTGCAGGTGCAGCAGTCGACGGGTTGTTTCTTGTTCATGTCTTTTCGGTCCAGAGTTTAGGATTTAGGGTTTAGGGTTCAGGGTGTTTTACGGTTGCCATGCGCATCCGAGGGTAACGTGTCTTTTGAACAAAGCAGGCGAGCGCGTCGGCGCAGTTTCCAATTGTAGGCTATATTCGGGGTGTAACTGTAGGTACTGTTTCAGTCCAAGTAGATCCCTTCTACTTTCCTGGGCGGTGTGGTCCAGGTGGGCTTGGAATACTGGTAATGGGTTCAGGGTTTAGGGTTTAGGGTCTAGGGTTTAGGGTTTAGGGATCCCGCGATGTCAGATCCCTGATGGCAACATACATCTGATTTGCTTCGGGATTTGGGGCTTCTGCCGTGTTGTCGGCGAAGTATCACTTGACTGCTACAAACTCTATTGGCTCTTCCGCTGTCAGTTTGGGTTTTTGGGTGGTTGTCAAAATTAGGGTCCCTTTTCGGTACCCTAAATTATAGGTGCCGTACTATCATAGAGACCCAAAAAAGGGACCACAATTTTGATAACCACCCATATGACCTGAAGCTGAAGGTATCTATAAGAAACCCAAATCGCCGCTCCCTCAGCCGTGTTCAGGGTCTAGGGTTCAGCCATTTGACAACCATCCTTATGGAGCGGTTCAGCGTTGCTACGTAGTGCTAGTTGTGCTGAAGCCGGAGATCCGAAACCCTACTTCGGTTGATGATATTAGTCTCCTAGGGTTTCTTTAAAGGGATCTTTAAGGGTACCTTTAAGGGGCTCCTTTAAGGGATCTATAGGGTTTTAGGGTTTAGGGTTGATGATATATAAATCCTGCATGACCTTAAGGACCCTAAACTATGAGAATTATGGTATATTCCTTATTATGGGTCATGCAGGATTTATATCATCAACCGTTATGGTCTCCATTGCAGTTCCTTTTTGTGGGTTTAACCAATTTTATATCAAGGATCCCAAAAGGTAGCCCCAAAAAGGAACTACAATGGAGACTATAGGTACCAACATCGAGGTGGGAATAGTTACTACTCACAGAATCCATTAAAAGTTTTATTTCTTGGAGAATAGTTTGTAATAGTATGCCGCTGCCCTTATAGACCCCTCTCCCCTCCCCCTATACTTGCAGTTTCTGTTATCCTTATAGCCTCCTGTAAACCCTCAACCCTATAAACCCTAAACCCTCTATAAACCCTAAACCCTATAAACCCTAAGCCCTATAAACCCTAAACACTATAAACCCTATAAACCCTCTAAACCCCCATGCCAGGGAGTGATCCTCCCAATCACCCGGCCGATGCTCCCTCAGCCGAGTCGTCGGGCGTGGCTGGGGCCTCAGGCTGTAGCTAAAGTTGCATCTGATATTTTACAAGTATATCTATCTCGAGATCTGCATAGATGTCGGCATCTATATCTGTATCTGTGTTGACACATGTGTGTGTGTGTATGTACATGTACAAATGCAGTGATGCAGTGCATAAAGTGTGTATTTATACATTTATATATATATATATATACACATAGTTGCCTTATTTCCTATGTATATGTATGTATATATGCATGCATGTATTTATGTATGTATGTGTGTATGTATATGTATGTATGTACGTATGTATGTATGTATGTATGTATGTATGTATGTTTGCATGTATGTATGTGTCTGTGTATGCGTGTACGTCTGTACGTATGTGTTTATGTAGATGTGTGTGTATGTATGTATGTATGTATGTATGTATGTATGTATGTATGTATGTATGTATGTATATATGCATGTAACATGTACGTATGTATGCATGTACGCATGTATGTATGAGAGCGTACGCACCTACGCACGTACGCATGTATGTGTGTGTATTTGAGTACATATGTCTACACAGATATGTATGTACATACATATATATATAACCCGACTTCAGCGAGACTCGAGCACTGGACCAATGAATGAAGCACGGTCATGAAACTTAAACACAGCCCCAAGCGGAATCGGACTTCAAAACCTCATAAACGCCGGTAAAGCTTAATGGAACTCTTATAGAAACCTGTGAGCCTTTTGAACCCCTACAAAACTCAGCATACAGACCCTATGGAATCTTTATCAATCCCCAATGAACCCTATGAAATGCTCAAGCAAACCTCGATAACGCCGCGCCCTTCATAGGTCTTGGAGATCCCAAGAGGTGAGGTCGACAGGCCTCGGGGCTGCGAAGTCGTAGAGTAGGGAATTTTGGAGGTTTCGGGTTTTAGGGTTATTAGGGTTCAGGGTTTAGGTTGTTTTTGAATATGTTTCAATATTTTTGTGTTTTTTGTGCTGATAAAGGGGTTACAAAGGCTTCATACGGCATAACGTGGGTCTTACGAGGGCATTGCATTGTGTGGTAGGGTCAATACGGTTTTACTGGGGGTTTTGCGATCGGGGATTCACAACTATTTTTCATAACCTGTTGTTCAACCTAGAAATGCCCTAATACAAGCCCGAAAGAAGCCTGAACACAAGACACCCCTAAGTACCCTTTAATGTACCCCAAATATCACTATGAAGGGCCGTAAGGACGACTCTATTCAAGGGCCCTTGGGGCGTCCTGGAAGATGGATCCGGAAGCCCAACAGCTTCGCAAGTCTAAGATCGAGTTTGAAACTTATATGGGTTTACCCATAGGCCCCAAAGTAGTTCCTTTTTGGGGTTCATGTTTCGAATTCTATAAGGTAATCCCAACAAGGAACTACTACGGGGCCTATGGGTTTAGAGTTTGGTGTGTACGGTTTTCGGTTCTTCTATCCGTCTAAAATATTTCTACCGGAGATCTCATTCTGGATGATTTCTGTGAGAGGCTGAACCCCTTCGCTTGCGACTACGTGCGACGCTCTGCCGGGAGCATAGCTTCGGCAGGTTTCGGATGTTGGGTTCAGGGTATTGGGAGTATGGTTTAGGGCCTTGGGGCTTACGATTGAAAACAACTCCTCAGAAAGTGTGGTTTTGGGAGTGCCACGGAAATAGTCCGAAAGTTTTGGATTTTCGCGCCTTTCAACCCTCAGCCCTTCAGCCAACGCCTTCCAGAGAACCATATGGGTAGTTGTCGAAATTATAGGTCTCTTTTTGGGCACCCCAAATATGACGTGCCGTACTACATTAAGAACCCCAAAAGGGACCCTCATTTTGGGAACCACCCATATGTTCGCAGAGGAAGCACTGTCAGCTGTTTGGTACGGTATTTACTCTGCTGCTATACTGACTTTGGCGGTCGATGGATATCCAGGGACAGGATGCTACTAATTACATATGTATATATATATATATACATATGTATATCTCTCTCTCTCTCTTTCCCTCTCTTTCTCTCTCTCTCTCTCTCTCTCTCTCTCTCTCTCTCTCTCTCTCTCTCTCTCTCTCTCTCTCTCTCTCCGTCATGTGTATAATATATGTATATATATATATATATGTATATGTGTGTGTATATATATATATATATATATACCATATTTGCAACTGTACTTCGGAGGTATTCTTGAGATCCTCAGCTTTCAGTTCAGGGTTCCTACACCCTTGTTACTTGTGCAGTGCTGCTGTCGAGAGTTGTCCGCTGCATTGAGTTGAAGATAACTCTAAAACCGCCAGCCTCAATCCACCTATGCCCTACACCCCCTTCATATTATGCCCTAAACCCTAAACCCTAAACTCTATACACCCTTAAACCCCAAACCCCAAGCCCTATAAACCCTAAACCCCAAAAAACCGAACCCTGTAGAGCCCATAGCCCTGCCACGCCGAGATGTTTCCTTCGAGCGCCACTTCCTCTTTGTGTTCTGGCCCTCAGATCTCGGATGAGAGTTTCCCAAAAATTGGCGTTACCATATTTTCGGGTCCTTTGGTTAATAAGGATCCTACATTTAGGGTACTAAATTAGGGTCCCCCTTTTTCTCGGAAACCGCCAGATGTCCTTGTGGTGCCAGTTTGAGGCTCTATAGTGAAGCCTCCCAAACGCCCGTATGCTTATCAGAAGACACAACCCAAGACCTGAATCTCAACGTAGTTCTACGTTTGGAGTTTAGTGGATGCAGTCCTTCGACGTTTGTGTGACATGGCACAGGATTGGATGGGACGCAGGGTTCGGAACGACTCAGTGGTCTTAAGGTCAAGCTGAATGCAGCAGGCTCTATCAAGACGCATGACATGTCGTGCGGCAGCAACTTTGATGTTAGAAATCGCTGTTTATTGACAATGCATCGCCTTTTTCCGAACCTTTGCGATTCAAACACCCGGTCATGTAGGATCAGATGCCCACGTTTGCCTGCGGATTTGTTGCAACAATTCGCGATTCTTGTAGAGTCAGCCGGAAGACCCAAGACCAAAACATTCCACGCTAGCTGCTAGACCCAGACCTCTATGTGTGCAGTTCTTTCACGTCGGCTCACTTTTCGGATCCTTGCTATATGCAAGTGATGTCCCTTGTTCGGGAGCCGAAAGGGGAGAACTTCCCATGAACTCAAGCCCTAAGCTCTAAACATTAACCTTTGGAAACAAACTAAACCCTAAGCCCTGGAACCCAAAACCAAAAAAAAAACCTAAACCCTATAGCCTATAGCCCCAAACCCCTAAACCCTAAACCCCAAAAGCCCTAAACCCTAAACCATAATATAGGCCCTCAATCCTAAACCATATAATATAGGCCCTAGGCCCTAAACGCTAAACCATAATATGGGCCCTCAATCCTAAACCCTATGATAGGCCCTAGGCCCTAAACACTAATATATATATATATATATATATATATATATATAGATAGATAGATAGATAGATAGGTCGTAGACCCTAAACCCGATCGAGGTGCTTGCTTGGAGCCTTTCGCTCGGAGGTGGCTGATCTCCACGGTGTCTGAGGCCTCGAAGAATCTCCGGATTCAAGATCTGGGCTTGGGTTTGGGGGGTTTAGGGGTTTAGGGTCTAGGGTTTAGGTTTGGGGGTTTAGGGTCTAGGGTTTATGCATGCGGTCTCTCGGACAGTCTCGAAGCAACCACTTGGAGACTAGACTACAGAATGATAAATTACGAATTGGAGTGTTTTGGGGGTTTAGGGCCTAGGGTTTAGGTTTGGGGTTTAGGGTCTAGGGTTTAGGTTTGGGGTTGAGGGTCTCGGGTTTAGGTTTGGGGGTTTAGGGTCTTGGGGGTTAGGTTTGGGGGTTTAGGGTCTTGGGGGTTAGGTGTTCAGGGGTTTAGGGTTTTGGGGGTTAGGTGTTCACCCTGTGCCATCTACCCTCAACCCCAACCCTCCAAACCACAAGGCCCACCACCGGAACCTCAAACTCTGGGCCATTATCCTCCCAAGCCCCATACCCCCGGATTCACCCCTGACATTCAACCGAGAGGCAGCAACTAGCTAAATCTAACCACCGCAACCATCCTTAATGCCAAAATGCAAGGTCAATACCCCAGCAGCTCCGCAACAGTAGCCCTCATGACCGTAAACGCCCTAACACCCTACCCATGCACGAAAGGCCCTAAACTTCTCATCTCCGAAAAGCCCCACAGACCCCAAGACCCTCAAACCTCGGCGTGTTTCATAGCTGCAGGCAGTGGAAAGTCCCGTGCCTTTGGTCTTGGAAGTTGATCTCGACCCATGGCAGGCCAGGAGCCGTTGAAGCTTTGTACTTCGAGGCTCATGGGTGGTTCTAAGTAGGGCTATAGGACCCCACACTTAAAGGATCATGGGACTTAGCAACCAGGGTTATGATTAGGGTAACTATACCTATAACTACTTATAACCCCAATTAAGGTACTTATAACCTTACTTACTAAGTCCCAGGATCCTTCAAGTATGAGTTATAAGTATAGCTACCCCACTTATAACCCCACTGATAACTACCCATGAACCTCCAAGTAAGCTTGAATTGCCGGTGCCTTGGGTCTATTTTAGGCCCCTTGTTTTCCACTCCCGTAACGCAACGGCAAACCCTAAAATCCTCCTTCCAACTCCCTAAAGTCACAAACACAACCGTTCCAGCACCATATCAAGTCCTATAAGCCTCACAAGGTGCTAGCCTAGAAGAGTAAGTAAAATCTTACAACGCCAAGAAGCTTCAAATGCTTCGAATGTGTGCCAGGGTTTAGGGTTTAGGGTCCCTAAACCCTAAACCCTAAGTAATCAAAAGTCCGATGCACTATAAAAAAACCCTAAGCTCATAAACTTTGAGCTGGGGGCCCCTTCAGGGCAAGAACAAGAACAGCAGCAGGCCTTTAAGCAGACATCAAGATGAACAGCTATTTCGGGTTTAGGGATAGGACCTAGGGTTCCGGATTTAGTGTAAGAAAACTCACATTCCTCCAAACGCCTGAACCCCAACACCTAAATCCTATTCCCTAGACCCCAAAGTCTTATCCCTTGAAGGAGCCCGTGGAGTAGCCCCCTTCTAGAATCCCTATAAATCCTTTTAAAGGGCCCGAAATAGGAAACCTTATCATGGCTACCCATGAGCCTCCCTTGTAAGGGGGTAATGTGAAGAGAGCAGGTTCCCCTTGAGGGATACAACTTCGACCTGAAGATGCCGAGCATGTCGCTTGCCTTCGCTTTAGGGGTCTACCTGAACCCCCAAATAGCCTACGTGTATATATGTACTATAAGTCCTTGAAAAAACGTAGGTTATTTGGGGGTTAAGGTTGGGTTTAGGGCGACAGGGTTTGTTGTGGATTAGGTTCAGGGTGTGTTTAGGGTGTAGGGTTTAGGGTTTATAAGGGCTTTGGGTTTCGCTAGGGTGTCGAGTCTAGGGTTTAGGTGTAGTATTTGGGGTTTGGGGTTTAGAGTGTCGAGTTGCTTGTGGTAGCAATTGTGACAGCAGCAGCAATATTACCACTCATTGGCACAGCAGCGAATAGGGAATGGAGGAATGGGATACAATTTCAACTACTATTACTACCATGCTTCCATTCCCTACTAACCAAGGGTAGGTTTGGGGCTTTATAATCTTTAGCCTGGCATGTAGGCTTCCGTTTAAGTTTCACCATTTAGGGTGCTATATTAGGGTCCCCCCTTTTTCTGAAATACCCATCTACTCCTCACTCCAAAACCTAAGCTCTCGAGCTCATGTCCTTAGATCACAGATCCTAAACCCACGAGGGTGGGGATCTAACCGTATACCCTGCATCCTCAACAAGCCGCGTCAACAAGCCAAAATCTGACCCTACACCTGAAGTCCTACATGCTTCCCTAAACCCTATAAACCCTAAACCTTAAACCCTAAACCCTACCTATAAACCCCTAAGCCTTAAATTCCTAAACCCTAAACCCTAACTAGATGCTTATCTCAGGCGATTTGCGCTGGTCGTGCACGTGGACACATCGCACAGGAGAGCGCGCTTTGTCCGAGCGCCTGGTCCCTAGTGTGCCTGGCTAACTTCAGGATTTTTGGGGATCAGGGGTTTACTTAAAGGATCATGGGACTTAGTAACTAGGGTTATAATGAGGGCAATTATACTTATAACCCCAATTAAGGTACTTAGAACCCTACTTACTAAGTCCCATGATCCTCCAAGTAGGTTAGCTGCCTTAGCTTAGGGTTTTCGGGATTAGGCAGGGGCTTTAGTTAGGGATGTAAAGGATTCGGAGTATCAGTTTAGGGTTCAGGGGATCAGGGCTTGGCGCTTGTGGCCTGGAGCTTCATAGCTCGGGTTTGAGGTACTTGGAGGATCGTGGGACTTAGTAAGTAAGGATATAAGTACCTTAATTGTGGTTATAAGTATAGTTACCCTAATTATAACCCTAGTTACTAAGTCCCATGATCCTTTAAGTAAGCGCCACTCAGGGTTTCGGGTTTGGGGTTCGGGGGGGGCGGCGGGGTCTCCGGGACATAGGGAGACTGGTATCTTGGGGTTTAAGATGTTTCAGGGAATAGGCTCCGGGGGTGGGTGTGCGGGTTTTAACTGTTCGGTGCATCATTTAGGGTTTAAGTGTCGGTGTGGGTCTTTGACTTTTCCGGTCTTTGGAGAAGTATAGGCTCTTCTTGCCATGTCCTACCATCAGAGTCTGGGGTTAGTTCTTTACGATCAGATCCACCTCCTCAGAGTCCTTGCATGCAGCTGCTATTTTAGTTCGTGTCTGCCGCCGGCTAGGTTTGCCGATGCAACCAGCTTGTTCACGGAGCTCTCATTACATATTGTGGACGATATGCCCATCGTTTTTGCGCACAGGGCATGCATAGAGCTGACGGGGGGATCAGCCAGGCCTGGAAAAGCGCCGTTTCAGACCTGCCCGCCCATGAGGTGTCCCACTCCCGAAGTCACTACCGTACGCCTCCGAAGCAGAAGCGCTCTATCCCATGTATACACCCCCATCTTCAATGTCTTAATAGAAGCTACAAGACTGAGGTTCTGTGCATTTCCCACGGAGTTGATAGACAACATCGCACGATGTTTGCAGGAGCGCAGCTTGGATATTGCCTTTCAGAGGCTTTGCTTGGAGAACGTTCTAAGAGGCGTTGGTCGTCCGTTGTAGTTGGGGATTTGGCGTGTTTTTAGCAGTAACCGCCGATTGCTACAGTTATTTTAGCTGTTGCTGCGGTCAGTGCTGCCGAGATTGTTCACGACAGTACTCGTCTACTGACTGATGCTGCTGCTACTGCTGCTTTCTCCGCTACTGCCACTGCTTCGACTACTACGACTACGACAGCTACTAACTACTACGACGGCGAAAGCGCGACGGTGGCGATCACGACGACACCGACGACGACGACGACAACAACAACAAGAACAATAGCAAGAACAACAGCAACATCGACAGCGACAGAAAAAGCAATAGGAGCAGCAACGGCAATAACGAGAACCAGAACCCCAATCAGCAACGCAACCAGAACCATAACTACAACCACCATTACCATCACCGCGACTACTATGACGACTACTACTGCGACAACGACTATTGCGACCACGACGACGACGATGACGACGTCTACTAGAAGCTGGCTACTACCTTACTACTTCCTTACAACAACAACAACAACAACAACAACAACAACAACAACAACAACAACAACAACAACAACAACAACAACAACAACAACAACAACAACAACAACAACAACAACAACAACAACAACAACAACAACAACAACAACAACAACAACAACAACAACAACAACAACAACAACAACAACAACAACAACAACAACAACAACAACAACAACAACAACAACAACAACAACAACAACAACAACAACAACAACAACAACAACAACAACAACAACAACAACAACAACAACAACAACAACAACAACAACAACAACAACAACAACAACACCAACACCACCAACAACAACAACAACAACAACAACAACAACAACTACTACTACTACTACTACTACTACTACTACTACTACTACTACGACGACGACTACTACTACGCCGCATACTAAATTGTACTACTACGACTACGTACTATTACCACGGCCACGGCCATTGCCTCTTCCACTGCCACTGCCACGAGCATCGCGACTATCACTACACTGCACGACAGTGACGACGTACTTCTACGGCGACGACAACAACAACAACTGCTACTACTTCTAACTAGTAGTAGTACTACTACTACTACTCCTCCTCCTCCTGCTGCTGCTGCTGTTGCTGCTGCTCCTACTACTACTACTACTACTACTACTACTACTACTACTACTACTACTACTGCTACTACTACAGCTACTGCCACTCCTGCTTTTATGACAACAACTACCCATGTCAATGTGACGATTGCCGCTTCAATCCTCGTTGTCATTAAGATGCAGTAGTGGCTATAGTCATTAATCTCAACATCGCCGCTCGTCCGAAGAGCGGACTGTCGACAGGACCAGATCCGACAGTGGGACGTGCGCGAGCTGCGGCCCTACTTCTGGCCTCTTCTGGCAGTTAAGCCTGCGCCTTCAAGCATTAACCATACTTAAATTAAAGGATCATGGGACTTGGTAACCAAGGTTAAAGTTAAGGTAACTATACTTGTAACTACTTATAGCCCCACTTAAGGTACTTATAACCTTACTTACTAAGTCCCATGATCCCCATTTTCGAACCCCGATAGATCCCTTTAAGGAACCCCATTATAGAACCCTATTTAGTACCCATATAAGCACCCCCCGGAGGGCCGCTGGGATTATTCGTTGCTGTGAGGGTTTGTACCTGGAGTTGTTGCGGCATCATCCCAGAGACTCCAATATCAATATCCCTTAATGAAGGAATCTTCCTTAAATTATAGTAGGACCCCTAATATGGTTTAAGGAATATATTCCTTAATTAAGGGATATTGGAGTCTCTGGGATGTTTGCTTCACGGGTCCTACCTCGCGAGTTTCGGCGATGTCTGTCGCTTCAAGCAGACGGAGCAGTCTAAAGATGCTCCCAGTATTTCTAATCCTTCAAAGTGTATCACTACGGTAAGTACTGATAGCAGAGGTTTAGGGTTTAGGAAGGAAGGCGTCCAAACCGTACGCTGTACATGAAGGCCCGCAATGCTGTACAACCTAAAGCCGACTCTACACCCCACCACTGGATTTCGGAAGCCAGCGAGAGCCCATAAACGGCTCTATGCAAATTCGTTTACAAGTTAAAAGACACCCAAAACGACTCATATGAAGCCCTCAAGCCCTAAACCCTATACATCCACTACGCACTAAACCCTAAACCCACTACCCACCGAACCCGAAAACCCTAAAGCCCTAAAGCCGTAAAACCCTGAAAGCCCTAAAACCCTAAAGCCCTAAAACCCTAAAGCCCTAAAGCCTTAAAGCCCTAAAACCCTAAAACCCGAAAAGTCATAAAGGATGGATCCGCGCTTCGACGGCTTCACGCAGCCGGCCCATGTAGACCTCGCCCGCCCGGCATGGTTGTGGGTTTTCAAGCCTGAACGTTGAGGGTTCAGGGGTTTAAGGTTTAGGCTGTAGGAGTTTAGGGTTAAAGGACTTTTTGGTTTAGGGTTTAGGGCTTTAAGACTTGAAGGTTTAGGTTTATTGTGGCTTCAATGCTAAATATGGATGACTCTCTAGATTAGGGTCCCTTTTCAGGGTTTCTGAAAGGGATCTGGGTTTGCACAAGGGTACTATAGTATAGGTTAGTTCAATAAATTAAGGTCCGTTTTCAGGTCCCAAAAACCTTGGCAGCCTGAGGTGGAATAATTACTTAAAAACATGCACCGGCTTTTCCAAATTAAGGTCCCTTTCAGGGTCCTTGTTATAAGGATGCCGTACTATTTTGGTGACCTGAATAGAGGCCCCACTTTGGAGAACTACCTCAATGTACACTTGACGGTTTCAGGGCTCTTGGGTTGTAGGGCTTTAGGGTTTAAGGGTTTCGGGCTCTACAGCTCTAGGGATCTGGGTTTATTGTTAATTGGGGCTTAGCGGTTTAGGGGATTTGGTTTTGGGGGGCTAGGGCTCTAGGGGTTTCGGGTTACTTGGAGGTTCATGGGTAGTCATAAGTAGGGTTATAAGTCCTCTAGTATGAGTTATAATTAAGTATAACTACCCTACTTAGAACCCTACTGAAAACTACCCATGAACCTCCAAGTAGGGTTGAGGCTCTATTTGTCTTGCCTGAAAGTCACAGACTTCAGGCGTCGATTCATCGACATTACACCCTCAGAGCAGGTCGTCCTTAGAGGACCCTTTAACGGAAGCCTTACGGAAGCATTTAGCCCCCATCCCGAAACTCCCAAAACCCTAAAACCAGCCAAACCAGAAACCCTGAATCCCTGATACCCAAACCTTAAACCCTGAACCGAAACCTTAAACTCCAACACCCCTGAACCCCAACTGAACCCCAACCCCTAACCCCCCACCAAGAATAAACCTAAACGCTAAGGATCCACAAGAAACCCAATGGGCCCCTTAAAGCACCGAAGAAAGCCCAAGGATTTGCAAGGCATCGTAAGAAACCCTAAAGCCACAGACCTAAACCCTAAACCTTGAACCCTTAAACCCCTAAACTCAAAACCCCAAACCGTAAGGCACCCCAAAAGGAACCCAAGAGCCTCAAACATAAAAGACGCAGGAAACCCCAAACCTTAAACCCCGAACTCTACACCCCACACCCCTAAACCTTAAACCCTATAGCCTGAGGAACCCCGAAAGAAATCCTAAGAAACGCTTAGGCAACCTAAGAAACCCTAAGGAACCTAAGGCACCCTAAACCCTAAGACCCCCAATGAAACCCCAAAAGAAACCCGAAACCCTAAACTCCAAGCACCAAACCCACCAAGGAACCCCGAACCCTCAACCCCATACCCTTCTAGAATCCCTAAAGATCCCTTTAAAGGAACCCCTGTAGATCCCTGTAAAGGAACCCTTATAACTACCCATGAACCTCCAAGTAAAGCCGCAGACCCCAGGAGCTGCAGGCCGCTTGGAGCGCTCCGAGCCTTCTTCGCCGGGAGCCTCCATTGGGTTTAGGGTTTAGGGTTTAGGGTTTAGGGGTTTAGGGGTTTGCTTGGAGGATCCATGGGACTTAGTAAGGGTCCTTAAAGGGCTCTTCAAAGGGATCTATTATAGGGTTCCTTGAAGGGATCTATGGGGTTTAGGGTTTAGGGCCTTTTTGGAGGATAGGGTTCCTTTAAATAAGGGTACTACAGGGTTCTATAATAGGGTCCCTTAAAGGGATCTATAGGGGTTCTATAATGGAGGATCATGGGACTTAGTAAGTAAGGTTGTAATTACCTTAATTGTGGATATAAGTAGTTATACGTATAGTTACCTTAATTAGAACCTGAATTATAACCCTAGTCACTAAGTCCCATGACCCTTTAAGTAGGGTTCCTTTAAAGGGATGGGCGATTAGTGTTTAAAGTTGCTGCTTAAGGCTAATTAGAGTTTAGCATCTGGACATCTAGGGCGTGTTTAGTTTTTAAGGTTTGTAGAAAAGGGTTTAGTATCTGGTGTTTCAGGATGTTTTTAGAGTTTCAGGGTTTTTGGTGTTCAAATGTTTAGGGTTTCGGGTTTAAGGTTTACCGTTTAGGGTGTAGGATTCTTGGGGTTAAGAGATGTAGGTGTAGTTTAGAGTTTATAGAGTTTGGGGTTTATGATTCAAGTAATATAGGGATTTATATTAGATAGTTTTCAGGTTTAGGGTTTTTGGGAGTCGTAGTAGGCATCTATAGTTATAGTGAATAGCAGGTAATACCGGTAGCTTAAGACTAGTTCCGCAACATGATCCGTCCTAGCGACCCCAGCATTTAGGGGCTAGGGGTTGCAAATGCAGGGCTTGACGTTTAGCATTTAGTGTTTTAAGTTCAGGGTATTTAGGATTTATGGATTCAAACTGGCCAGCAGCGTTAGGAAGAAGCATGAGTTCTTGAGAACCTCATCAAATTTTGGGTGGTCTGTGCGCGGCATGACACAGGACCTCACTATAGAACCTTTTCAATTGTTCACGGATCCCAAAAAAAGAACCACGATTTTCTGAAACTGCGTGTCGAAATTCGGATGAGCGATTAGCGGCCTAGGATGCATTTGAGCTCGGGCCGTGGCCCCTGTTATATACAAAGGAGTTTCCGAAAATAGGGGGACCCTAATATAGTACCCTAAAAGTAGGATCAGGATCCTTATTATCATAACCCCAAAGCAAGGTACCCCTAATTTTCGGAAACGCCCACATGTATGATTATCAGGCGACGGGCAGCACCGAAGTGCATGGCTCAGCCTTCGGTGCCCAAGCTTCGGAATTGGACTCTCCAGCACGCACCCTCTCCTGGACACTCCCCGCAGCAAACGGCAGTCGTCGTTCAGTGTTCGTTCCCCAGTGCTACTCCTTGGGTTACCTGTTCTCCCAGGTGGAGCAAGGCCAGTGGAAGGCATTGATGCGTGCAGATCGAGAGGCAAGATGATGGCATTGCTCCCAAAAAAGTGGTTGCAAGGTTCCAAGTCTGAGGCCTAACAAGTTGTATTCTCCACGCGGGCCACTGCCACAGCAAAAGATCCTGGGACTGCAGCAAGGAGGGCCCTCAGCAGATTCGTCACGTGCACGATTTGCAGAGCTGCTGATGACTCGTGCAAAGCTTGAGCTCGAGCCGAAGATCCGTCTTCGACGACGGCCGCCTTCACTGCTCTTCTCCGTTCTTGCGCCGATCTAAAGTCTTGAAGTTTAGGAAGTGTTAGGCCCAAACCCTGAAGCCCCACACGCCTGGACATTATGCCCTCAAGCCCGCAGCACTGAACACCTACATAGTACAGGGGCCAAAATAATTACCTATTTGGGCTCCTTATCTATAAATGTAGTATATATGATGGGCTGGCAAACCCTATGTTACAGTCTGAAAGCTTGAGCCCGAAGGCCTGCACAACCTTCAAGACTCAGCCCCAAACTCTCCTGGCACCACCCTTCGTTGTTCAGCTCTTAGGACGGGCGTGTGGTGTCGCAGTATTCGCTTGAACCCTTTCCCTTGAAAGAACCGGTTCCAATCTTCCAGCAATGAATCATGGAACCCATATTTAAAACAAACCTTAAGCCACAAGAACACAGTTCCGATCAAAGGCCCTATACTACGCCCTCATAGCAACCCATTTTCATAGAACCCTTATAGACCCGTTTAAAGGAGCCTTTAATGGGCCCTAAGTCTCTCTAAACCCTAATCTCTGTATCCAAGCCCGCAAACCCTAACGGCCCGAAACCCTGAACCCTGATACCCGAAACCCTTCAACCCTAAACCCTAGACCCTTGAACTCTAGACCTTATAATCCCCTAGACCCTAAGCCCCAGACCCTTACACTCCAAACTTTATAAACCCTTAAACCCTAGACCCTTAAACTGTAAACTTTATAAACGCTTAGGCCCTAAACCCCTAAACCCTAAACCCCTGAACCCTAATCAAAAAGTGGAAGTCGGGCCAAGGCTTGACGGCTCGCAATCTTAGCTGCCGCCTCGCACCCAGCTTCTGATTCTGCGTTTAGGGTTTGGGGTCTTGGGGTTTAGCATGGGTTTAGGGTTAGGGGTTTAGGGATTAGGGGCTTGGGGTTTCCCCGTCACATCACGTTTGAATCCCCAAGCCCTATGTGCGAAAACCCTGAACCCTCAATTCTGATGTAACTCTCTCGTCTACGGCTTTCGACAGGCTCATCACGAACTGATAAGTTCTCTCGTATCGTCTCGAGAACAAGTACCTAGAGTATCATATGCCACAACTCTGCTCCATTCAGGAAAGCCCTTTATCACTATCATCCTTACGGATACTAAGGTCTTGTCATATATGTATAAGTGTGTGAACTATATATATATACATACATATATATATATATATGCGTGTGTATGCATATAGGTCTTAACATGAGCATTCTTCATGTTGGTTGCTCGTTGGCTTCTTGGCTTTCTGAGTCTTTGGTCTTGAGCTTGCGAGTTTTCGTCTGCTTCCTGCCCTCCTAGCCTGTGGGCCTGTTTAAGACGCTTTGCCACCAGAGCCCTAAAGAACAAACCCTAAACATGAGCACGGAAGCCCCAGTTTTGAAGCCAAAAAGCCAAAATCAAACCTAGAAGTCAAGAACAATGTTAAGACCGTAGCATTACAGCTTTCAGCGGTTCAAGCAACTGTTTGCAATAACATGTACCTACAACACAGAAAGGAGAACGCAACTGCACGCTAGCGGCAACAAGACTTGCAAAGAACCAGCACACGAGCTCGCCAGCAATTTCAAACCCCCAAGCCCTGAACCCTGCGTAATCCCACAGCCTGGAACCCCTCAACCCTACACCTGGGTTGACCTGAAGCAGGCTGAAAGAGCAGCTTAAAGAAGCGTTATCTGTAAACCCTAAACTCTGACCTTTACGCCCTAACCACTCATTCCTACCCAAAGGCCCCAAAGTAGTTCCTTTTTGGGGTTCATATATAGAACCCTATAGGGTAACTCCAAAAAGGAACTACTTTGGGGCCTTTTGGTAAGCACTCATTCCTAAACCGTTTTCCCTGAACTCCTCATCCCTCTACGCCCAGCTCTGATCCCCAAACCCTAACCCCTTAACTCTCCCCCCTCAACCCCTGTGGTCTGGAATCCTAATATAGGGGCTTCAAAAATAACCTAAATTTTTTTGTAACTATCGCATAATGGAGCCCAAAGCCCTACTCTAATCATTCAGGCCCGTATATTGTAGCACCCATATAGATCCCTTATAGCAGCCCTTTTCGACCCTTTTATAGATCCCTTATAGAACCCTTAAAGGAACCCTTATAATGCCCCTTAGGAGGGACCCTATTCTGATTGTCAAGGCCCCTATATCATAGAACTCTACTATAGATCCCTTATAGACCCCTTTAAAGAAACCCTGTTCTAATCATTGAGGCCCTTATATCATAGAACCCTACTATAGATCCCTTATAGACCCCTTTAAGGAACCCTTTCAAGAAACCCCGTTCTAATCATTAAGGCTCCTAATTCCTTATAGACCCCTTTAAAGAAGCCCTGTTCTAATCATTAAGACCCTTATATCATAGAACCCTGCTGTAGATCCCTTATGGACCCCTGTAAGGAACCCTTTAACCGAAAATTCGGGGTACCTTAGTCTTGGGGTCCTTATAATCAGGATCCGACTATTCAGGGTACTATATTAGGGTCCCCTATTTTCGGAAACTCCCAAATATCAAGGCCCCTAAAATTACTGTAGATCCTTAAAAGACCCCTTAAAGGAACCCTTTAAAGGAACCCTGTTCTAAGCATAAAGACCCCTAAAAAATCCGCGCGAAGCCATCGGCGGAGGCCTTGACTTGCCAGCTGCGTGAGCTTGGCCCAAAACCATGAGCTGCTGAATTGGGTCCGCTTGAAGGTTCCTATACCTAGTAGTAGAGTAGTTAACCTTTAACCTTTTTGGGGAAGCACAATCCCTTTCTAACCCCTATATACCTACTTGGAGGTTCATGGGCAGTTACAAGTGACAAGTAGGGTTATAAGTAGGGTAACTATACTTACAACTCATAATTGGGGACTTACAACCCTACTTATAACTACCCATGGACCTCCAAGTATAAGGGCTAATTTAGGAACCCGATTAAGAAACCCCGGGTCTTTGATAGGCTTCCTTATATGAACCTTCTTTTTTGGGGGCTATAGGGCGAGGGTGTCTTAATCAGGTTCCTATGAGGGCTACTTTAAATGTTTCGAGAATGATAAGGGGTATTACTATCATACTGTAAGGGTCTTTGTAATAATGGCTTCTAGAAAGAAGTAAAACCCCCTCCAGAATTCAGATTTTTCTACATATATATATATATGTATACGCACCTATATATACATACCTCTATACATGTATATATATATATATGTATATATATATATATATGTGTATATATATAAGGGTTCCTTAGGGTTTTCAATTCTACATTAGTTCCTACATATTCTTAAGGGTCCCCTGAACGGCTTCTATAAGGGATACTATATGGTTTGCTGGGTAAAGTTTCGAAAAGATATCTACCTCAAACCCGTATTCTAACTATCAAGGGAGGCTTTTTTGTATAGGGCCACAATATGGGGGTTCGGGCGCTTAGAGGACCGATTCTTCGCAGACTCCTCGGAATGAGCATTAGAAGCAATCGCTTCTTCTTCGCTTGCAGACAGTGGGGCCTCAATTTGGGGGGCGGTGTGTGGAGAGATACAGTACTACACTCCTAACTAACGTCCCCGAACACAACCTCAATATACATCCTGCCGAAACCCTGGCCTTCTCTATTTGGCAAGCCGTATATCTACATCTATATACGGCTCCCAAACTCAGAGGAGCAACGGTCGAACTCTTGACTTGAGGCTCCCGTATTACCTTATGCCCGCCCCACTGGAGGATCCGATCCGCAAAATAAAGATTTGACGAATCGGCTTGGCCCACAACGGCAGCGATCGACACCCCACAATTCGGCTATGGGGTTTGCATCAGTTAAGCCTTAGCTGCGCTGTCCTTGCCGGTGTAATGACAGCCGGGCTCTCACGTAAAGGTAGCCGTTGCAAGAGGACCTGACCACACAAGTATCATGGAAGGCTAGATAGCAACGACAACCACATCAACAGCCAGCAGCGGAACGAGGTAAAGATCAACCACGGCAGCAATACCGACAAAACGGCAATACTGGCAATGGTTCCAGTAAGTTGAACAACAGCACTATTAGTAGTGGCAGGCATGCTAAGGCTACGGCAAAACTGCTTAATCTTTGGTGGTGAGAATAGTGTGCTGTTGTCCCATACCTTTATAGAGGTACTGATCCATATCATTTAGTGTTTGTCATGTATCCCAAAAGCAACACTTCTACTTGCCAGGCTGCTAGTGCGCCAAGCCTTTTCTACAATCAACCCTAAACCCTAAACCCTCAACCCTAAACCCTAAATCCTAAACCCTAAACCCTCAATCCTAAACCCTAAATCCTAAACCCTAAACCAGAACCTCTGAAGCCTTCAAGAAAGCCTCACTCAATGCCGCAGTATTTGCCATGACCTGAGCCCTAAACCTCAGCCCTAAACCTCAGTCCAAAACCCTAAACTTTAGAAGCTGCCCCCACCCTGCAATAGTGACTATAAGGATTATAATAGGGCCCTATTATATTCGTATTATACCACTATTACAGGGTGGGGGCAGCTTCTAAACTAAACTCCTTAAGCCGTAGGGTTCAGCCTCGGTACTTCGGACGGGTCGGGGCCCTCCGAAGGGGCGCTGAACAGCAGTGTTTATCGTGTCGGAGTGTGACCCAAGCTCCCGAAGTAGGGTTTAGGGTTTAGGGTTCAGGGTGCTCAAGGGTACATAGGGTGTATCACTCAGATCAGAGAGCAGAAACGAGATGTCACTGTAGAACTTGCGAGTGGAGTGATATAGGTCGGTTTCGTGGAAAGGGAGGGTTTGCACAAGGCATCGGAGGGCTTATATAGAGCTTGATTGAAAATGCCAGTCGTCCAGCGACGAGCTCTGCCTTCGCAGGTGGCATGATACTCTGTAAGTACGTGCACAAAGCTTGCAATAGATTCGCCACAGATTCCAACACTTTAACTAACCCCGAGCGCAAATGGTAAATTTCGCTTCCCGGCCTCAGTTCTCAGTACTATTCAGTCTTCATCAGGATACCCACCAATGTGGTTCAGGTCCCGTCTTTGCAGGTGTGATGTGCGGAATCAGTGCTCTTCGCCGAGATGCCAACTCCTCTGCCATAGAAGCTCCAAGCGCTAAATCCTGAGCCTCCAAACCCCGAATCCCTGATCTCGAGACCCTCGACCATGCAAGCCCCAAGCAAGCCCAAGACACGAAACCGAAGCCATACTAGGAAACGTTAATTACCTCTTTTTACCAGCCCTTTGGTGCAAGTCGGATCTTGTGGTTCGGAGTGTTTGGCATAAGATTGAAGCCCCAAAACCCTATGGTAATTACTAAGGCCCCTACATTACCCCAGAATGCTAGAACGGCTTAAAGTATCCCCAAAAAGTGAATTGGGATTTCGGGTCCTTGCCAACACGACCTTCAACACTGCCAGTCAAATTGGCGAAGTGCTGAAGACTCTGACGGTCTTCATGATATGTGCCTTCGTTTTCCTGCTCGGCCACCTGAGCATTGCCCATGACCGTGGCCCGTGCCGGTCATGCAGCGTTTCTAAAAGAAATCTGCTGGGAGTGCTCTTCCAGCCTTGGGGGGAGGTCAGCACACAAAAGCAAAACGCCTCACCAATCAAGAACTACCCTAGACCCGAATACCCTAGACCCTAAGACAATTCACAAATACTCTAGACCCTGATGCTTTGAATAACCTAGATGCGAAAGTCATCGATTGTAGCACCTGCAAGCCCAGGCTGGACAGATTGATGCACAGGAAGCCTCTCACTCAAAGGAGCTTGACTTGACATCCCCTCGCCGAGCATGTCGCTGTAACGCTGTCGCTGGAGCTGGAGTGTTCTGGTTTCAGGGAGGGCCAAGAAGCCTACGCAACTACGAACTATAGTCTCCATTGTAGTTCCTTTTTTGGTTAACCAGTTCTATGGTTAGGATCCTACGAATAGAGTTTTTGGTTAACCAAGAAAAGGCCGTACAATGGAGACTATAGGTAATATTAGCCCTGAGGGCTCCTCACTGTAACTGTTGCCCAAGACCCTATTCTGACTAATTGAGACCCCGACATTAGGGGCTCTTGGCAACCCTATAAGCCCTAAACCCGAAGACTTTCATCCTAAGCCCTAAACCCTAAACCTAAATTGTCAAGCCTAAACCCAAAAACCTAAACCCTAAGCCCTGAAACCTAATCCGTTTGGTGGGGGGGCTGGTTGAGCCTCCATCCGTGTTGTGATTCCCACAAACCCAGAGACTCCACTATCCTTTAATCAAGGAAGATCCCTCAAATTATAGTAGGATCCCGAATGTGATTTAAGGGATATCCCTTAATTAAGGGATATTGGGTTTTCTGGGAGCCCAGAAGGTTCCCCCCCGTTTCTCAAGAGCCGATTCCAGGATGTACTCCGCAAGGGTCCTAGGTATTGTTATGCGGGAGACTTCCCCAAATCATAATAGTAATCGGTTTTAGGGTTTAGGGTTGATTATCTTACATAGTAGGATTCCCATAATAGTTAATCGGTTTTAGGGCTTGGGGTTAATGATCTTACATTTTAGGATTCCTATAATAGTTGCAGGAATCCTACTATACGATACGAAAACAAAGGTACTTGAGGCCCTCTGGGGTTGGGATTGTCAACCCTACGCTCATGACGGCTTAGTGGTTACAGTAGGGTTCTTGGAGGATCATAGGACTCAGTAAGTAAGGTTAAAGTAAGTACATTAAAATCGGGGTTTGTAAGTAGTTTTAAAGTATAGTTACCTAAATTATAACCCTAGTTACTAACTCCCATGATCCTTTAAGTTCAGGCTGTGAAGCTAAGTTGTTCGACCCCGTGGCTGAGTTCCGCAGGTGAATACTGTACTACAACTACAATATGCGGGTTTCCGAAACTCAGGGGTACCTTACTTTGGGGTCCTTATAATAACGATCCTACTATGTAGGGTACTATATTGGGGTCCCCCTACTTGCGGAAACCCCCATATGACGAAGCCGAGCCTTCAGATTAAACTGCGCTGCTGTAAGTTACCGTAAACACAGTATATTGCGGGTGAAGCTCAAGCATTGTAGTATCCTTACGGGAGGGGGGTCCAAGGGGGGTATATAGCCTAGTAGTACTCCCTAAGGTTCCCTTACAGTCCTCTAAGGATTCCTTATACCCTCCCCCCTTGAACCACCCTCCCTTAAGGATCCTATATATATATATATATATATATATATATATATATATATATATCTATAAGTAATGGCCAGGGGGCCGTGCCAGCTCCAGAGCACCTGCATTGTACAGGGGAGCAGGCTACTATGTGCAGTCCATCGCAGATCCTCATGCTTCCTTGCTGGCCTCTGCGATTTGAAAAACGTGAGCACCACTACCATCTTGTTTTTCCGTTGGGGTTTAGGGTTTAGGGCACTAGTAAGTTTTTTTTTGCCGCCGACTGCAAAGCAAGGTCTGGAGATTTGTTCCGAGTGCCCACCTGCCTCTCCCTTCTCCCCTCCTACTGCTGAGCCGCTGAAGTTGGGACAACGCAGGCACTTGAAGTTTATTCTAGGGGCCTGAACAATTACCAACACTACTTTTGAGTGCTCCTTAGTCGAAAGGTAGCATGCAGCATACTATAACCCAAAACCTGTTCTAATTATTAAGGCCCCCTATATTGGCCAATTGGGTTTCCCAGTCACATTTCGAATCACTGCCTGTCAGGGTGCGGAACTTCAAGCCATCGCCAAGCTCATGTATTCCTGCACCCATGTATGTCGATACTACCGTTACTTCCTGTCGTAAGAGATCTCTTCACTCGGCTTTAGGAGCTGTCGGGAGCTCATGCAGCATGTAGTCATCATATATATATATATATATATATATAGACACCCCACCCCTAGACCCCCCTAAAGCACTAAACCCTAAGTCCGTCCTAGTACCTCCTCTAAACCTCATTGTCAAGGGCTACCCTCTCGAAGGAGCTTCCGATGGCGAAGCCTGTCATGTAGTCGCAGGGTTTAGGGTTCAGGGACGGGCCTGGAGTTTCAGACTTAACGTTCAGCGCTCAGAGTCATATGGTCTGGCTAGTATAGTATATTGGAGGATATGGCAGTTCGCGTGAACGTGAGCAATCATGCTATGATTTTCGATCACACTGGCACCGATTTTAGCGGTGTTGGCCCAATGTTGGGGACTATGGTGCGATACCTCAAGCAATCCTCTTTCTCCTCCTCTCCTCATTGTCTGCATCCTCTCAGCGTTAACTTTACCGCCACCCGCCACCACCACCACCACCACCATCATCATCATCATCATCATCATCATCATATCATCACTATCATCATCATGTTCGAGCATCATCGAACATCATGGTCGCATGGATGCAGGACTTCAGCCGAGGTCCTTACCACGTGTCACACGCAACAGTTTTTGCTATAGCAGTTTCGGAGCATGCACTGGGAAGCAGCTAGTTTAGCATCAGGCATATATCGCAAATTGTGCTGGCTGCTTCGATCTCAGCAGGTAAAACCTGTACAAAACTGAAAAAAGCTGAAGCCCACCTGGAGCCTAGGCTGTAGTTTTTTTTTTTTTTTTTTTTTCGCAGCTTGCTTTATGGTTCGGATCCGAAAACAACAGATTGAGGTACCCCCAAAACTGTAGCAGCCGGTAGCCGAAGCCTAAACACTCAGGTACAGCTAACCTGGCGCGAGATGCTCAGACCTTCATCAGCAATTCCGGGTGCCCCCGGGAATGCTTTCGTGGTTTCTGTTTGGGTTTTGGCTTCACAGCTTCGCTCCGCTTGCAGCGGGTGTCAGCCTTCGATTCTAGACGCCACACGTTGTTTGAAGTGTGGCTGCAGACATGTGAGCCACAGTCGCTCCTAGGAGTTGCAACTGGCTAGGGTTTAGGGTTTAGGGTTTAGGGTTTAGGGTTTAGGGTTTAGGGTTCTTCAGTGATAATTGTAGACAAGTAGCCCATGCGTCCATGCGTGTCGTGAGGAGGGAAACCGCTGGAACAACAACTCCTTGACAAATTCACGCAAGGGCCGCTTCTGCAGTCGAAGCCCATTTCCCCCTAAGAAGCCAAAACCATCCCTAAACCCTATAGGCCCTAAACCCTGAACTCTAAACCTAAACTCTAAGCCCTAAACTCTACACTAAACCCCAAACCGTAAAATCAAAACCCAGTCAGGCAAACACCCGGCAACAGCGCCCAGAGGAAGCTGAGGCAGGATCCATAATGTAGGAACCTGATTAAGAAACCCTGGGCCTATAACTCCCAAAATAGTAGGATTCATATGTGTATTTATACATATACATAAATATATGTATATATATATATATATATATATATATATGTATATATATATATATATGGAGCCCTAGTGAAGGCCCAGGTTGCTTGCTTAAATCAGGTTCCTACATTAAGCCGTGATCTCTACGTAAACTTCCCCTCAACCCTAAATGGGAGTTTCCGAAAATTAGGGGTAGCTTAAAGGGTTCCTTAAAGGGACCTATAAGGGTTTCATAAAGGGTTTAGAGTTTCCGAAAGTTAGGGGTACCTTATGTTGGGGTCCTAATAGTCAGGATCCTAGTATGAGGGCACTATATATATGAGGGTCAACCCTAAATCCAGAACCATTTAGAGTTTAGGGCTAATCCGGTTTAGTGTAATGAAAACATGAGTGGGGTCCCAATACAGCCGCTAAGTGTCAGGATCCGCAGTGCCAGTACCGTGAGTTTGGGACCCGAATGTATGGAAAGCCTTCATTCATGGAGGAAACCAGTGGAAGCAGACAGGGAATGTGGTAGACCAGTCTGTAACGGTGTAGGGGTCTACAGTAAATCCTGTACAGTTGGAATAAAACACAAACAGCAAGCCTTCGATAGGCTTACCGTGGGAGGGTCAGATCTTGCAACTCCAGCAATTGAAGTTTTAAGTCTGCACAGGGCAATACCGGACTTGCAGGAGCCCAGAAACCGGTTTTGGGCCCGTTAACCCCTAACCCCGAAAATGGAACCCTGACTCCTCGATACTATGGCAGATAAGACCTACATCAAATACACAGTTCATACGACTAAGAGGTTTCTGGAAACGTGTCAGGGTTCCTCATCATAACTAAAGTAAGCACAAAACCCTAGTCTAACTTCGAAAGCCCCAATGTTATGCAGGTGGGTTTGGGAATGTTGGAGCAAGCAGGTACGACAAGATGTCCGCGGGCCCGCGCCCAGACGCTCAGTTGAAGACCTTGAAAGTTCACAGCTCCTGAACAAACTCAGCAGGCCTGGACGAGGGCGACAGCAACATCGGCGAAGATGCGTGGTGATGAACATTGGTCCGGCCGCATCGTCTGACTGCGAACTTGCTGCTATGGCCTGAAAACACCCCGCCTTGAAGTGCAGTCTGAGTCTGAGCGGTGGTTCTCAGGAGGTACCTTCTGCAAACAGATCCTGATCAACGAAAACTGAACTCATCTTATACCCTCAACGCCTTATGGCAAGTTTCGGGAAGTTCTGTTTTCAAGTACAATGGTCGCCATTTCAGTTTCAGATTGTTTCCCAGGGTTTCTGTAACTCAGACATGTTAGAGTTGAGCTTAAAGTTCAAACGCTTCTAAACACCAACCTAGAACTTTAACTTCGGGCTTGGATGCCGATTTTAAGCCCGGTTACGGGCAAAGCAGCTTCCAGCATATGAGTTAACACCGAGTTTGCATAAGCACCGGGGCTCAGAGGTAGGATTTAGGCTTAGGGGGGTGTAGGGATTTAGAGTTGAGCAGATTTTAGGGATTTCGAGTGTTCGGGTCTTTTTGTGGAGGTATTGCTTTCGGGCTTAGGGCAGCTTTGTCAGTTCAGGGTTAGGATGTAGGAATTTCTTGTAACGGTTCTATAAGGCCTAGTTCCGCACCATCAGAGCTATCAGAACGGCTACCTATAGTCTCCATTGTAGTTCCTTTTGTTGGTTAACCAAAAACTTTATTATAGGATCCTAACCATAAAACTGGTTAACCAAAAAAAGGAACTACAATGGATACTAGCCTGTAGAATACGCCAATTTCCCGAACATTTGCGGAATCCAGGGAAGTATGTACCTGCTTCGCAGAAGATGAAGAAGTCAGAAATGGCGGTGTTGGTCACCGTGGTAGCCGCAACTGCGTTCAGCAGATTGTAATAGTATCATCGCTTGATCTGTAGAATCGGAATGTTACTGTCGTTTGTTTTCAGCGAGTGTAACATTGCAATTAGAATAATCGATCTGCATTAATTACTGTCGATTGTCTTAGTGCTTAATCAGAAAGATCCGATTATCGTAAGATTGTCGCAAAAGTGAGTTCTTGCCAGCATTGTTGATTTATACTATCGTTCTACTCAGCAGCTGCTGCATGGGTTTAGTGTCTGATTTCCTTGAAGACATGGGATCCGGATAGGAAGAAGCCCATATTCTGGCGGTCTCAGTTGCCTGGGAAGAGTACCCACCTATACTCCCACATAAACACTCATATGTGTATATGACAGTATTACCCAAACCCTGTCGTAATCATAAAGGCCACTTAAAGGATCATTGGACTTAGTAAGTAAGGTTATAACTACCATAATTGGGGTTATAAGGTATATATAGTTACCTTAAATATAACCCTAGTCACTAAGTCCCATGATCCTCCAAGCACCCGAGTTACATTTGTGCAGCCGCCGAGTTTCCGAGCTGACTTGAACCTACGGACCATACGGTCTCTTTGGACTGCCCGTGAGCACACGAGCTTCCCCGAAGCAGTAGACTGCAATAAACCCCAACCCTCAGCCCACATCAATCTGACATAGTGCTACAACTCCTTGATTTTGGGTGAAGATGCGACCAGTGTCAACAGCTATTGCAGTACTGCATGCACTCAAGAATAGTAACCATATCGCGAGTGCCGCTCTGATTACTTTATCTCTCTGACGCCTCGACCCCCCAATACGACCGTTATTGCCGCGCCACTACTAGTATTCCTCCAAACGCTGTAATCGCCAACCATTCCGGAATCTTTGCACTCTAAACCCTCAGCCTTAAGACCTGAATCACTTCAATTACATCGGGGCCGTCGGGGCCATGGCAACGTTTCAAGATGACGACCGGATCTTGCTGACTTTAGAGGCGGGCAGCTTTTTGCAGATTGCGGGGCTTCGGGGTCTTCGAGCGTAATCGTCCGGTGACCGGAGACATCATCACCAGTGTTATGGAGGGTGGATGAGAGCAAGCTTGACAGCTCATGGTTGATATTTGCAGTTAGTTACGACTGATGAGCAGATACATGATACTTGCATTTTTGTTGCGGTTAATGGTGACCCTGGTCATGATGATGCTGATGATGATGATGATGCTGACGATGATGTCCAGCCATCACGTATCAGTGTTCTTGCGTCAATGCCACCTGTCATATCCCAAACCCTTCAATTTGTCGACCAAACGTTTCTCGCAATGCGACAGCTCAAGCCCTTCCCTCACAAAGCCGCCCCGCAAACCCCTATCCTTATGAGTAGGTAACCCTTAACTTTTGGGTCTTATGTAACCCTACCATGATTGAAAAAGTTAATCTTTTTTGGGCTACATTTGCGGCTTATATAACCCTACCATGATTGAACACGTTAACCTTCTTTGGGCTACCGTACTCAGCCCTCCAGTCGCCGAAGGAGGAGCGGGCCCTCTTGCCCGGCGACCCCCTTCCTTGCGGGGAGCTGCCCCTACCATGTCAGAGGCAAGCTTCTGATGTTGCACGGTTGAGGGTCTAGTTCGCGCAGTATTTCCGTGAATATAGGGGCCTAAATGATTACCTGTACTATTTTTGTTTGAGGGGTTCCTTCTTACAGTTATAGTACAAGATACACCAAAGTCCTAGTTTAAGTACTAACGCCCGTATATTAAACCCTTCTAGCAACCCTGATAGTAACACTGATAATACCCTTTAAAGAAACCCTATTCTAATAATGAAGGCCCCTTTATTGTCACCCTTGTGGGAATATGTGGCAGGAATCGGCTCGGGGTTCCAAGGTGTTTCAGGATTAGGGTTTAGGGGTTTAGGGTTTGGGGTTTAGGGTTTAGGGTTTAGGATCATGGTTTCACTGCCCACTAATTGGTCTGACGCCCTGACGTCGAAACCACCCAGACATGAATAGGTAAAGAAACAAATTCGGAAATGTGTAATAGATGAATAGAGGTACGTATACACACACACATATATATATATATACACAATATATATATATATATATATATATATATATATATATATATATATATACATATGTATATATACACTCCTATATGTGCTTACTGCTATATTGTATACATATATATATATATATATATATATATATATATATATATATATATATATATATACGCATATACCTATCCTATAAAGAAGAAGGGTCGAGGCTAAAGGTTACAAGATATATATATATATATATATACCCGCTGAAGGCATACGCCAGGCAAGTACTTTCTGTCCAATGATTGCTCCACGAGTTGGCTTGATTGGGCAGGCCTATGCTGGAAGGCCTACTGAATCCCTAATTAAAGATCGTGGTTCGGCTAATTGGCTGATAGCAAATGTTATTGGTAAAGGTGGTTATGGTGATTGTGATGATGATGATGATGATGATGATGCTGACGCTGAAGAAGCAGGCGATGATGATGGTGCTCATGCAGCCGGGCGAAGAACGAGACTATGATGATGCCAGCGTAATCATCATCAACAAGAGCGAGTACTCACCAGTGCAGAACATGCGAATCAGGCGAAGCAAAGGGTGCGGAGATTTTGCTCGTCAGATTTTGCTCGTCGTGACTTCCGTCGTGATAGTCGCCATCGTCGTTGTCGCCGCGTAGTCGCAGTCACTCATCGTGGTCGTTGTCGTGCCGGCGGTGGTCGTCGTCATGCTCGCTAGCTGTGGTTCTTGCTCTGATACCTCGTGCTCTGCACGTCCAATTCTGGCTCCAAGTGCCCTGTATCAGGTCAATTTAGTAGGCTTAGGTTTCGGGGCATGATTTTCCCTACCTACGAGTGTGGAGAAATCAAGATGTTGATAACCGCCCGCACAAACCAGCAACGCAACGAAAGCATCGCAGGGCCTGTGAACTACTGGTCTAACTGCAGCGGTCTTTCACCCTATCATGGTCAGATTTCAAACTTGCAGACACAGCCATGCTGCCCTGAGCCCAATACTTTAATAATTATCGGCATGCCGTTCCTGCCACCATCATCTGTGGCATGAGAGTTCAACTCTGCGACCCAAGCTGGCGGCGTGACCTCCCTATAAAGGGAGCGCCCTTTGATAACGTTATAAACAGAATTCTGGAATTGCGCCATGGCCACGAATGTGGTTTCCATGTCCACCAGCATGGCATATACTTCTACGAACTGGGCTGCCCCACGTCCTGCCACTGAGAGGCACTTGCTGCATATGCTCCTGCAGCACTCACTGTAATTAGCATGACATGCTTCATAGCCAAGTTGTCGGCCATCTTGTGCATGAATTTGTATGTACATGTAAATGTATGTCTATGTCCATATACATAGGTATGATATAGGTACGTATGTGCACATGTGTATGTGTGTACATATGTGTATATATATATATATATAAATAGAGAGAGAGAGAGAGAGAGAGAGAGAGAGAGAGAGAGAGAGAGAGAGAGAGAGAGAGAGACAGAGAGACAGTCACGCATGTGCACATGCATGTGTTTGTTTGTGTGTGCCGTGGTGTGCGCTTGTTGGGTAGCAGTGTTTAGTATGGGGCGTAGCCTACCAATTTCAATGCACATACGTGATTCGAGTAAACAAACTCAACTCTGTGTATGAATATGTTTTCTAAATATATGTGCATGCAGAGACAAGCAGTTCTGTCACTGAGTGTAAAGTTTAAACTGCGAATTCCGCCAAGTGACTAAACGAAGAGCGGATAGGATACCTCTACGACCTGCATATGTATATACATATATATATATATATAGATGGCTTACATGTACAACGATGTTTTGTGAAGACACAAGTTGCTCGAAGGTTCGAGGTCCTGGATCTGCATTCCATGCAATCCCTAAGCCCCGAAGACCAAGCCAAAGCCCCAAATTTTCTGGCGTAGGGTTTAGGTCGCAGAGGGCTTATAAATTCGAGAAGCCGCGAACTACATTGTGCTGTGTCACTGACTTAACGTCGGCCCCTTTGCATCATAAGACTTCCGTAACTACAGAATTCCCCCGGACAAGTCCTTTAAACCGCAAACGCTCATGATGAAAGCCTAGGAACTCTATTCTAAGCATTGAGGCTGGACATTGTTGCTCAGTTTACACGGAATGGCGCGGGGAAGTTCGCCGGTTTGCAAGAGCAGCTGAGGTTATACCAGTTGCGGAGGCAGAGCCTGCAACAGCCTCTATGGTTTAGGGTATACGGGTTCAGGATTCAGGGTAATGGGGTTTCGGGTTTAGGGCGCCAGGTTTGGAGTTGAGGGCTTAGAGTTTAGGGTGCGGCGGGCCGACCCCGAATTATATTCGTTGTGCATTCAATCCTCATCCCTCTTCCTCTCTCTACATGCATACCAGACCAACGATTTCTTGCGATTGGATTGTTTATGATGAAGGTTGGCGTGGAAGTTAAATTGGATAATTACAACTCGAATTCTGAAGCTCAAATCTTGAATCCCTAGCCCCAAACGGGCCATGCTGCAAAACGAACAGAAAGGACAAAGGCATCAACGTATTGATAGTAGCAAATACCTGCCAAAAGCCGCAATAAGTTTTCAACCGTGAAGACGAAAGGAAGAAGACGCACCCTAAACCCCAAAACTTAAACCCTAAACCCCTAAAGCCCTAAACCCCTAAACCCCTAAATAAACCCCTAACCCCTAAACCCCTAACCCCTAAACCCCTAAACCCCTAAACCCCTAAACCCCGAAACCCCGACACCCCGAAACCCCTAAACCCCTCAACCCCTAATAAACCCCTAAACCCCTAAACCCGTAAACCCTAAACCCCTAAACCCCTAAACCCCTCAACCCTAAACCCCTAAAGCCCTAAACCCCTAAACCCCTAAACCCCTAAATAAACTCCTAACCCTTAAATCCCTAACCCTTAAACCCCTAAACCCCTAAACCCCTAAACCCCGAAACCCCGAAACCCCTAAACCCCTAACCCCCTCAACCCCTAATAAACCCCTAATAAACCCCTAAACCCCTAAACCCCTAAACCCCTAAACCCCTAAACCCCGAAACCCCGAAACCCCGAAACCCCGAAACCCCTAAACCCCTAAACCCCTAATAAACCCCTAAACCCCTAAAGCCCGAAACCCCTAAACCCCTAAACCCCTCAACCCCTCAACCCCTAATAAACCCCTAAACCCCTAAAGCCCGAAACCCCTAAACCCCTAAACCCCTCAACCCCTAATAAACCCCTAAAGCCCGAAACCCCTAAACCCCTAAACCCCTAAACCCCTCAACCCCTAATAAACCCCTAAACCCCGAAACCCCGAAACCCCGAAACCCCTAAACCCCTAAACCCTTCAACCCCTAATAAACCCCCTCAACCCCTAATAAACCCCTAAACCCCTAAAGCCCGAAACCCCTAAACCCCTAAACCCCTAAACCCCCCAACCCCTAATAAACCCCTAAACCCCTAAAGCCCGAAACCCCTAAACCCCTAAACCCCTAAATAAACCCTTAACCCTTAAACCCCTAACCCCTAAACCCCTAAACCCCTAAACCCCTCAACCCCTAATAAACCCCTAAACCCCTCAACCCCTAAACCCCTAAACCCTAAACCCCTAAACCCGTAAACCCCGAAACCCCGAAACCCCTAAACCCCTAAACCCCTAAACCCTAAACCCCTAAACCCGTAAACCCCGAAACCCCGAAACCCCTAAACCCCTAAACCCCTCAACCCCTAAACGCCCTAAACCCCAAGCTTGCAAGGCGCCCGGGGCAAGCTCTGACCACCCCAGCACTCACACAAGCGATCCGCGGAGGCTTCACACAGATTTCAGTTTAGGGTTTAGGGTTTAGGATTTAGGGTTTAGGATTTAGGGTTTAGGGTTTAGGATTTAGGATTTAGGGTTTAGGGTTTAGGATTTAAGGTTTAGGGTTTAGGGGTTTAGGGTTCAGGGTTTCGGGGATAGGGTTCAGGGTGTAAGGATTTCGGCATAGCTAGGGTCTACCTGTAGCCGAAAAGACCTACCTTTTTCAGGAACTTTATACAGAAATCATAATAAGGAACCCTAAAACGGTAAGTCTTTTTGTTTGGGATTGGGTTTCGGGAGTCCGAAACCGGCTTTGAGATGCCAGGAGTTGTTGGGGGTTTTGGGTTTAGGGGTTTAGGGTTTAGGGTTTAGGGTTTAGGGGTTGAGGGTTTAGGGTTTAGGGTTTAGGGTTTGGGGTTTAGGGTTTAGGGTTTAGGGTTTTAGGATTCTCGGGCTTGTAACCTAAAGGTTTGAGAAACCTATATAGTCTCCATTGTACTTCTTTTTGGTTAACAAAGAACTATATTATAGGATCCTAACCATAAAACTGGTTAACCAAAAACAGGAACTACAATGGATACTAGAGGGATGCACAAATGGTTTAGGGTTGGTTGTAGTTGCAACTGGTTTCGGGCTTCAAGTGTGTAGGATTTCGGGCTTAACGTGCGGGTTTCAAGTGGCGGAGTCTGGGAATACGATGGTTTAGGACTCACGGCTGTAGAGATTAGGGTTTGGAGCTTTGAAGGTTTAAGAATTTCAGAGTGTTAGGTTCGAGGGTCGTGATTTTGAGGTTGAGGGGTAAACGTGCACCGCTATAGACACATGTGTGTAATTATGCATGCGCAGTCTTGTTTGTATGCTCGCACGTATGGTTACCTATGTGTACTTACTAAACCCTAAGCCCCTGAACCCCCACAAGCCCCCGGAAATTAGATCCAGAGTTGCAGCTCGTGTGGAACTAATTACAGGCCCAGGGGGGCTAAACATGCGAAGGAGTTCGGGGTTCGCAGGGGGTTCATGATTGAGGGGTTCGTGCTTAGAGAAGCACGGGACTTGGGTAAGTAGGGCCAAATGTACCATACAATGAGGCTTGTAAGCAGATCTGAGATAGTTGCTTTGCTCATAACCCTACTTATTCGGTCCGTTGATCCTTTAAGTAAGGTCAGGGATTTAGCGGCTTCAAGGACCGTCTCTGAAAAAGGACGCTGTCCTTCCTTTATTTGGGGGTCGAGGTTTAGGGCTTAGAGTTTCGGGTCTAGGGTTTAGGGTTTAGAGTTTCCGGTTTAGGGTTTAGGATTTAGAGAATTTTCCGGTTTAGGGTTCAGGGTTAAGAGTTTCCGTTCTACCTGGACCCCAAAAGTATGTAGAACAATAGTTTTTTGTTTTTTTTTAATGGGTTTTGGGCCATTATTTTACCTACTTTTGGGGGTCTAGGTAGGGCTTTCCGGCAGGCAGTCCCAACAAGGGATTCTCCATCTGCTGGATTTACGCTTCGCAGATGCAGAGCAGGCTATGTTGGGATCTGATTCACGAGCTTAATACCTAACGGTTTAGGGTTTAAGGTTTAGGTAGTCTGGGGAGCGATACTGTTGATGATATAAATCCTGCATTACCCACAATAAGGAATATACCATAATTTCCATAGTCTAGGGTCCTTTAGGTAATGCAGGATTTATATCATCAACCGTAGTAGGCGTTTTTTTATTTCTGTTTAGGGACTAGAACTCAGGATTCAGGTTTCCATGGCTTCCATCATTCACGACGGGTCCATGTACTTTAGAGACTCTTGAGCCCAAGTATATGCTACTTGGGAAACTTGGGTACATGGAATTGCTGCCTGGTGGTGGATTATGCACGAGCTCACTGCAATACCTTTAAGTGCTTTCTTGAGCTGCACATTAATACGCTCACAGTGTCGCCTCCTCGTCGCAGTTGGAAAGCAAGTGTATACAGAATCATCGTCGCAGTCTGGTTAGTCGTCTGAGAGAGCTTACTGGAGACTGTGTCGCGCTGGGTTTAGGGGTCAAAACCTTGAAGCATAGGAATGAGGCAATGTGCTGCAGTCGGGCAACAGATCTAGACAAGTACAGCTAGATCTTCAGATGCTCATGCACTTGCTCTTCTCGAACCTGTTGCAAGTAGGGCCAGGAATCTTTCAGGAGCATGATGGTCGTTTCAGGTAGCACCGCCGGTGTCAAGATTCTGCACACCTAGGTAAAGCCGAAACCTAAACCCTAAGCGCGAAGCCCTAAATCCTAAACCCTGCAGGTATCACCATGCCATCCGAGCCAGTGGTGGTAGCTTTCTGAGGTTTGGGGTCATAGCTATGTGCTTTTGGTCCAGAGCTCATAGGGTTTGGGGTTTACAGGGCCCAGAGCATGTGAGGAGCGGAGGGCTTAGAAAGCCATACGGGAACTTGTGGAAGCCATCTAGACAGTCGCTATGCCCTTTTATTCTAAATTCCCCGCACCCGCAATACTTTATTCCGGGCATTGAGCAGTAAAGCGTGCAACCAAGCCCTCAGGGGTGCAAGGTCCCGAACCCTCCTCCTCCTCCTCCTCCTCCTCCTACTACTACTACAACTACTACTACTACTACGACTACTACTACTACTACTACTATCTAGTCACTCGTCCGTAATCCTTCACCCGGCTGACCCCCGTTTCCTCCAGCCTTTCTCGTCTCTCAGGAGAAGTTCTACAAAGATAGCCGGCCCCCCAGCGCATGCAGGGCAAGACAGTGAAATCGGCATCAAATGAATTCGGCTTATGGTGATCTACTTCTCCAATGATCCAGCCGAATCAGAAGTCAGCGCCATTCGCCGCCATGAGTCCTGCAAGGGAGATTAGAACGGCATTCTGCTGTTGGGCTCCGCAGCATAGTTCCAGTATAAGATACCTTTCGACACTTGTTCTACTTGCTAAGACCCTGACAGTAGGCATTTCTCGGGCACACGGAGCATGTGCCTACAGCTGTTCTTAGCCAGCTGGTGACTGCACTGCTGCTGTCGTGGTTGTTGCTGCTCGTCCTACTGCTGTTGCTGACGGCAGCCGCCACGTGCACCCAAAGAAGTTATAAGTAGTACGATCATTGCAATAAAAGTGAGACGAATAGTCATAATAAACGTACCCAGAATATTAGTAATAACAAGAAGAAGAATAAAGTTGATAAGAATATGTGTGGTGATAAGAGAGAAGTGGCCTTGAACAAGGTCTCCGACATGATGTCCTGCAAGGGACTTTGCTATCTTTCGGGTCCTCAGCTCAGCACTTGCCTGCTGGGCTTCCGAGGAGGGGGGGGGGGCAGGGGGGCTCTACAGTGAATCACATCCTCATGATAACCCTACACAGGTCATCGCGATGAAGAGTGTGAAGAAGCTGCTGGTGTTGGTGGTGGTGATGATGAGGCTGCTGGCGACAATGTTGTTGATGGTCATGACTGTGACGATGATGATGACGACACTGGTGATTAGTAGGTCAATGCTTTGGAGGGTAATGATGCTGAGGAGAGTGAAGATGTGCATGATGGCTGCCGTTAGCAAGAGAAGATGATAAGATGATGAGGATGCCGTTGATCATGGTGAGAGTGGTAATTAGTCATGAGGATAGGAAGACTTGAGCATGTGAATGATGTTCGCAGCTGATCTTCCTAGTTCGTGGTCGTCTTGTGAAGCCGAAGCCGAAGGTCCTGGATTGCTGGCGTGATTGCGGCGATCTTGCCCGCGATTGCGTTGTGGCCCCAGCAGCATGAGAGGCACCGTCAGCCTCGAAGCCGCTTGGGTGTCCGGGAGTGAAAGTGAAGTCAGTCCTCCGCGTCGCAGACAGCACCCGGCCTAAGTCTTCAGGTTGTCGGGTCGCTAACCTCGAAGCTTGGTCTAGGATGCCCACCCTTGCATACCTATAGTCTCCATTGTAGTTCCTTTGCGGGGTTACCTATATAGGATCCTTAATATATTACTGGTTAAACCAGAAAAGGAACTACAATGGAGACTATAGGTAGGACAGCCGCAGTCCAACAGACCAGACAGCTGAAAGCCTGCCGCCTGCCGTTTGCCATCAGATGCCTGCGAACCTCGGAGGCTCTTGTACATGGACAAGCGGTTCAAATGGGTTGGGGTCGTGCGTACATCACGAGTTCAACAAAGGTTGGAGTACACATATTCTGGTTGGTATAGGTAGATGTTGAGTATGGCACCCACACTGTGCCATGGTCAGAAGGTTAAGGCTTAAGACTCTTCGGGTTTCAGCAGATCTCCGTCGGACGCCTTCCGAAGGTTTCGGGAACGACCACAAGTAGAGTCTCACCAGTTTCACACGAAAAGTGCCGAAGCCATGTCGTTCCCAAAGGGCCCCTATCTCAAGAATCCGTCGCCTATGGAGCGCGTCCCGGGTGCTCTTGGCTGCAGTCATACGGACGGATGTTTATGTCGAAGAGAAGTCATCAGGATGTTCCGCTGGCATCGGGGCTTCGGATTTGCGGCTTTTCTCCCTCTCTCAGTCTCTGTCTATGTTTTCGTGTCCTCTCTCGCTCCCTCGCTGCATTGTGTTTCTGCCATGTGCACACATGTTCTTTTGGTTCGTTTGTCCTTCTGCATGTGTGGGTCTATGATGTAAGAATATGTAAGCTTGACATGATGTAAGGCCAGCACAAGTACATGCACAATGCATACACGTGCAGGTCTATCGCTCCCTCTCTGACCTTCCCTCTGTGACACTCGTTCTCTCCCATGCAGCCCACGTTTGTATTGTCCAGGCTTCTTGTTCGGATGACCCAAAATCCCTAATCCCTAAAGTCTTCCTTTCCAAGAGGCGCTCCCACTGGGCTCCCGAGCTTGCAGCAAAAACCGCAAAGATACGAAATCCAAGACACCAAGATTTCCTTTCTCTAAGGGTCCAAAGGACCCAAGAATTAGATACTTGGCTCTAGGATAGTCAGATAGTAGTTATGTAAGTTATGTAGCCCAATATTTAGGAGAGTATACGGTTGTCAGGTACTCGGACCCTTAGAGTTTAAGCATCACTGAAGTCCATCCTGATTCCGGTTTCCTTTTGCTGTGTACATGCCTAGACTAACCCATGCGACTTTGAGAGTTGCAGGTTTAGGATTTTGGGTCTGGGGTAGGGTCTTTCGGGTTTAGGATTGCGCACCAGCGAAGATCAGCCGAGGCGGATTTATCTCTCACTACGACTCAAAGCCGCAGCAGGTTTTTCACAGCTACGGCTCCTCTTCCGCAGTCAACTTCAGGGACTTCGAACATGAGAGTGAGGCTTCCTTTAAAGGGGTCTATAAGGGTTCCTATAAGGGATCTATAATAAGGCTACTATAGTAGTGTAGGAACCTGATTAAGAAACCCTGGCCCTGCAACCCCCCAAATCCTAGGATTCATAGAAGGAACCCTAATAAAGGCCCAAGGTTTCTTAAGCAGGTTCCTACATTCATATGAGGGGGCCCTGAAAACCCACGCGAAAGGGGCAACAACCAGCTATCAACAAAAGGACTTTTTTCATTTTTTAGCTCAGATCCTTTGGCTCCTTGGGGAAACCTCGGGGTTCGAAACCCTACCTTAACCCTGAATAACCTAGCTTTTTGGGGCTCCTTATTATGATTTCTTTATATAAATGAAACGTCAACAGCTGAGACGACGCCGGAGAACCCTCAGATGCTAAGCCTCAGCTGGGTATTTAAGCGTTTACTTGGAGGATCATGGGACTTAGTAAGTAAGGTTATAAGTACCTTAGTTGGGGTTATAAGCAGTTATAAGTATAGTTACCCTAATTACAACCCTAGTTACTAAGTCCCACGATTCTTTAAGTAGACCCTAAACCCTAAACCCTATAGCTCCCTTTAAAGAAACCCTATAGATCCCCTTTAAAGGAGCCCTTAATGGGAGCTGTGGGTTTCGGTGATTTAGGATCGAACTACGGCTTAGCAAGTAGCAAGCGTCATAACGAGTCCGACAGCCCGCAACATCTGTACCCTAAACCCTAAACCCCTAAACCCCTAAACCCTAAACCGCTAGGAGGGAGTTTGGGACCAGTACTTGAAGGATCATGGGAAATAGAAACTGGAGTAATATGTAAGGTAGCTGTACTTATAATTCCAGGTACCCTGCTTAGAATACTTAACCATGCTTGCCAAGTCTCCTGATCCTCCAAGTAATCGCCATTTACCAGAGCTGCACACAAACTTAGGCCAAGAAGTCTAATCCTCAAGATCCACCCCAGGATTCCATCATCTCAAACTTAGGTTCTGGGGTTTAGGGTTTTGGACCCCCTGCAAAGCACCATTTGATTAGTTGGGGGGGGTGGGGGTCTAGGGAGAGCCCTGCAGCCTGAACTCTTAAAAGAACCCGAAGCTTTGAACCAAGAACCAGGTGCATGGTTCCAGTCCCATCAGCCCAAGGAACAGGCAGAGTCGTGTTTAGGCTTAGGGTTCCGGTTTCGGATCTTGGACTAAGCGGGCTGTGCAGAATGATCAACTCAAGCAGTAGTCGACGCAAATGATGACACGACATGCAGAAGCGACGGATCTGGGTCGTAGCTCAAAGCCTCAATTTGTTTTGATTCTGATAGTACTAGGGTTGCAACTGCAGCAAGAGTGACGATCGTTTTGTAAGTTGAGGTGGCCGCATCTCTAAATTTTGATGGCTGTTCTGGTTGGGGGTGGCAGTAGCACCAGAGAAACAAAGCAGCAGCAGCAAGACTAGTAGGTGTAGCCGTAGCAGCAACACTGGCGGTCGCACAGCAGGACAGTAATGCCTCGGCACGAGGTGGTGATGTCAGCAGTAGGAGGAGGAACAGCAGGAAGAGCGAGCAGTTCCAGCAGCAGTAGCAGCCATGGAAGGTACGTAGTAAGTGCAAGTAGACGTCCTCGTCCTCGTCGTCCTCCTAGTCGTACTAGCTTCGCAAGCAAGCAGATTTTTGGGCAGGCCCCGACAACGACCATTCGGACCACGAGGGCATCGACCTACTGGCCGTACGGCACAGGCGGCTGCCCCATTCTTGCCATGCAAGAAAGAATTTGGGGCTGTTTTCGGCCACTAATTGTGTAGGATTTAGGGTTTAGGGCTCCTGTGCTGTAGATTGGTGCGCTCATCCTACAAGCACGCAGAGCACTTTCACGCGCTCGAATATCAGAGCCCTCGAGATCAGCTTTCCAACTAGGCCGGTCTTCCAACAAGTATTGACAGTCTCTTCATTGCGAGGTGTGCTCCTTCCAGACAGTCTAATTAGCGGTACTTTCAGGGGCATCCGGCTTCTGCACAGAAGCGCTCTTGCTCAACAGTGATCTGCAGCTTGGAGGCGTCACCTGCATAGTCGGTTCTCACAACATCCATGACATTCTGGTCGTTGACAATGCCCGCAACCTGACTGCAAATACCATGTTGAGGCAGCAGTCCGTCATTGTCATAGTATGCTGAATGCTGGCGCATGTATGTATGTATGTAGGTATGTACGTATGTATGTGCGTATGTAGGTATGTATGTATGTATGTATGAATGTAAGTACATGTACTTGTATACCGAGTGGATACACACATGTACATATACGCACACATATGCATAACTATAGACTATACATGTACACACATGTCTGTATGTGTATATAAATATAAACATAAATATATAAATATAAACAAATATAAATAAATAAATAAATATATATATATATATATATATATATACATGTACGCGCATACAACGACGTGTGTATGTATATACATACATCTTATTTACATGCGTAACTGCCGCTCTCATTCCTCAGGGATTCTGAATAGCCTATACTATAATGGACCTGCAGACCCACCTCTAATCGACACCCGAGGCTGTAGCACCAGGTTTGAGGACACCCAAGTTTGTTTCTACAACAGCAAACTATTGCAACCGAAAAAAGAGGGTCTAGGCTGCACCCAGCGACTCTCACTTCAATTGCTGCTACCCTACTTTGGTTCCCTAAACCCTGAACCCCAATGAATAATGTCTTGAGGAATAGACTTTAGTGTTTGCTGGCTTTCGACCTCGCCAGGTTGGCTACTCAGTCAGTGTTTCAGAGACTGAGGTAGCCGTGGCTGCATCCCCCACAAGCCAGAGCACCAGCAGCTGTTCCCGGCGATGCTCCTCGGTCAAAAGCAATCAACAACTCCAAGAGAGTTCAGGGTATACGGAATCTAGGGGACCGAGCAACTCGTACTAGTAGTATTGAAGCTGAAGTTCCGCTAGGTTCCTGATATGTGTACAGTCAGCTATGGCGAGAAAGACTCCGTATTGATGTGAAGTTCTTTTCGTATCAGGCACTTACAAAGTACTGCAAGGGTCTGGATAGTTAGTGATGGTGGTCCTTCCATTATTCGTATGGTTAGGGCTTAGCATTCGTCCCTATATACTTGGCACCCATGCCTTGGTCGGCTTCGGGTTTAAGGTTTCCGGTTGAATCCTTCCGATCTTTGCTTTCAGTGGAGCGGAATGCCGCTGCTGCAAAAACGGCCGAGCTTTCTACTGGAAACTTCCTACACACGCGCGCTGGGATCTGTTTCCGCTTGGACTACTTTGGTGGATGCCGCGCATGCTGCCTCTTTGAAAACCGCCTTGCGCAAAAAAAAGCAAGGCTCATGTGTCTATATATTCGACAGTCTGCAGAAGCCTATGTCCCAGGATTCCACGGGTCGTGATATGTTGCGTGGGATTGTGGAGGACCTCGCGCGAGAATGGAAAAGATCGAGGATCCTAAAGAGGCCAGGACCCTAAACCCTAAACCCCTAAACCCTAAACCCCTAAACCCCTAAACCCTAAACCCCTAAACCCCTAAACCCTAAACCCCTAAACCCTAAACCGAGAATCTCGAGAAGAAGCCGGCTGCAAAAGCCGCTCCCCAGGCCGCCATCCGGCTCGCCGGGTGGCTATGCTTAAAGGATCATGGGACTTAGCGACTAGGGTTTCATTAAGGGCTCCTTTAAAGGGGATCTATAGGGTTTCTTTAAAGGGAGCTATAGGGTTTAGGGTTTAGGGTCTACTTAAAGGATCATGGGACTTAGTAAGGAGGGTTATAATTCAGGTAGCTATACTTATAGCTACTTATAGCCCCAATTAAGGTACTTATAACCTTACTTACTAAGTCCCATGATCCTCCAAGTGTCCCCACTTCCAAGAGTGGAACCTGTCGTACAGGGGACTGTGTTACAAGGAGGTCAACCCCGAAATCCTAAACCCTGAGCCCGAACCCCTGAGCCCTAAACCCTAAGCCCGAAACCACATCAGTGAGTAAGGGCCCTAAGTTTGGCCGGCATGTTGCTTGGCTTTTCTTGCATAGTTTGGTACACGGCTCTTTGAAACTGCGCGACGTTCCTTGGTTCGGGGAGGCATTGTATCATGATTTAGGGTACAGGGGAGGTCTGATATTGTGGATCTTGCTCTTTGTAGTGTATTACTTACTTGGGGTCCCTTGTTTGTGAACTCTCAAAGAGGCCTTGAGCACGGGATACCACCGGCATCTAGGATGTCCGTTTGGCAAAGTGAGCTCCGTCGAACAGTGCTTGAAGAACAGCTTGTGGTCTTCATTTGGCAGGAATGCACCTCGGAATTTCAGTCGGGTTAGTGCTTAGGGTTTAGGTTCCAAGGTTTAGAGTTTAGGGCTTGGGGTTACCCTAAGGGTCCAAGTACCCAATAATCATATACTCTCCCAAATATCAACGAACCTAAATACCTACTATCCGTAACCAAAGTACCTTGTAATTGGGTCCTTTGGACCCTTAGGGTTACATTTTAGGGTCTACAGAGGACTCAGGGTTTAGCGATAAGGCCTTGCCGACTGCCCACAGCTGCACGCCTCTGACGCTCTGCCGTCGGGCTACAACGAAGGTTCCTACAAGGGTTACTATAAAGCTTGATTAAAAGGTTCCTATAATAAGGGTTACTATAAAGGTTGATTAAATTCGTAAGCCCAGGTAAATGTGCTGCAACGCATGTCGGAAAGAGCAACAGCGAGAGATTACACAGGGGTTACTGCGACAGTGCCGGCTTGATTCGCTTACCCCCATCATTCCAGTCCCCCCCATCTTAACACCTGCATCTAGACGGCAAGGTGATGTAAGGCCTTATAGCTCTACTGTGGACCCGTAACTTCCGACATTGCCAGTCTCGAAAGCCCAGAAGCTTAAGCCGAGACCGTCTGGATCTGCAGCAAGCGGAAGTGGGATGCTGCAGCGTGCCGGCTCCGCATCCGCGCTGTCTCTCGGCAAGCAGAGTGAAGAAGAAGCAGTTGCTGTTGCCACTGTGGCCGTGTTTGTGGTGGGAGCGGCAGTAGCACCAAGCCAGGCTTGGTGGCCATCACGAACTAGCAGTAGCATTCGCGGCAGTTATCTAAAACCCTAAGCCCGAAACCCTGAACCCTAAACTCCAAAACTTAAGCCAGGCTTGGTGGCCATCACGAACTAGCAGTAGCAGTGATCTAAAACCTAAGCCCGAAACCCTGAACCCTAAACTCGAAAACCTAAGCCAGGCTTGGTGGCCATCACGAACTAGCAGTAGCATTCGTGGCAGTGATCTAAAACCTAAGCCCGAAACCCTGAACCCTAAACTCCAAAACCTAAGCCAGGCTTGGTGGCCATCACGAACTAGCAGTAGCATTCGTGGCAGTGATCTAAAACCCTAAGCCCGAAACCCTGAACCCTGAACTCCAAAACTTAAGCCAGGCTTGGTGGCCATCACGAACTAGCAGTAGCATTCGTGGCAGTGATCTAAAACCTAAGCCCGAAACCCTGAACCCTAAACTCCAAAACCTAAGCCAGGCTTGGCGGCCATCACGAACTAGCAGTAGCATTCGTGGCAGTGATCTAAAACCCTATGCCCGAAACCCTGAACCCTAAACTCGAAAACCTAAGCCAGGCTTGGTGGCCATCACGAACTAGCAGTAGCATTCGTGGCAGTGATCTAAAACCCTAAGCCCAAAACCCTGAACCCTAAACTCCAAAACTTAAGCCAGGCTTGGTGGCCATCACGAACTAGCAGTAGCATTCGTGGCAATGATCTAAAACCTAAGCCCGAAACCCTGAACCCTAAACTCGAAAACCTAAGCCAGGCTTGGTGGCCATCACGAACTAGCAGTAGCATTCGTGGCAGTGATCTAAAACCCTATGCCCGAAACCCTGAACCCTAAACTCCAAAACCTAAGCCAGGCTTGGTGGCCATCACGAACTAGCAGTAGCATTCGTGGCAGTGATCTAAAACCCTAAGCCCAAAACCCTGAACCCTAAACTCCAAAACTTAAGCCAGGCTTGGTGGCCATCACGAACTAGCAGTAGCATTCGTGGCAATGATCTAAAACCTAAGCCCGAAACCCTGAACCCTAAACTCCAAAACCTAAGCCAGGCTTGGTGGCCATCACGAACTAGCAGTAGCATTCGTGGCAGTGATCTAAAACCCTATGCCCGAAACCCTGAACCCTAAACTCCAAAACCTAGCCAGGCTTGGTGGCCATCACGAGCTAGCAGTGCGAGCGCCAGCTGGCAGCATTGGTCATGCAGGCTTCATCCCTACCGGCCCGCTTTAGCCTTGAAACCCTACAAACCAACCGACCTCTACGCTCCAACAGGGTCCTAAGCACCTTACATGGTAGAGTATAGGGTTTCTATAGCAGGAAGTATTATTCTGATTTGCGGAATGTTCGCCCCCCCCTCCCCCAGCCCTCATAGCAATACCTAAGACCCCTTATTGGGACAAAAAGGCCCGAAGCTTTGCCCTGAACCCTAAACCAAAAAGCCTGAGACCCCCAACTCCAAGTCCCTAAACCCTACTTAAAGGTTCATGGGACTTAGTAACTAGGGCTCCTTTAAGGGTCGATCTATAGGGGTTCCTTAAAGGGATCTATGGGGTTTAGGGTTTAGGGTCTACTTAAAGGATCATGGGACTTAGTAACTAGGGTTATAATTGGGGTAACTATACTTATAACTACTTATACCCCCAATTAAGGTACTTAAACCTTGCTTACTAAGTCCCATGATCCTCCAAGTACCTTAACCATGAATAACCTACCTTTTTCGGGTTCCTTATTAGCATTTCCTTATGTAAGTCCTGAAGAAGAAGGTGGGTTATTCCGGGTCAAGCCCAGAGACTCCAATATCCCTCAGTTAAGGAATATACCTTAAATCATATGAGAGATCCTACCATAATTTAGGGTATATTCCTCAATTAAGGGATAGTGGGAGGTAAAACTCCGAAGAGGAGTCTGAAGGTTGGGCGATGTTGTTCCCTCTGCCTCAGCGTCCCTCATTCCGTGCACATGTGGGTGGTTCTCAAAATTAGGGTCCCTTTTTGGGTGCCCTAAATCTTATGTGCCGTACTATAATAGAGACCCGAAAAGGGACCATAATCTTGACAACCACCCATGTGTTGGGAGCTTGCTGTGATGGTTTTGATTGGCCCTGACTGCAGTGTAATGTGACTTTGGCAGGATGAAGATGAAGATTCGTATCTGCATGTTATACAACTGGTAGCGTGTGGAGCTTGCAGGTGCAGCTTCTGCTACGGCCTGATCCCTAAACCCGAACAAACCCTGTACGACCCTGAAAGTCTGTAGAATAGCAGCCTTTTGCAGGTATTGGGCCATTACACTGCCTACTTTCAGGGGTTTAAGGTGAGCCCTGAACCTAATCCGCAAGAGCCAGGTTCGCACTTAGAGCTTGAACTCTGGAGCTTCGATTCCTGAGCTATCGAGGCCGCCGAAACCACCCAACCCCCAAACCTCCAAACTCGAAACTCCTAAACCCGAAACCCTAAAAATCCGAAACCCCTTAACCCTAAAGCTCCTAAAGCCTAAAAACCGTAACCCCAAAGGCACCCCGCGGTTCAGAAGCTCTGGATCCCGACTGACCGAGGAAGCGCGAGTTGGCCGAGGAGCAGAAACGAAGCCGCCTCGCCGCGGAAGCGGCTGAGTTCGGTCCTCCCTACTAGCCCTTGCAGGTGGAGGTTTAGGGTTTAAGGCTCAAGTTGTCTTTAGGCTTATTCAGGGTATAAGAGTTTTAAAAAAGATTTAGGATGTGGGGATTCAGCTCATCGATTTTGCGGACCAGGTCAAAAGTTCGCGGCCTGTGACTCCAGTTTAGGGACACTTTGGTCTTGTAGCTGCAGGTTAATTAAGGTGACATGTGTGACAGGTTTAGTTTCTGCAAAAGGCTCAAGTTGTCCATCTGCTATTTAAGTACGCATCTTGGATTTAGGCTATTAGGGTTCATGCTCAATGAAAGGGAATTGCACTTCAGGAGGGGTTTGGGGCCGTATTTTAGGTGCTGGGCTGCACTGCTCTGGCTTATGAAGGGCTTCGCTGTAGTTTTACGGTACAAAGTGCCCAGCCTGTTGCAATAAGTCAAGAGCCGCAATCATGTAGGAACCTGATTAAGAAACCTTGGGCCTTTGCTAGGGTTCCTTATATCAATCCTACTATTTTGGGGTCATAGGGCCGGGGTTGCTTAATCAGTTTCCTACATTCCCCTCTAGCCGAGTCTGGTATGTAGGACTTTGCACAGGTTTTGACCTCGTCGTCGAGTCCTGTTGGTGAAGTGGTGCTCCTTCAAAAAATTCTGCATACTGCAAACCCAACGCTGAGTACGTCTTTGCTAATCTGTTCTGTAGCTACTTTGCCAGGCGACTTGTGGCGATAATATGGATCTTGGGTTACTTCCATCCGCGATCTAGGAGGGAGACTATGGTCAGTTTCACCTATACCAGAATGTCGGAATCAGGGCCCACGAGATGTGCAGTTTGGGTGCCGCTTGTCTTTGCTCATGGTGATTGCCACCTGCTGAGGTCGGGGGCCTTGATAATTACCAATACTATCTACTTTAGGGGCCTCAATAATTGCCAACTATCTACTCTAGGGGCCTTAATAATTGCAAATACTATTGTGGGGGGGAGGTCGTTATTATGATTATAGTACAATGGGCCCCGAAACCCCATTATAATTATTGAGGCCCCTGCAGTACCCTGCTCATACCCTGTACTCTGGCAAAGGTTCAAAGTATGGACTTGGTTTTTGTCGAAGTCCGATCAGCATGATATACTACTAGCTGCCTTCGTCGTTGGTTCTGCTGCTGCTTTTGCCACGGCCGCTTCTGTTGTTGTTGCTGCTGCTTTCATGACAAGTATACGGTCATCACTTATGCTTCAGTGTGGGCAGGCCAGATACTGCCAATGTCCAGTTTCCATGAAGACTTACGTCTTTCGGCAGGTCAGCCCATGCGAAGGTCTGTGCCTTTCTCACAGCTACTACCATCCTAAAAACCTCGGATGCCTGGCAAAGAAGGTACTTAGTTTTGAGAAATACCCCAAAATTGTCTAAGGGATGCTTGAGGTTGGGAAACCTTGGAATGATTTCTATCACCATTCCTTGCCCCAACTTCCAGTTACATTCATGCACCCATGGTATTCGTTCGCCCTGGCTCTGGCAGCCCTGCATCCGCACTGAAGCCGTCCGGGCGGAAAAAGGATGAAGAGGATGTTTAGGGTTACATAAGTATTTAAGTGGTCGGGGCGTAGAGAAGCCCTAAACCCTGTTAACAGGCCTAAATCGTGGGTGTGTGGTCGAGGGTTTCACGCCTTAGGATTTCGGGTGTTAGGATTGAAGGATGGAAGTTTGCTTGTTAGGGTTAGTTGTGGTTGAACTTCTATCATGTTAGCCCTTTGCGATCCCTGTCCGATGAACTCCCAAACTTGAATTGGCGTGACTATGTCGGACTCCTAGTGTTGACAACTCTTGCACCAAGAGCCACTGATGGCAGACATTTGCACGGACACGTTCGAGTACAGTAGGTTTGCCCACATCAAAGCTCTGTCATAAAAGCGTACTGGCACAGACAGCACTTTGTTGATTGCTGTGCTGAATGATGCTGTTTGGGAATGTCGTGATGGCAAAATTTGTCTAAACAAGTCCAGCCGTCTCCTAAGCCCTAACCCTAAACCCTAAACTACGTAGACCAGGATCTGGGTCTCCGAAACCCTAAAGCCCTCTCCGAAACTGGGTCCCGCAACACCAAACCGTGTATATAGGCCTTGTCTGTCCTCTTATCTTCGAGCTCTCCATCTGAACGGGTTTAAGTTTTATGTGGGAGTTTCCGAAAATACGGCACCCTAGTACACTACCCTAAATAGTAGGATCCAACAGTATAAGGACCCCCAGCAAAAAGGTACCTGTAACTTTCGGAAACTCCCATGTTGAAGCTATCGACTGTGCTACCCCAAGCGCGGACCTTTAAACACAGCCTAGGTTTAGGGTTTTAGGCGACCTGACCTCGCAAAATATGACTTGGGAAGTTGCCATTGTGAAACATGAAGAGGCCGTTGCACCTAGTGCGACATGCTCTTTCTGGATTCAGTCAGGGAAGGCAGTCTCTCGTAAACTTTCGGAGGAAGCCCAGGGTTTAGAGGCCACTCCTTCTCTGCCTGACCGTTGATGCAGAGCTGTCTGCCTGTATGCGAGGAATCACATGTAATTAACTAGGTATCTATTTGGGATAACTGTTAACTTCCCTTCTTGTTCAATATGGAGTATAGATCCCCTACTGCATGCTTTCGGGTGACTCTTGAAATCGATACCTAGGAGACCTTCAACCCCATCCCTAAACTCGACATCCGAAACCCCTAAATTCTAGACCCTAAATCCGAAAACCCTACGTCCCAAAGCCTGCACCCAAAATCTTCCGCTCGTTAGATAAGCGAGCCTGGTTGCCAAGGCGCGAAGCGGCGCGTACGGATAATCCTCTTGGCCAGGGCTTTGATGTAAGGATGGCCGTGCGAGACCCAGGATTTCCTTTTGCAAGATTTTAGTTCTGGTGTTGTATGGGTTGCTATGGAGTTTTGCAAGGTGCCAGGTCTTTTGGATCTAGTTGTTTGGTCGGGTTTGGCGTTTCGAGGTTCGTAAACAGAGGATTGCAGTGCTTTCGGGGGCTTCATGTCTTTCGCTACCAACTATCGGGTTTTGATAGCGCTTTGGAGTTTTTCTGTTGGGGCTTCGGGTTCACAGTTTCGGGCTTAGGGTTTCGGCATCGGGTCTGGAGTCTGCAGCACGGACTTAGGGTCTTTGGTTTCGAGCCCTTTCGGGCTTAAGTTTCAGAGCCTTTCGGGCAACCTAGGAATACAAAGGGCTCCCTTTTCTGGTATTGGGTAACTTTTATAAGAAACCTAGGACTGCAGAAAGGTTGCCCGTGCTGTGCGGCAACAGCTTTGTCTGTTGTCACACAGCAGTGGAAGCCTTGTTGAGATCCCAGTTGAGTCAGCTGAAGACTGCACTGGAGTCTTTTGTGCTACGAGTTGTGTTTATAAGACCTGTCATGTGCTTCACAGCTTAGGCCATAGGCAGCATTACTCGCCGTTCACAGGTCACAGCAGCCATGGCATCGCCTTTGCACGTATCGCCGGAGATGGAGTGGCGCTTTCAAACTACTACCGATGGCCGAGAAAACCAACCAACTTCCGAGGGCCGAACCCTGCTTTCGGCTTTCTACCCAATAATTACCTGGTGGTGAGAAAAGGTGCGACCGAGAAAGAAAAGTTGCGACCCAGACCCTCGACGGATCCGTAATTTCAGACCTTGGCGGCGCTTTCAGAAATCCCTAAACCTTTAACCCCAAAGCACGAAGCCCTTTCCCAGGTGATTGTCACCTGGTCGTTGAACCTGATAATGTTGCATCCCGGCTGAATTATGACTTTCACTGCTAAGTCATTGCTACTATCGATAGCGGTATCACTATTGCCAAGACTAGCACCATTATTAGTAGCATTTTAATGTTGCTTCTCGGCCGCAAAGATGTGGACATGTTTGACGGCAACGAGACAATGCCAGGACCTCTCCCTTAGCATTGGGGGTCTTCCCATGTATTCCCCTTGCAGTCGATTCAGAACTATATAGGATGGTTCGAAAGCCCTATTTTCAGTCTTAAGGCTCTTACATGAAACCCGCTATAATGTAGCTGCTACTACTACTACTACTACTACTACTACTACTACTACTACTACTACTACTACTACTACTACTACTACTACTACTACTACTACTACTACTACTACTACTACTACTACTTACTACTACTACTACTACTACTACTACTACTACTACTACTACTACTACTACTACTACTACTACTACTACTACTACTACTACTACTACTACTACTACTACTACTACTACTACTACTACTACTAACTACTACTACTAACTACTACTACTACTACTACTACTAACTACTACTACTACTACTACTACTACTACTACTACTACTACTACTACTACTACTACTACTGCTACTACTACTGCTACTACTACTGCTACTGCTACTGCTACTGCTACTGCTACTGCTACTGCTACTACTACTACTACTTCACTACCACTACCACTACCACCACCACTACCACTACTACTACTACTACTACTACTACTACTACTACTACTACTACTACTACTACTACTACTACTACTACTTCTACTACTGCTACTACTACTACTACTACTGCTACTGCTACTGCTACTACTACTACTACTACTACTACTACTACTGCTGCTACTGCTACTGCTACTGCTACTACCACTACTACTAGTACTATACTGCGACTACTACTACTACTGCTACTACTACTACTACTACTACCACTACTACCACTACTACCACTACTACCACCACTACCACTAAGGAATGACCCTAAACCCCAGACCTTGAGATGCAACTCCTTGGTTGCAGAGGAGCCGCGGTGATATGCGAAACCACAACGATGATCCGAGTAGGCTTAGGGGTTTAGGGGTTTTGGGGACTTTAAGGTTTAGGGGTTTTGGGGACTTGGGGGTTTTGGGTGTTTCTTTAAGACTCCTTTCGGTATTTAGAACTCTGTCGCGGCTTTGCGAACGTTGGCACTAGTTGCGAAATCGCGTTTTCTCCAACTTGTCCCCATGGAGGCTAGCCGCGACCCCGATTCAAATCCAAAGGTCCTAGAGATCTGCAGGCATCTTCAGGCATTCTTCCTGGAGCGTGCTTCTACAAAGGGTGTAGCTGAGGTCGTCCTTCTTCTTGATTGGGCTGTGCGCCTTTTTCAAAGGCACCTGCTGCTTGCACCTCCGGAGTGTGAAGCTTGCTCCAGCGTCTATATACATTGCTCAGCTTACTCATTAATTACCATCCAGTCTCTTTGAAATTGCAGCACAAACGTTCCAAAACCTCTCCGAACTCTAGCCTAACCCTCAACCCCGAAACCCCAATCGTTCAACGGGGTTGGAGGGCACTTTTGGGGGGTTTCGAGCCTTGGCTGAACCAATGGACTTCAAGCTTGGGGTTTGAGGTTTAGGGTTTAGGGTTTACTATTATTACTACTATTACTATCATTACTATTATTACTACGATTACTACTATTACTATTATTACTACTATTACTACTATTACTTAGGGCCGGGGAGGGTGGCTTAGGGGTCCATAGGGGACCTTAAGTCCCCGAGTAAGGCATCTACTCAGAAAGGCTTGTTTAGCGAAGCATAGTCCCCCACCGCCAAGGCCCCTGACCTCCTTGTATAAGAGTGCCTATGATGATGGGTCCAGGGGAGGTTGTTCAGGGTTTACGCCGCGGGTCACTTGTCGCAGCCTTTTCTTTGGGTTCAGGCGATTCAGGTTTGAAGCCTTGACATGGAGTCGACTGGACGCTTTCGGTTTCTGGACATGCGTGCTTTCGGGGATTGAGCAGTTGGAATTGGGTTTTGGGATTCGTTATTCTGTAATTGTGCTAGGAGCCCAAAGGAATATGTGGGATTGATGATGTCTATGTTCTGTACATCTTCAACTACCTGGTAATTCCGTGCTCTGCCATGACCCGTTCTGCGAACTTGGAACATGAAGAAGCACCTTTGAACGTTTTGGGGTTCAGGCTCTAGGGTTTCGGGTTCCGTTTATTCCAGCTATTGAGGCGCAATTAATTTCCAAGCCTCATATATACCCGTGTAGCATCCCTTTTGGACGAACCCTCTTGGAAAAAAATCGAGCCTAGCCTAGACCCTCCATCTACCCCCTATTAGACCCCACGTGCCCATTATTTGGGACCATATACCCCTATAGGGTACAAGGAGGGTCCTGGAGCTGGGCAGAAGCCAGGATGGTTCAGCTGGCTGAACTGGGAGTCCGTCTTCGTTACTGTGGTCTGCTGCTGAGGGCCTCCCTTAATGGGTTCCTTTGAGGGGGCCTATAAAGTAAAAGCCGGAAAGTTGGAATATGATTATCCTAAACCCTTTATGGTTAATTATAGGGTATCCTACCCTGAAACCATATTCCAACTTTCTGGAGTTCCCTTTAAGAGATCTCAAAGGGTTACTTTATTATATAAAACCACGATTCTGTTAAAGGAGCCCGGAGCCTCTAAACCCTTTGAAGAAGCCTTATGGATCCCTGAAAGGAACCCTTAGGGGAACCTCTACTGCCCTTGCTGGGACATCGAGGACAAGCTTTAGCCAGTCGCAGGGTGCTTCGGTAGCTGCAGTAGAGCGCGGATGTGAAATAAGGTTCAGGCTTTACAGGGTGTAGGTGGAGAGCTGACATTCACCATCAGAGACAGCACACCCCAAGCCCACCAAGCCCAGTCCAAATCACACAACCTGAACTGCCGTTAGGCCCTAAACTACGTCTGTAGGCGCCCATTACAACCCAGTACCCCGTATAAATAGTATCTCTTGTAGCAACCCTCATTGTATCCATCATCCAAACCCACATAGTACAATTTTCGGACCTCTAGACCCTAGACCCTAAACCCTAAGCCCTAAACCCCTAAACCTTAAACCCTAAACCCTAAACCCTAAACCTAAATCCTAGACCCTAGACCCTGACAATGCACCGGCTGAGGCCTCCTTCTTCAACCTGTCGCTAGCCATGGCGAACTTCTGGCACATGCCACAGCTAGCCGCGAGCTGAGCTCCGGGATTCAGGGGTGGGTTTAGGGTTTATCTGAGCTTCCGGGATTGAAGGGGAAGCTTCAGGGTGATGATTTATGGGTTTTCAATGTTTAGGACTTAGGGGTTCAGGGAGTTTTTGGGTTTGGGGGGCTCATTTGGTAGTTTAGGGCCATCAGGAGTTGGACTTCAGGAGGGCTTTAGGGCTATTACGAGTTGGGCCTTTGCTAGGGTTCAAGGGTTTGTGGCCTTTAGTGGACTTACATTGAGGGTATGGCGAAGCTCCAAAGCCAAACCTTTGCCTTTAACTACCATTTTCTTTAAGCCCCGAGCCCTAAGACCGTAAACCCTTAGCCTTAGACGATGCAAACTGTGTCTGTGTGTGTATGGGGTTCTCGGGCCCTTCGGGTTTTCGGGCTTCTAGGGCTTGTTTGACGGGCGCATGGTTCTTCAGATCCATGGGCCCGGACAGTAACGACAACAGCGATGACAAGGATGCTAACGACCAACAGCTGCAGCTACAACATTGCAAGCAGCCGCAGAAACACCAACAACATTTAGTGTTGATCATCGAATCATACTGCCTACTGTTGAACAACCTTAGCTGTAGATTTGGCACATCGCATCCGCCGTGGTCCAGAAGCTGTTACCCGGGCTTGCCAGCAAGCGAGCCCCATATGTAAGTTTGATGTATCTGCATTAGCTCGTGAGTGTTGATGCATCTTGCGATGTTCCGGGATTACCTGAACATCCAAATTAAATCCAAATTAAACCCATCGGCTTGGCACGCGAAGGTCGGTCAAGACCCCAAATCGGTATGGTCACATGATGTTAGCGGCGGGGAGCTTATGGGAACATGGATTTGCCGGGCTTGTCTTCGTTTGCCCTTGCGTCAACAGCTAGATTGCCTCCTGGTTGTCCGAATAGAATGGGGTTTTGGCGGGGATGATACAATTCTAGCATAATCCACATAGGGACTACAAACGTTCCGACCCCCATATTCGACTATAGTCTGTAGCCATGTACGGTGCTTGCAAGATCAGCTTCTCCACAATGCTTCTCTGCGGAAGCTTTACCTGGAGATTGTCCTGACATGTCCTCGATCTATCTCTCTCTCTCTCTCCCTGTCTCTCTGTGTCTCGTTTTTGGGTTTGAGCTGTCGGGTTTTGGATGGTTTGGGACTTTGGGTTCTCTGCATCCCTTTCTCTCTGTTTCTCTCCGTCTCTCTCCCTCTCTCCGGCAGGCGGCAAATAAAAGCTCGAATCTCTGCTGTTGATTCCGTGCTGCTACCCACCAGATGCATGAAGTTTCTCAGAAGATTGTGAGAAACTTCTTGCACCTGTAAGTTCAACAAATTCCTGGGGTTTAGGGGTTTGGGGTCTAGCAGTTGAGGGTTTGGGGTTGAGGGGCTCGCGGGTTTTAAGGGCTCAATCAGCTGGCCCACGGATACAGATTGAAAGGTGATGGTGCTGTTGTCAGGACATGATGATGGTATCACCGTATGCTGTGCACTCCCGACGTGATACCCAAAGCCCAGTTTAGGATCTAGATCGGGAACTCTTTCTCTGAAGCTGCATGTGCTGGTGCTGCGCTAGCGCGGTTCTCAGAACTGCGACAAGGACGTTGGTCTCATAATTGAAAGCAACATCAATTCATCGAGCTTGAAAACCAAAAGGCGGCGGATGAATTAGTATCGTACTGCCGTCTAGTCCTTCCATAAGAGTACGATAATATACCCCACAACCCCATTGTAGCTGTTGTAGCCCCCATATTAGTGAAGTACCCTGAACCAACACTTTCCTCCCTTGGTTTATGCGTCCTGACCTACTGAGCCCTACGTAGGGGCCTTTATCGTCAGAACTGAGTTCTCGCATTAGCTATATCGGGACTGCAACTGGATATTGCGAGTGCAAACTTAACCCCTTTCGGCAGCGCCAGGTTCAGACATGTTCGTCCTCCTCGCCATGGATGGCATCATGACATTAGCGGCTGGCCCAGCGAACTTCTTGTGCCGTGCTTCGGGTCGGAAAAGTTTCATTACCATGGCTGTGGAATCCCTGAAAACATCTCCCCATGCAGCGAGGTTGCCATGTACGCCGTGGGCCCAGACCATGCTTCATCCAGTCGATGTAAACCCTAAACCCTAAACCCCTAAACCCTAAACCCCTAAACCCTAAACCCTAAACCCTCAGCAGTAATCGATGTTCGCGGACGGTCTAGGGCATTTGCAGCCTTTGAGAAGGGTTCTGTGCATCTGTCTTTCGTTCGATTTCAGTCCTGCAGAACCAGGGTCTATGCGTTGAGGAGCTAAGCCATGAAATTCCACTAAAGCAGCCAAATAGCAAGAAGGACATCTTCATCCCCGCCCCTAGAACCTAAAACCTAGACCGGCCCCTATGGTCTACAACCAAAGAGCAAGATGAAAGAACACCCGAAAAATGCGCAGACCCGGTCTGGTCAGACTTCTTGTTTTCATGCGTGGGGTTTAGGGTTTGGGGTTCATAATAGAGCTTGCCATAACCTACTTGTCGTTTTTCGTTTCAGTGGTCTCAGACCCTGTGCTTTCTGCAACTCGGCTGCACCGCAGGGTTGCAGCTAAGCTGCAAGACATTGAGTGTCCTTTGCTCGGCAAGAATTGTTTTGGAGCCCGAGCAATTGCGAGAAGAGCTTTGTGGGACTGTTGGGTTATCCATGCGGATCCGCACCGCTGAACAAGGTCTCGCGTGACTTGGGTAACAATCGGCTATGTTTTCTCAACCTCTCCGTGCCGGGTAGCCTCTACCATCTTCAGCGCCATCATCGTCAGCACCTGTTTTATCACTACTAGCTTCATCTGCATCTCCATCTTCCAATCAGAGTCGTCCTCGTCTAAATCAAGCATGCTCATCTCCATCTTCAACTTAGTAGCTGCGTGGATACACTTCACACTTTTTGGGATAAATATTACCCACTATAGAACTAAAAGTGTACACTTTTGGGGCGCTTATGAACTCAGCCACTAAGTCAAAAACATCTTCATGACCGAATCATCTTTGAAGTCGTGTTCCTCTTGATGTTCAGTTGTGGCTTCTATTCATGTTCATCTTCACCTTCATCATCTTTATAGTTATCGTAATCTTCACCTTGACATTCCTGCCACTGTCATGACCTTAACAGCATCAGTCCCATAGCGATCATGGCCGTGATTGAGGTTCCGATACGCTCCTGCGTGCTGTGGCTGCCGTTTCTGTGTGCAGGGAGCCGAGCAACAGAATTAGTGAGACTGTCAGCTGCTGCAGAACCACGGCCTTAATCTATGCTGACATCCATCTCAGCATCCTGCAGCCAGACTTTCTTCCCGAGTCTTGCATGGGCAAGCGCTTGCTAGTCAAGAGGAGGTTGTTCGAGAAACAGGCAGGGATGCTAAACCCAGACTCTAAACCCTAATCCTTAACCCCTAACCCTCTAAACCTCCAAACCCAAATTAAAGTCTACACCCTAAACCGAAAACCCCAAACCGACGTCGACCTCGAAACCATAGCAGGATGACGCTCGATTGAAGTAGGGGAACCCAAACCCAAACCTAAGATGGCTCTAGGTCAATCCGAAACACAGAAAACCTCTAAACCCCTGCACCATATAACCATGACGGCTTGATACCGAATTCAAGGCAGGTCGGAATGACCGTCAAGCTTGTCTTGAAGCTTAGGGTCGAGCTGTGTGACTGCTAGCTGCGACAAGTTCATCAGACGCACGTTGTACCCAGCTTTCCTAAAAAAAGCCGCATCCCAAAGCAAGCTATTCACCCTCGGAGTGCTGAAGCAGGAAACCTAACATGGAAGCCAGGATACTTCAGAATATAGGGTTTTGGGGATCTAATATTCTGGTGATATCCATGAATGTAGGAAGGAACCCTGCGGCAGGAGTAATATTGGTAATTATTGAGGCTTCCTGGCCCCTGTACTACTAGGTTCCTGGGTAGTGCCCTTTTGCCCTTTTCATGTTAGGGCGGGGTCTCTCAAGGTTCGAGGCAGTCTTTCGTTCTGTAGCCCGACAAGATCCCTCTGCGCGTCTAAGCCTGTCCGTACGAAACCAACGGCTGCCCGTATCTTCATACTTAGGGAGTTGGGGGTGTAGGGTTTAAACTTCGGTTTAGGGGTATAGGGTATAGGGGTGCAGTTATCTGTCCAGATTAGATTCCGCATCCCTGCATGGCTTCAGATCCAGGCGGTGGATCGTAATTCCCTAGACCCTGAAGCCTGGGCGATACGTTGCCGTTCCTGTTCCCCGTCCTTTTCTTTCCAGCTTCGAGAGATTACCCTGAACTCTAAGTCTCGAACTGAGAGTCCCCAACTGAGGATCTATGGGTTAGGGTTTAGGGGTTTAGGGTTCAGGGTTTCGGGTTTATAAGGCTTAAGGTTATCATATATGTTGTCGGAATCCCGACATCTTCTCGAACCAGTCTTCACCGCTGCCGTTGTGCTCAGCGACTGTCGCTAGCCGAAAGGTCTTCCAAGGCTGTTCCTCTCTCATGGAACCTCAGCGGCACAACAGTCTAAGAATGAAGTTCGTGTTGCTGCGGCTAAGCTTTGCGGCGCTCGAGGTGGCTGTAGCGGTGGTAGTAATCTTCAACTGCTGTTCCATGTCCTATCTGTTTCTATCATCACTGCTGGGCGATGATGGCATCGTAGAGGTAACGGTGCTGGTAAGTGAGCCTGGTCAAGTATCTGGTAGCATATATAAAGACTCATGATAGGTGTAACTTAGTAACTAGAAAGGATTCCAGGAAAGAGGGCTGAACCCTCCAGAAGGGAAGCGGAAAGTGGACTGGTCAGCAGGATCATTCGTACAGAATCACCGTACAGCTGCACTAGCAGAACCTCGCTCTAAGAGCCCATGTTCGCCCATCTCTGTCACAGCAACTGCCTTTCTGTCTGTATGTATGTACGCATGCAGGTATTCATATGTTTTAAAGTGTATACAAGCACACAATTTTGTATATGTGTTTATATGAATATGATGTATGTGTACATTGTATATACAAATTCACTCAAACACAGTAATGACTTGATAGAGTTCCTTTACATGAAACCCTACAGTGAAGCGCACACACCCCACGGTCTATATGCGAAATTCAGGAAACCAAGGACGGCAACATTTTGCTGTGTAAATTGGAGTTCGCTTGAAGTCTCGAAACCCTAAGCCTTAATCCCAGAAGCCCCGCACATCCAAATTCGGAACATGGCAACGTTCATATTCACGAACCTAATAGTCTGCAAACCCGACAATCCCCAACCAAACGATCCCAACAGCCCCAAAATGTTGAAAGGCACCCTAGACCCCGAAAGCCTGAACTTATGATTCAGCTGAGCCAAACAACCATAGCCTTCCAGAGCCAATGTAGAACCCACTACGGTTGATGATATAAATCCTGCATTATCATAATGACCCTAAACTATGGGAACTATGGTATATTCCTTCTTCTGGGTAATGCAGGATTTATATCATCAACCGTAGTTCTGGCCTTGAGCCTCATAGAGCCTGCATAGAATGTTCGTAGGATCTCTTATATAGAGGTCTGAATCATTACCTATAGTTCCTTATTGTAATTTTGGCATACTATATACCCCACCTTATAGGGTCCAAGTACCGAATGAGCAGTTACTCTCCAAGGTACTAACCTACATGACTGCCCTAAACCCCAAACCCTATCCTGAACCCAAGTACCTACCTTCAGTCTCCGTTGTAGTTCCTTTTGGGGGTTACCTTAAAGCATCCTAGTTTGTTTACTTGGTTAAGCCAACAAAACGAAGTACAATGGAGACTATACCTAGTTGTCAGGCCCTGTTCGACCGGTACAGTAAAGCCAGGAGAACCCTGAACCCCAAACCCTCTCCTTAGGGGTACTTAGAAATAACTTTTAACTTTTGGTTATGATAATCCCTAAGAAACAGCCACAAAAATTTTGCTGGGGTTCTCAGTTCAGTATAGTCTCCTAAACCCAAGCCAGTAGAGTAAAGCCAGGAGAGGCTGAGCCTTGTTCCTCCGAGCGGAAGACGACGTGCTGGATCTGCCTGAGCTTCCCGGCAGCTTAGCGTTTGTAGGGCTTAGTTTGAACCTTAACCCGGAATAACCTACCTTTTTAGGGTCCTTATTATGATTTCCTTATATAAATCCTTAAAAAGGCAGCTTAGAGTTTGTAGGGCTTCCCCTAAGGCCCTAAAGTAGTTCCTTTTTGGGGGGTTCATATCTAGAATCCTATAAGGTAATCCCAAAAAGGAACTACTTTGGGGCCTATGGGTAGTTTGAATTGTTGATTGAGGATTTAGGATCACTACTTTCTTGATTTCGGCTTAGACTTATAGGTGTGATCTTGAGCTGTCGGGCGGGTCAGGAGATTTTTTGGCAGGTGAATCAATGTTTGGGCTTCGGGCTTTGACTTGACTACTATTTGCTTAAGAACCCCCAAAAAATAACAAAACAATATATTCCTTATGGGGGTAATATAGGGATTATTTTTTTGGTGGTTTCTTAAGCAAATAGTAGTTGAGGGGAATGGATGTGTGGAAGTTTGAAAGTCTACTGTGGAGGCTGGTGTTCAATTGGGTTCTCACCGTAGTGCTTGCGGGCTTGCGGCGTAAGCTCTAAACCCTAACTTCTCAAGACTAACCATATATGGCCCTAAGGCCTAAATGCTCAGGGTGGCTGGCCTAGATTACTTGCAAGATCCAACCTAACTGATGCAACAAGGTCCGGCGGGCGTAACGCACATGAAGTTTGCAGATCAAGTCTGTTTCTCAGGAGCCGTGGCAAGATAACAGTGCAACTCCTGCTTCGTCCTCTTCCCGCATCCTGTAACGTTAACGTCCCTTAACCAGAACGGTAGATCCGAAGCCCGGTGTGGCACCCAACCCTCCATAAATCCTGAAACAAGGCTACGGTTTAGGGTTTAGGGTTTAGGGAGGCTACCCTTGAACCCCGCAAAATGCGAGTTGGAATCAAAACCTTTACAACCGCCTCCTCCCCTCGACTCGACCCGGGGTTCTTGCAGAAGCGGAGCAGCAAAGGTCGGCAGGATATGCGTCTGCCGCACGGCTGCTGGCCACGGTGGCTGTTAGCCCCTCGACTCCTTACTTTGGCTGAGGGCATCTAAAACAACTCTTGAACCCTACGTCCCAGGCGACGATAGGGCATGTCAACTGATTGGTGTTTTCGTCCGTTGGCTCTTCTTTGTTGTTGCAGCAACCTTTCCAAGATTAAGGTCACTCTCAGTTGTCGGGCATCTTTGAAATCAGCCTCGGCCCCATATGAAACGTGACGCTTCAGACTCCACAGGGCAATCCAGCTCCTTCCGCTCCACCGGTAGAACTCGACCCAAGGCCCTAAGAGAAGCATGACCCCCGCCGAGCATCAGGTCTTGCGGACTGTTGATATCCATAGTGCCAACCCAAAACCTCAAATCGGAACTCCTTGAAACCCTAAACTTTAGATTATCCTCAATCCTAAACCCCCCAGCCTTAAGCCGCTTGGCGTCCACCAATGCTCTCGCCGGTAGGCCTCAATAATGCGACTGGGGCCTTAGGGAAGAGTGTACTATGTAATGACATCACTACTTATCCGCAGGCGCCCCGAGCAAGACCCTAAGCCCTACAATTACAAACCCGCACCCCCAAATGCATCGCCTGAGGTAGCATTGGCCGTTAGGTTGGCTTGGAGCGAGAGACGTGATGGCCACTCGACCATCTGGCCACAATTTTTCTGTTGCTGATAGGCTTGGGGCTAGGGAGTCGGGTTCAGTGCACAAAACGGTAGACAGGCTTGATTTTGGTTTATAGGTTTTTTAAAAAACCGTAGTGCATAGGTTTAAAAAACATAGGTTTTTAGGTTTTTAAAAAACCTATGGCTTAGGGCTCTTAGGGTTTGCAGTTCGGGGGAAGAGGCCGGAACATGGGCCTGGTCTGTGCGTGGGTGCATAAGTTGCATGAGTTTGCGATTGTGTAGTTCAGGGTTCAGAGTGGTTACCAGGGTTTGGGGTTTAGGGTTTAGGGTTCAGAGTGTTTACCACCTCAATGTGCAAGGCTCAGACTTGAGCTTTCACATCCTCGTCTGATACACCATGCGGGGTTACAGTTACAGTTCTTAGACCGTTTAGAAAGCCCTAAACCATGAACCCCAAACTCTGAACCCCTCATGTCTGATCACTCAGGCCTCTCTATCATAGAACTTATACAAAAAAGAGACCCTGATGAATTTAAAGAGCCCTGAAAGGCATCCTATCCCGGGTTTCGGCCCCTGAACCCCTGAACCCAAAACCCTTAAACCTAAAACCCCTAAACTGATCAACCGAGTCCGAGGCTTAGACTTGCATATCCTCAGCACAGATGCTGAAGATGTCAGGCGAGACTAGGGCTTTTGAAGCTTGGGGTTTGGGTCTAAGGTGGGGGGATTTTGGTTTAGGCTTTCAGGCTCTGGGCCGGGAGCTTTGAGGAGAGTGTGTTTAGGGATTCAGGGTTTAGGGGTTTAGGGTTTAGGGGTTTAGGATTTAGGGGTTTGGGGGTTTAGGGTTTAGGGTTTAGGGGTTTAGGATTTAGGGTTTAGGGGTTTAGGGTTTAGGCTTTAGGGGTTTGGGGTTAGGGGTTTAGGGTTTAGGGTGTTATCCTTGTTGTTGCCAGCGACCGTTGAGCACTGCGACGACGATCACGACAGCGGTCGCTGCTGCTGCTGTTGTTGCCGCACTTGCGGCGATTTTTCTTCTTCTAGAAATATTTTATTGCTTAAAGTTCCGATTGTACGCATAGTAGAATATACTCCCTCCAAAACACTAACCTACTGTCCAAACCCTATAAACGCGAAACACTGTAATTACCTCTCTTGCCCTGTATTTCCGACTGCGAAGGCCTGCGATGCTGGACGAAGATCAAGGCATTTGGGTCGCAATTGGCGATAAAACCAGAAATCACATCACAGTCTAGGGTTTCGGGGGCCCAACAGAGCGAGAGCGAGAGAGATAGAGATAGCAAGAGAGAGAGTGAGAGAGAGAGAGAGAGAGAGAGAGAGAATGAACGAAGGATAGAAACATATAAAGAGAGAAGAGAAGGAGGAGAGAGAGAGAGGGAGAGGCGGTCGCAGCCGCAACGGCAGACCGCGTGTGCGATGCATGGGGTTGCCTTGGGCATTCCGGCAATGTCCTTCTATGAGACTAGATCCTGCGAAGGACCGGAACCCTGCCCTAATCCTATGACTCGCACTTTGCTCTTTTATTGGGTTGGTTCACAGGAGGCATTCATGGTGGGTAGGTGAAGTTGAATATATGTTGCAGTCAAACACTACACCCCGTCTCCAAACCCCAGCGCTATATCCAGGCCTCCAGGATATCCCCTGCAGCACTTGCACGGAAAAGCGGAAACCCTGCAAAAGACTGGGTGTCCTTTCCAGCTGAAGCCTAGATTAAGCCGCATTAACCTCAACTCTGTATTATTGGGGCCTTAATAATTCCCTATACTCTTTTTTTTTGTGGGGGGGGTCCTTATTATAATTATACTTATAATATAATGGGGCCCCAAAGCCCCTATAGTAGGCATCTTGACCCCCAGTCCTCCAAACTGAACAGCTGAACTCTCAAAAGCCTAGACCACACCCACACCCCCAAGCCATTCAAACGAAGAGAAATCGAGCTCCTCTGGCCTTACAGCCTCATACTTCAGCCCAAATTCCCCGAATTCTCTCAGCATCGACAAGGCAACCTCTCCAACGGCTCCATCGCATATTCCGCACTGCACGCAAGGACTCGTGACAACGGGCGGTTGGTTTGTTAAGGCTCTTTCAGATCACCGTGGATTCTCACCCTAAATCCCCATACCCTAACGCCCCATTGCCATACCCTACAGCCCTGAACCCCCATGTCCTAAGCCCATGAATGGTTTCGCGGCATTAGGCCCCAGCCTGTAGTGCCCCTGTTTTGGGATAACATATTCTATGGTTTGGATCCTGTGTGAAGAAGCCAGAGTCCCTAAACAAGCACTACATGTTGCGGTTTACTGCCCGAAGCTCTACTCCCCGAACCCCAGAACAGCCCAACAACGTTACGACCCTAATCTCATCCTAAACTGCACCCTTAAACCCCTGCCGTTCTGGCTGGGGTATCGTTTTCAGGGCCTGGTGGCCTAGAGTTGGGGGGGTTTAGAGTCCAAGGGTTCAGGTTTAGGGCATTTAGGGTTTAGGGTGCAAGGGCTCAGGGGCGGGCAGAGCTGTTTGCAAGCCTCTCATGTAATAGAGACGATGCAAAACAAGTCCTTTCTTCTGCAGAAGGTATCAACATGGAGGTGACACTTTGAAACACTACACCGGACAACACCTACATATAGGATAAACCACCAAAGCCTTCCCAAACCACTCATCCTGCAACCCTAAACCCCGAAACCCCGAACGTTAAACCCCGAAAACCCCTAAAGAAAGACTCAAACTGTAACTCCCTAAACCCATAAACCCTCAACCCTAAACTCCTCATTCGCTTAAACCGGCTGTCTCCTCAGGACGGAGGCGTTCCTGAAAGCTAGCCGCAACTATCAGGTTCAGGCCAGGGGGGTACCCAGTCACTGTGTAGTACACGGGTTTCAGGACTTGTAGTTGCAGTAGGGCTTAGGGTGCGCAGGCTGGGGTGTTTCTTTGTGTTATAAATTCATCAGGACGATATGGGGTTGTCATTGCCAGCTGCTGCCTGTTTCTAGCCCCATAATATTATGTCATGTTGCCATAAAGTGCTGAAAGAAGTTGTGCCAACCTCTCTCCCCAGTGCTTGCCCTGTTGGTGCGTTCCAATGCTGCGCAACGACATACCGTTACACAGGATTCCGATGAAGTGGATGGTTTGGGTTTGAAGGCTTGGACAGGGGCGGGCGGGACGACAGTCCTGAATGGTGCTCGCTCAACAAGCTCACTACTACAGAGAGGTTCATCATGAGGCTTGCGATGCATTGTTGCTCAACTTGTGATTTCAAGATGAGGCGAAGCTCGTACTTGCGGGCAGAGAGGAAAGCTTGCATAGGACAGCAGCGGACAGGGTCGAAGCCATGAGTTGTGGAAACAAATGTGATTAGAATTCAGGCGAGCTTGGGTGTCTGTTGAGTTGGGCAGAGAACTGCTGAACCTTTAATTAGCAAGAGCCCGCACGAGACGAACAACACCCGCATGTCGATTTTGACAATGTCCTGCAGGAGCTGACGCATTCCAAGCTGCAGGTTTAGGGTTTAGGGTTCAGGGTTTGGGTGTTTAGGGTTTAGGGTTTTGGTTTAGGGGTTTAGGGTTTTGGTTCAGGGTTTAGGGTTTAGGGTTCAACAGTACTCAAATCAAGCTGGGAAGGAGCCAGGCCGTCGCTCTGACAGGAGCCTGCCCAACACTGGGAGTCTACTCTAACACTCGAAATGCTTAATTCAAGATTCGACACGTTTTCGACACCCGAGCGTACGATGGAAACGCTGAGCCCCTAAATCCTGAAGTCCTGAACCGCGAGAGTCAAAAGTCTCGCCAGACCCGCAACAAATCAGGCCGGATCTCGGGTTCAGGGTTTAGTCAGTCTAAGGGTTCAGGGCTTTTATGTGGGCTTTAACGGGATCTATGTGGGAGTTTCCGAAAATAGGGATACCTTATTTTGGGGTCCTTTTTTATCAGGATCCTACTATTCAGGGTACTATATTAGGGTCCCCTATTTTCGGAAACTCCCATATGGGTTCCTTTAGTCTCTCCCAGTTCCGGAACTTTCACTGATGAGGTCCCAGGAGCAAGAATTGAAGCTTCAACCCCTGAGCCCTATAGACCCACCCAGGAGCCCCCAACGGCCTCTCAATGGAGCCCTTATGGTCCTGAATATAGTGGGTATCAGTTTCATTTAAGGTATATTAGTGGGTAGTTGCGGGGGCGGGGGGGGAGTCTAGGACATCTCCCAAACCCAGATCCGAACCCCCCCCAAAACTGCTAAATGCAGTTCATAACCCTTATATAGAACCTTAAGATCAAGCCTTCTACAGAACCCTGAAACCTTAAACCCCAAAGGCCGGACTTAAATCGTAGCTATTTTGCAGGTGAAAGGCCCCCTCATAGATGCAACGGATGTCTATCTGAATCGGAAGGACGCTTGCAATGGACCTGAAGGGAGTTTAGGGTTATAGAGTATAGGACTTGGGTTAATGGGTTTGAGGGTCAAGCTTTCGGTGCTTTTTTGGATAGTGTCTAGGTGGCGTGCAGGTTTGATGTCACGATTTTGTCGGCCAGGGTCGCGCTTGAAGCGTTCCAAAGAGTTCTGCTGGCTCGTCCAGTGGTAAAGGCGCCAACACAATCCGGAACTATGTAAACTCCAGACCCTAATATAGCGGCCTTAATAATTACCTATCCTATTGGGCGGGCTCCTTCTTGTAACTGTAGTATGATATACCCCCAAATCCCAGTCTAATTTATTAAGGCCCCTACATTGCTACCTTCAGATAGTCAGTATAATGGGCCCTCAAATTACACCTCCAAATTATTAAGGCCCCTATACTATGCGGCTTGTGTAGGGCGGAGGTGCTCAGGGTTGCTGGTTTCAGAAATGACGAGGAGTTTAGGGTGTTCGGGATCAAGTGTTCTTGAGTTTTGGACTTTGGGATGTAGGGCTGCTTTGGGTTTAGGAATTTGGGTTTACAGCTTCTGAGTTTAGTAGGGTTTATTGAATCATTTGGGATTTGGGCGCTTTGCCCCTTTTGTGTACCAGGGCTTGAAGACTGCAAGTGCTGGAGGCTTCCAGGGGTCAGGCTCTGCCTTAAACTTCCAAAACCTACTTTAAGGCTCATATGAAGTGTGTAGGGGCCCTGCAAAACACGTAGGTTTTGGTAGTTCAAGATAGGGCTTTCTGCGCTCTAAGCACTATGGGAAGGATTCATCACAAAGCGCTAGGCAGAAGCTGCGATGTTGTTTTACGATTTGTTCGCGATTGCAGTGTTTGGAGGTTCTTACGGCGTGCTTTTTCGGGTGTCAGGTTTCGGGTTTGGGGTCCGGGTTTATAGGAGTTGTAGATTCGAGGTGCGAGACTTCGGTAGAGCTTGAGAGGCTTGGAGCTTTGAGTACAGACATCATATGTAGCCATCCGACAAGATACTGCGATTTGGCGAACATCCCGATCTTCGTCCAACTCGCTTTGGGGTTCACTTAGGGTCTAGGATGTAGTGAGGTAAGAATCAAGTTGCGGCTTCTGGACAGGACAAGTACGAGCAAAGCATGCGCAATCTGGATGATGGCGAACGGAAGCAACATCGGCTCATCCACATGATGCGCACTTCTTTGAAGAATCAACATGGGAGACTCGGCCTCGGCAACCATGGACCCTGCATGTGTTTTTTGGACGTAGGGGTTGCTAATTCCGACAAATCCATGGTCCAAAGCTTAGAAGCATGGATTAATGAAGAACCTTGTTGAAAATTCTTGGCAATCAATTATTCAAGCCCCTATAAAATACTGGGGGCTTAGGGTTTCGGGCTGAGGATTCAGAGTCAGCCACTAAGCTGAGGGAGCACATGGAAGAGTTCCAGAACGTCTTGGATGCGGATCTCGATGAGCTCAATTCCTCAAACTCCTCCAGTAGTCCGCGCCTCAGATCCTTTGAACGGCCCATAAAGTTTGGGACGCAGGGTTTCGAGCCTCCAACAGCGGTGCTTCGGGTAGATTTCAGGAAGGTAGTAATGTAGGGGCCTAAATAATTAGAATAGGGTTCGGGGTGTGTCGTCTCAATTCGGAGCCATTCGGTACGGTTTAGGGTTGAGGGGCTTGCGGGAATTCCTGGTTCTTTGATGGAAAACAACATGTCATGAGGTGCAACCCTTCAATCTGCACCTCTTAAACTTGCTATGCGCAGGACGGACAGGAATGACACATTTTCCCAGCGATGCCGGGCGAACGAACCATCAGCATAACGGCTATCATCATCGTCATCCTCATCATCATCTTCTGCTTCATCACTGATTCATCACCATCAACACCATCATCATAATGACGTGTTATCATATCGTGGTTATTTAGGTGGACGCGCCGGGGGTTCTTACCCTGGCGGATGTACAATGCTTGCCAGGCCCTAGCAAGCATTTTCCATCTTTTGGTCTAAATTAGCATTCAAGAGTTTTCAGCACTCGCAACCCTAAACCCTTAATTCACCCACTAAACCCTAAACCCTAAACCCTGAATTAAGCCACTAAACCCTAAACCGCCTTGCGAGTCCAAATACCTGGCGAGAAGCAGCCTGAAGCTGTCCTAGGATGCCCAGTAGTACCCTTATTCCCTTTTTGTAGTCCTAGGTTCCTTATAAAGTTACCCAATACCAAAAAGAGAGGCCTTTTTATTCTTAGGTTACTGGGTATCCTAGTGTCCTGAATGAGCCACGACCCTTATAGGGAACTCCAGAAAGTTGGAATATGGATTAATGGTAGGATCCCCTATAATTTACCAACCCCTTTACGATAATGATATTCCAACTTTCTGGCTTCTACTGTAGCTCGAAGATGTCATCCCCCAGGCTCAAGCGGCGAAGATGACGAGGACGAAGATGAGGACGAGGACAAAGAAGCGGATGAGGATGAGGATGAGGAGGAGGATGAGGATGAGGATGAGGTTAGGGGTTCAGGATTTTTTGTTGAGAGATTCGGGAGTTCGCTGCGACGTCTTGTCTTGCTCAGACTTGTATCCCAATGCTGAGATCCGCTTGTTGTCCTTGATGGTGAGCTCTGCCATAGACTCACTCGGTGCAGCTTGAAGCCTCTAGCAGCATTGTTGAAATAGTTCCACAAGGGCAGACCTCTTCGAAGAATGGGTGAGGCCCAGGCATTGTAACCTGCAGATATGAGCAAGTGTAAAACGATTACAGATCTTGTTGTCCGAAGCCTTACTGCGGCCACCATCTGGAGCAATGCTGTCTTGATTTTTAGTGCCAGCAAGTCTGGCCGTACACCTGCAGAGGCCAGCCACAGATGTCCGACACCAGAATCCGCAACCCAAAACCCTAAACCCTAAATGGTTTGTCAAATTCATTCACTTTGGGGCCCGGTCCTCACAGCCCAACCCCAAGACCCTTTTAACCCTTTACAAACCCTAAACCCTCAACCCTAACCGAAAGCACCTGAACGGTGAAGTCGAAATGATGGGCGCGAGGCTGAAGAAGGACCTGAAAAAGACTCGAAAGATTCGGCAGCTCGGTGGCATCTTTGAGTGCTGGCTGCTTAAGTCAGGTTCCGGTTTTAGGCTTTAGGGCCTTTAGGTTCATGTAGGGTTCAGGATTTAGTGATTCAGAACCCTCTTTAAGATGAACCTGAGCATCCTCTATCTCCCCCCCCCCCCCACCCCGAACCCCAAAAAGACCGGCCTCCAGTAGCAAGACAGGCGAAGACGCCGGAAGAGTCTGGATCGAGCAAGGCTGCGGCAGATTGAGCTAAAGGTTCTAGGGCTGTGGGTGGCAATTTATGGTGTGCTTCCTCAGCGCTCCTAGTTTCAGTATACTATCAGTTTTGCATGCAGTTGCACTGTGACCCACTCTTTCTGTGGGGCCACTTCCCAGCTAGTATACTGTCTTATTATACATAAATCGGTATCAGGCCGGAGCATCGTTTCAAAGTTAGGGCGGGGGCTGTAGGGGCTGAGGCAAAGCACTTGAGATTATAAGGCCTGAGATTATGTGCCACCAAATTGGCATAATCAATGCGGGCTTGGGTAGCTAGTACTACTTAAAGGATCATGGGACTTAGTAACTAGGGTTATAATTAGGGTAACTATACTTATAACTACTTATAACCCAATGAAGGTACTTATCACCGTACTTGCTAAATCCCATGATCCTCCAAGTAGTCGTATGTTTAATGGTACACAGCCACTCAAACCCTAGTCTTGTTATAGTTCGGACTGCCACAAACCCTACATGGGTGGTTGTCAAAATTACGGTCACTTTTTGGGTCCCTATTATAATACTGCACCTAATATTTCAGGTACCCAAAAAAGCGACCCTAATTCTCACAACCACCTTACATGTACCCCTGAAGCCCTAAACCCTGAACTCTTCCATCGCTTGAACTCCTTGAAATCGCCCAAAGTCATAAACAACCCAAAGCCAGAGCCCCCCTCAACCGAAATAAAGCCAAACCCTCGTCCCCCAAAACCCTAAACCTTAGAAGGGGCCCCCACCCTGTAATAATGGTATAATAGGAATATAATGGGGACCTAATATAATCCTGATAGTCACTATTACAGGGTGGGGGCAGCTTCTAACCTAAACCACTAAACCCTGTACCGTAGACCCCCTTAACCAAAACCCTTTAGGTCGTTAATTGCTTAGGCTTTTGTAGGACCTCAGGGTGTCTGGTCGGCGCTTCAGTCAGCCAACATTGAGGTTACCGAGATTTAGTTCAGGGTCTAGGGTTTAGGCGTTTAGTTGGGGTTTTGCTGTTTTAGAGGTTTGGGGTTTCGGGCTGTAGGGGTTTAGGAAGGGGTTTTGGGTTTATGGTTTAGGGTTTATGGTTTAGGGTTTATGGGTTTTGGGGTTAGAGTCAAGTACCTAAACCGCATGCATTGTGGGCTTGTGAAAGAAGATTTACAAGAAGGGTTTGGCATCCGGATCAGTCCAGCAGAGGAATCTAGGATGAAGGGGCAGGTTTGGTTGAAAGCATCACTCGTTTGTAAAAGTGCCTACACAGCTTTACCATGACCACAAAGGGCCACTTCCCATGGCCACACGACAGGCCAAGCAACCAACGGCGAAGGAGTGGGGGAGCAGATTATTGAGATTTGGTGTGGTTCCCAATCCCTGCTCAGTTTACAGACTCCTTCGCACCGTCGTCCTGCCGTCAACCTTGGCTGGCGGGTGGGGGTTGACCACAGTTGACAATCAACACAATACCAGGCTCTGGGGCTCACTGAGTTTGTGCTTGCGTAGATTATTGACATGTTTCATGTTGTGAGAGCAGCTGTTGAATTCACGGTACGTCCTGATGATATTGATAATGACGATGGCTATGATGGCGAAGAAGATGATGATGCACATCGCATCGCGCATTGCATCGTCGTTGTCGTCATCATCATCGTGATGGTTGCTGTTGTGTTATTTCCATCATCCACAGTGGTATGCTATGAGCTTTCAGTCGTTGTTGTCATGATCCCCTGCTTCTTTATACCGCTCCCTGGGGCATGTCGAAAGCCCCCGACAGGAGTGCGCAGCCCGGAAGAAGGCAAAGAAAGGCGAGTCCCCAGCTAGTTGAATTGGGGAAGTCGGGCGTGAAAAAGCGAGGTTTAGGGTTTAGGGGTCCCTGAACACGCTGGCCTTGCACGTTTGACGACAATCTTAACGGTATCCCTCGATTATACCCATCCGCTAGGTGGTTAGCAAAGGCTCTCAATGGGTACCTTTGGCACCCACGTCCCGAACCGAAAACCCTGAAGACTTATAGCAATACTGGGAATAATAGCAATACTAATACTACGGTTATGACATAGAATTCCCTTTAGGAAAGGACTTTCGAAAATATTTTCTAATTCGATTTCAATTCGTTTTCAATTCGCTGAGGCAATTCGTTTTCAATGCATCCGGTTTTGAGGCCTTGGAATCCAATGCGGATTGAATTCGGGTTCATTTCACCCAGTTGTGACGCAGCGGAGTCCAATGCGACTGAATTCTATTTCAATTCAGCTTTGGCCTGTGTAAAGGACCTGCCCTTACGCAGTCACTCTAGCTAGTCTAGATGCGAGAGTTTGGAATGTGATTCTACAGCCGAAAGAGCTAAAAGGCTGACAGGATGGTCAGAGCCACACCGATCTTGGGAACGTGGAAGGGGGAGGGTCGCATTGGGGGGGGGTCACTTGGTGGGTGGGGGTGGGGGGGTTTGGTCGGGATCCTGGAAATTGATCCCTTCCTAGGAAATAATGCAATTTTACTTCAATTTGAATTCAAAAAAAGTTCAAAACATTTGCGAATTGAATTCAAAACAAATTCAAATTGAATTCAAAAAAAAGATCAAAATAAATGCGTTGTCAATTCACATTTTTTGGGGGGTCACCCTCTGCCTCGGGACCCCCCCCTCCTCCTCAATCCGCCCAGCGCCCGGCCCGCCCCAGCAACCCAGCCCAGGCCCGAGCCGTGGCAGCTCAGCCCAGCCCCAGCCCAGGACTCTGATATATACTCAGCAGATCTACAAATTGAGCTCCTGCGGTCTTCAAGTTCATCCTAACTATGTGCGACCCGAAACTCGTCCCTCGAGTAAAATGCCACGGGGGATAGGCCTTCGTAGATTGAATCAAAGTCGAATTGAATGATCGATCCTGGGAACAACCTGAGTTTGAATCTGTTGATCGAATCTAAACCGAATTTAAAGTGAATTAGAAAATAATCTGGTCATCATTCAACCTAGAGTCTCTCAATGTCTTAATACTACGGCTGATGATATAAATCTTGCATTGCCTGGATGACCCTAAACTATCGGAATCATGATACATTCCGTATTGTGGGTAATGCAGGATTTCTATCATCAATCGTAGTAATAATGGTATGATCCCCAAGCCCTATGCATCCTCGCATGGAGGGTTTCGGCTTACCACAGGGGCCTAAATGATTACCTATACTATTTTGGTGGTTCCTTGTTATAATTGTAGTACAGTGGGCCCCAGAATCCTATTCTAATTATTAAGGCGCCTATATAAAGTGTCTTGGAGACTCTGATCCTGGGTTTTAGGGTGCAATATAGACTCCAGGGTTTAGGGTCAAGTAGCTTCAAGCTTCTTCCAGTGTTTAGGGCTGAGGCTTTAAGGTAAGAGCCTGGAATATGATTATCCTAACCCTTCTATGGTAAATTATAGGGTATCCTACCATGAAACCATATTCCAACTTTCTGGAGTTCCCTGTAGGGGTCCGGGTTCAAAAGGGTTTGGCATGAAGGGGCCTTGATGGGTGGTTGTCAAAATCATGGTCCCTTTTGGGCTCCCTATAAAAATACGGCACCCAATATTTAAGGTATCAAAAAAGGGACCCTAGTTTTGACAACTACCCTGTTGTTTTTTACGTGTCCGGGTTCTTGAAAAGACCTGCACAAAACATAGCCCGAATTGTGCTAGAAAAGGTTCCCCTCCTCCGATGAGGGTGGAGTCTATAACCATCAGGTCTGCTTTCTAGACTGAGGGTTGCGGGACAGATATGTGATTCCGTGAAACTTGAAACAGGCACAGAGATCTGGTGCGGCTGCAACACGAATTCCGAGCCCATCGACAAAGAGGACAGTGGGTCCTCGCGTGCCCTGAAACCCTTCATCTCAAGAGCCTGTACTAAAGGGGCCTATGTAAGTACCAGTACTCTTTTGGGATTTGGGGTTCCTGATTTTGATTATAGCATCATGGGCCCCAAAACCCTATTCTAATTTTTATGGCCCCTATGCTATAGAACCCGCTTATAGGTCCCTTATGGACCCCTCAAGAAGATTCCTTTAAGGGAACCCTATTCTAATTATTAAGGCCCCTATATTACATAACCCGTAAAGCCACTCCGTGCCCGATCGCCGATGAAGCCCTTCTCGAAGGATGCCTGCGAAGATCAGGGTGGAGGCCTGTGCCCACACTATACCTGGGAGTTTCCGAAAATTAGGGATACCTTACTTGGGGTCCTTATAATAAGGATCCTACTATTAAGGGTGCTATATTAGGGTCCCCTATTGTCGGAAACCCCCACATGGGGCTTGAATCGTTCGTAATACTTCGGTTGATGATATGAATCCTACATTACGTTAATGACCCTAAACTATGGGAATTATGGTAAATTCCTTATTTTATGGGTAATGCAGGATTTATATCATCAACCATATTCCTCAGGGTTCCTGAACATAATGGAGCTTGCATTCTGTACTGGTCTGGGCTCTTTTTGAGTGGTCCCTTATTTTTTGAAGCTAAGATTTCGCCGTAAGCTTTTGAGCCTCAGCCCCACTCCATACCCTTACTTGCTTTTCTGACCTTCTTTATACCCCGAGCGTTCAACTTCCGTGTCAGAAGTCCATCAGCGCCGTCAGCTTCTTTAGCCTGGTGCAGGGATTTAGCTCTTGCGCTGTAGGGTTTCGGGTTCCATGAGGTTAGTAGGGTGCATAGTCATCTGGAGTTGCTCTATTCCAGCCATAGGGGTCAAGTCGGAGAGACTTCTGACCCTAAACCGTAAATAAATCCGAAACAGTAAACAGGGCCCTAAGCCCCAGACTTCTTCCGAGCTTCTGGGCCTCTTCGGAAGACGGGGCTTCGGTTTGGGCCCTAGAGGAGTGCAGGGGAAACCCGTGCATTTTCTTTGCTGTAATTAGTTGCTTTCTGTTGTGTTTTTGCTGTCGTTGTGCATATCCAAGAAGCCAGTGAGTGGGTGAACCCGGCCCCGGTACGACAGCAAAAAAAGCCCCGGGGACGACAGCAAAAACACACGCCCCGCAGCGACAGCAAAGAAAAAGCGCACCGGGGACGACAGCAAAAACGCAACGACAGCAGAAACAAAACACTCTTACGGAGTTTAGAAGTTGTGGTTTTAGGGTTATAGGCTTAGGGGTACATAGGGTTTGGGGCTTCGAGCTTCAAGCTTTGGCGATTCTCGGTTTAGGGCTGTTGCTCGGGAGGTGGGATTGAGAGACTCGTGGCAGGTTGCAGTTCGGGATGCATCTACACAGATCAGCATCCCCCCTGTTCTGCAAATCCTGCATCGAAGCAACAAACTACACTAGAAGCCCAAAAGTTGGAAACCCCATAGCCTCGATCCTTAAGAGTATTGTATAGAGAATCCCAGCACTTTGTGGCCTTAATCCGGTTTCCAACTTTATGGGGTTTACTGTAGTCTGATTTGCCTATCTGTCCACCTGGACCCTCAGCCATAATCCACAACACTCCTTGGAGGATCATGGGACTTAGTATGTAAGGTTATAAGTACCTTAATTGGGGTTATAAGTAGTTATGAGTATAGTTACCCAATTATAACGGCTATTAAGTCGCATGATCCTTTAAGTAGACCGTAAAACCCTAAACCCTATAGATCCCCTTAAGGAACCCCTATAGATCCCCTTTAAAGGAGCCCTTAAAGGGGCCCTAGTTTCTAAGTCCCATAATCCACAACACTCCGCGGCCATCACACCCACAAAAGCTTCGCCTCGAGGCCGCAATACGGTTTGCAAATGGCCACGTGGCAGATATTCGAAGACTTGAGAGTTTAGGCGCTTTATATATGCATATGTATATGTATGTATATACATATTCATGTACATGTACATTATGTTCGTGCATGTTTATGTATATGTCTATATATGTACATGTATAAGTGCATATGTATACGTGAGCTTTTCTGTATATACATATATACATATCTATGTATGTGCGTATGTTACATACATATAAATATGTATACATATATATATATATATATACATACACGCGTTGGGGTGTGTGTATAAATATGTAAATATTCACAGTTATTCACACATACACATGCAATCATAGACATACACACACGAAGCCTACATCAGCAGCCGTCGCATGATTTGACTTGACGCACTCCCCATCTGCTTCTAATATCCTCAGCCCTGTGCCCTAAACTCTGCACCTCAAACCCTTAACCCCTCAGGTCAGCAAATTCTGCAGATGCATGTATGCGCGAGCTCACACGAACAAAGACAGACATGGCTCCGAGTTGGCTTGGCTGCTTGCAGGCCGCTGGCTGCTGATTGGTAGCTATCGCTAGGCCCGCTAGGCAAAAAGCCAGAAATGTCCAAGTCGAAGCTGTAGGCTGAGAATTTGCAGGCCAAACATGCACTGTCACACGCACCCAAAGGGTCTTGATTTCTGAGGTCAGCTGAAGCATCCGCGTGCCTGCCGCAGCTTGCCAAGCATTTTACGACGGGTGGGAAGGGTGGGGGGGGACAGAGGGACCAGGATATTAAGTTTAGGGTTTAGGGATCAGGGACTTGACTGAACCACAGATGGAAATACATTCTTTTCAGCTCAGGTACGTAGTCTGTGGTCTTGGATGCTCCACAGAGCCACCTGCGAAAGGAAACGGAGGAAGGTGTTGGGAACCACAATGAGAATTTGTCCGGTACGCTATGTTGGTGACTCGCCTCTCCTGATCTTCAGTCCGATCACGCTACATGTCTGAGATGCCTGCACCTCTGGCCGGAGCTCGTTGTACCTCAAAAAATGTCTTGCCTCCAGCCGAACACTAGACCTGAACAGCATAGAAGCTGGGCACTATGCAATACCTGAGGACGGCAGAGTCTATAGGCTGTACCGGTCGTTAACGTGGGATGTGTGTGTTGATTTTATTTTGTATCTAATCCTTCTTGTTGTGTCCTTTTCCTGAATACGGATTTGTCTTCAGTGCCCCAGAGGGTTTAGGACATCTGCACCATACTTGCCATTGGCGTTGCGCCGCACCGTCAGTGTGTAGTCAGTATATCGTGATTGCCTTCTCAAGTGCCTCGGATTGACCAAACATGATGCACCCTATCTCTGTACGACCGTCATCTGCATCGTTCCTTTGCCCTAACCATCGAAACTTCCTTGCAAAGGTATCCTGGATGCTCAATATTTCGCTTCTCGTGAGGATATATACAGTTGAGCAAGTGCAAAGAGGGGCTCCGCTAGGAAAGGACTGCAAGAGATCTGTATTCTGGCAACTCCTCATCAACTATGAACATGTGGTTGTTTAATGGCAGCTGTCGTCCGTTGGACAATGGAGTACTGTACGCGAGCGGCCCCTGATGATTTGACTTTTGGGCTTAGGCTTTGCTAGAGATCCTTCTGCATTGCCCTCCATTAAAAAAGCACCTAAACCCTTTACACTAAGGAAAGGCAAGTGAGCAGCGTCGCACTGTGGGGGCTCCGTCGAACTGCACTTGCGGCGAGTAAAACTGAAGTGCGACTACTCTTCGGGGCGAGAGCAACTTTAGGGGTTTTGGGGTTTTGGGCACCCTGCTATTGACTGCTAGTGTTTTTGTTATGACTATTATTACTATTGTCATTATCACTATCTTTCTTAATACTCTCATTATTGTTATTATGTTCTGGGGGTGGGGTTTAGGTGTAGCCCCAAAACTACTTCTCCAGGATTCCTTGTAAGGGTTTCCTTACATACGTCAAAAAAAGGCAGGGATTCTGGGCCATGGGTATGGTTTAGGGCTTTCCGCGTTTGCCTTAGGGTTGCCCTTAAAGTTCTTGAGCCCCTGGCAAGCGCAGGAAGTTCGATGCATACGCCGTACTTCCTACACGTAAGACCATGAGCACATCTATCAGTTCCTTTCCAGCGATGTCTAGAAGCCTCCAGATGCCCATATTCGTCGCAGAATACTGAGGGAGAGCAAGGGTGGCAGAGAGAAAGAGAGAGAGAGAGAGAGAGAGAGAGAGATGTAGATTTAGTGGCAGGATGACCTAAACCTAAACAACTCGGCATGCTGCATGTGCAGGTGGCATGGGAGAGACAACAAACTGCACACCTGAACCTGAACGAAGAGCCCGAAGAGAAGAGGACCATGCTATCGCACCTACGACCGCCGATGGATAGTAAGTCAATCAGTAGTCCTGGCAGTACAAAAACGGATCAACGAGTCGGCTGATGCCAGATGCGGACAGCCATAGCTTCAATCTTCAGGTAAGAGGTGCTTTCTTCTCGGTAGAGTCGTGTGCAAGGACGAGCCACGCAGGCGGACTTGATTTGCAGTCCTGTTCATAAGATTCCTGTTACAATAATTGCTAATTAATTACCAGCTTTACTGTTGTGTCGATATACTTTTCTATATTCAACTCAATATGTTGAAGGAGCCGAGAGGATATCATTCATGAATGCTTGGTGCTGAGGGCGTTCTGCCCTACCTCCTGAACACTATAGTGCGCGGCTGGCCTGTCTGGGGTTGACAGCAAAGCATCTTTTCTCCCTTGCACTTATTTGGTTTGGCTTGGTCATGCAATGTCGCTGGATCCCTTCCGTAGCTAGGGCGGCAGAAGTCTTTAACCCTAAAACCCTAAACCTTTGAACCCCTAGACCCTAAACCCCTAAGCCCCTAGAACCCCTAAGTCCCCTAAACCCCTAGAACCCCTAAGTCCCCTAAACCCCTAAACCCCATAACCTTTAGACATAACAACCCTAAACCCTAAAACCCTATAGATCCCTTAAAGGAGCCCCTTAAAGGTAGCCTTATAGATCCCTTTAAAGGAACCCCAGGATACATATCGTCAACCGTAACTGGATGAGGCTGCCCAGACTTGGGCCGAGGAATTGTCGGTACTAATTGCTGCTGCTGCTGCGAATCCCTGGGGATCTAAGGACTCATATACTAGGACCTAGAGTAGGCCCTTATTCCCTTATTTTAGGGTTCAGGTTCCCTTATAAGCCCCTTTAACCCAAAAAGGGCACCCTTTTTATTCCTAAGTTACTCTTAGGTCTAGTATAAGGTTCCTTCAAAGGGATCTATAAGGGGTCCTTTAAAGGGATCTAAGGACTCATAAATTAGGGCTTTTGGGCCCAAAGACCATACCATATAAGGCTTTTGGCTTTGGGGCGATTTTGATGCCCAGGGAATGCTAGTGATAGCGATACCTATTGTCTCCATTGCAGTTCTTTTTCTGGCTTCACCATGTTTATCCGAAACCCTAAACCCTACTTGGAGGATCATGGGACTTAGTAAGTAAGGTTATAAGTACCTTAATTGGGGTTATAAGTAGTTATAAGTATAGTTACCTCAATTATAACCCTAGTTACTAAGTCCCATGATCCTTTAAGTAAACCCTAAAGATCCTTTTGGGTAGCCCCAGAACGGAACCTCAATGGACACTGCAGGTAGGACAGTCACTGGGAAGCCCAACTCAACCACGAATTAGTTGCACTGACCTCCGCTGCTACGTACTTGCATATGGCATATGTCATCTTAAGTTTGCCCATAGGCCCCATAATAGTTCTTTTTGGGGATTACCTTATGGAGTTCTACATATGAACCCCCAAACAGAACTACTATGGGGCCTATGTTTAAGGTTAATGTGTCGTCATCGAATCGAACCACCGACCCATGCGACCCCCTACCGAATCCCCTAATGCAAGGACTTCCAGGCGGGGCGATTTAATACTCGGTGGGAAATGAGCTCCGACAGGTAGCCAGATCCCCCAATCACTCTCTGTTGTGCCACCAAATTCAATATGTATTCATTAGGGATAGTTTTGAGGCACCTTCTTGGATAGCGTGATATCTAAACCAAGACCTATTCACGAGACATAGCAGGTTCCTAAGACATTGGTTTCGTTTTAGACAAAAACTAACCCTAACCGCTATGCCGTGTTTTCTTTCAGGGTTAGGGGATGTTGGAAGGCTCTTCTTTTGAACCCTCCACTCAAAATCCTTGCTCGGCGTTGGTTTGGGAATCTGCTGTCAGCACCCCTGATGAGATCGCGATCACGGCTTAAAGTTTCGAAGGGGGTGGGGTTACGGGTCTGTTACGGATTGGGTTTCCACTATGATAACGTGAGGGGTTGCTTTTGCATAGGATTCCAACCACCAAAAAAAATCGCCAACTGTTCCCAACCTACCTAACCCCCCCCTTAAACCCTCAGCCCCCGCTTTGGACATGACGGGTAGCAGGATACACTCCGAACTCTAGGGGAATCATTCAGGCACCCCTTCCATTAACCTTTAAACTCATTGGCTTTAAGCTTAACTTTTCGACTTTTTGGGCTCTTATAAGGCAGTCGATTCTGAAAGTTTCAGCTTTTATTTCCGTGGGTTTTGGGCCAGTGAGTAAAGCTGTGGCAGGTTTTACAGCGTCTTCGAGGACACCCACATGATGGTGCTTGCAGTTCTCGGCTTAGGCCACAGTCTCAGTCTTCCTGAAAACAGAAAATTCTATAATCTAGAAGTGCGGCGTGGTGCTTACTTTGGACGGGTGGTGCCGCTGCTGCTGCTGCTGCTGCTACGATGACCACAGCTGTCGACTTCTACCACGACGACTACCGCCACCGCTACCACCACTACCATCATCACCACCATCAGCATAACCGCTACAGTACTCAGTACCGCTGCCACCAACAGCAGCAGTTTGCTTGTATATCGAAGAATTGGTCGTTTTCATGATTCTTAGGACAGCTCCCAGTAGTGTGACTGCTGCTTGCTTACTCGCAATATCACTTGAAAGATGTCTGCATTAGTTGGCGAACTGTTCTTCCTGGTGGTCGAGTGGAGAATTCAGAGTGTGGAGATGTCGGCCTAAACCCTAATCCCTCATCCCAATTTTTGGGAGGCGCTGAGGAGCAATGCTGTGCATCTGCTGCAGGTACAATGGCCTACCATGGGGCCCTGCGACGGGTGCGGTCCTCTGCATCAGAGTGGTTTGTCGTAGTAGAGCCTTCTACGTTTTGTCTTGAGGATTGCCATCGTGAAGGCCAAAGTTTCTGATGTTGCGACCACGAAGACGCGATAATTTCTGGTTCTTTGAGCAATAACTGAACCAGGAAGTCAGGAATGGTATCCACTACACAGGAGAGACTCGCTCTTGAAGCGGCTCGACCGTTCCGAGACATCATCTAGGATGCCCAGTAGTACCCTTGTTCCCTTTTTGTAGTCCTAGGCTAGGTTCCTTATATAAAGTTACCCAATACCAAAAAGAGAGGCCTTTTTATTCTTAGGTTACTGGGTATCCTAGTCATGCTGTCCCACGATCCTGCAGTCACCAGCTCAAAGGCCTTTTTGTCCGGAATGTTACACATTGAACCTCATCGCGATGGGCATAGATCCGTAGGTCGTTGAAATTTTGGGGCTGCGGGGCTTTATGGCTAGAGGATGTAATTTAGTCTTTGCATAACCCTAAGACTCTAAGTATACAATTAGTTTCTTCTGCGGGGTCTAAAGTCTATTTGCAGTGGTCTTTGGGGTTTAGAACTCGTAAATCGTACAAACTTCGGGAAATTTAGAGTCTTGGATTAAGTGCACCCTAAACCCTAATCCCTCAACCCTAAACCCGAATCCCTCAACCCTAAACCCTTAAACCCCAACCCCCCCTAAACCCTAAACTTGCAAGGGAAGGCGGGCCGTTGTTCGACTCCGGTGGTCCGGGCCTCCCATCCGGCCCACCCAGAGGCTCCAAAACCCCCAGGCTAGGATCCAGAAGAGCCCCTAATGCCCTTTTTTAGAGTTAAAAGAAGGTAGAGGTTGTGGAAAGTGATGCCCATAGGGGCTATCAACACCTCGTCATGGTAGGTGCAAGTGTTTATGTTCCCTTATGACACCCTTTAAACCAAAAAAGGGCACCCTTTTTCTTCCTAGGCTACTCTTAGGTCTAGCCAGGGTTCAGGATTATATTTAAATTCGTATGAGGGGTCCGAAAACAAGTTAAGGCATATTCCTTAACCAGATTAAGGAATACAATGTGCTTGAAGTCTTACTAGGGGTCATACTATAGCTCAGGGTTCTGAATGGGATTCCTATTTAAATTTCAGGTCCTTGTTGGGGTTCCTATTACCATGTAAGGTCTACTCCTTAATAATTCAGGTGTTTTGGCGTCTCCGACCTAATCAGGTTCTTGAAGGGTGATAAGAGGCGCAAGACTTGTGTGTATGTCACATATAACAGTTATCAAGCACTACTAGCTTTTGATGGATTTTTGTTTACCCATTAGTCATATCAGAATCATCCTGAAGCACCAAAGATTCGAACCCCAAAGCCCACGCCCCGACAGCCGGAAGGTCTTAACACCCAAAGCCCCAAAGCCCGAAACCCTGAAATCCTAAAAGCCCTAAACCCCAAAGACCCAAAGCTCGAAAGCCCCAAACCCAAAAAGCATGAGGAAGTTACTCACCGGCAAAAGTGGATGGCTGAAAACCGCGTTGTCGCAGCAGAGGCGCCTGGGTGAAGCCGGCAAGTCAAGCCTTAAACCCTAAGTGCTAACTCGAGAACCTTAGCCCCAAAGCCCCAAACTCTAGACTGCCCTGCACCCTGAACCCCTACACCATCCTACACCCAAAGCCCTAAACCCCTAAACCCTGACGAAACCCTAAACCGTGTGAAGGGCTATAGGGTTCAGGCTCGATCGCGGTCTCTGCCGACAGCCCCCCGTAGAAACCCTAAGTCCTAAACCCCTGAACCAGTGCGTGCCTGTAGTAATCCCTGGACACATCGCACTTTTAAGACCCTAAACCGCCATTTTGCATAGGCACCGTTAGGTCTCCCTTGCGCCAGATTCTTGCGAACACCGGGGCCGTAGGAACAGGGTGCTATTGGGGTATAGATAGAGATGGAGATCGAGGAACACATATAGGTATAGGTATAGATGTAGACCTGGGCATAGGCTTTGTCTAGGCCAAGTCGACTTCAGGTTCCGGGAAATTTCTCTTGAGAGATGCCAACCCACTGCTTGCCAGGTGAGTATGAGAAAGAAAGACTTCACCATCGAGGTGTCCGCAGCATGGGCGAATGTAGTCTCCCAATTCCGACACACCCTGTCGCGAAGCATGAAGGAAATTAATCTTGACGGAACCTTGTTAGGGGATGGGTGTTTGGTAAACAGGAGTCTACTTCACATTGAAGCAAACCTCACTGGATGCTTGTAGAACAGATACTCGAGTGATCCTTCTAGTAAACTCCTGCCAAGAATGAGTTTGCCTGCAGCATTTCATGCAAAAACGTGCTGGTGAGAATATCGGTACATGTACTCTTCTTTCGTGCTAAAACTACAACAGAAGCCGGAAAGTTGGAGCATTATTCGCCTCATGCTGTTACAATGCCCTTAATTAGAGTAAAGTAAATCTCATCATCCCATCATGAATCGTCCTGAATCTATGTTCCAAGTCTCTGGGGCTCACTATGGTTTCAACAGTTGCAGGGAGCACCGTCACATAAAGCAATCTGCGCTTATCAAGGATCCTTGCAAAGCCCATGAGCTCATGAAAAGTTCGGTAGTTTCCATCTGATTCCATCTCCAGAATAGGGGATCCGCGAACCAAGAACAGCTTCAGCTTGATGCAAGGTACAGGGCATACAGGCATCCAGGCCTACGCGTTCAAGATGGGACACCCTAAACCTTAAACCCTACAGAATTGAAAAACAGGCCCCTAGCCCGAGCGACAGAAAAGGCATTCCAAAACAACAAAAACTAAAGAATCTGCCTGAGATCCTTGGGCATGAGTCTGGGGCGCTGCAAGGTTCGAGGCCTCAAGCATGAACCTCTCAGACCTAACGCCCTAAAACCCGAGGTTCCTGGGTAGTACCCTTTTGCCCTTGTCATTGTCGGGGCCCCTTGTTAAGACCGAATGGTAGGAGAAAGGGTACCATTATAAAGGGGCTACACAGGAACCTAGAACCTTAAAGCCTAATTAAGTTGTGTTTCCGAAAGGCCTTAAACCCCCAAAGCCAAAGCCGGGGTATCCCTAAGCCTTAAGCGTTTAAGCCCAAAACCCTACACTCCAAAGCCTACAATCCCTAAACCTCAAGTTTTGGCATCCTGACTCAGGAGACCCTAAACCCCAAGCCCCCTTTCCTAAACCCTAAAGCCCTGAACATTAAATCCTATCCCCTAAACCCGAAGTCCCAAATCCTAAACCCTTAATCCCCAAACGCTACATCTTGTGATTCAGGAGACAACTGCGCAAGTCAAAGGCCTCAGAGGCGTTGCTGAGGCGGACGCCCTAAGACACGAGATACAAAGGTTGAGGGCTTGTAGGGTTTACGGTTTGGGGTTTAGGGCTTTTGGCTTTTGGGGGTTTGGGGTTTCCGGTTTGGCATTTAGTCTGGGATTTAGGGTTAGGGCTACATGTTTGAGTAGGGATTTTGGGTCTAGGGATTTAGGGCTTAAGCCCTAAACTCCCTGAACCCCTAAACCCCATAAACCCCCCCAAACCTGTAGAGAATCCTTGAAAGGAATCCTAAGTCTCTTACCCCCAAAGCCCCCCAAAACCCGTAAAACCCAAAAGCCCTAAACCCCCTAAACTCCTAAACTCGAAGCCCCAAAGCCCCCCCAAAAGCGCCCCAAAGCCCTAAACCCTAAGCCCTAAACCCCTAAACCCTAAGCCCCTAACTGAACCCCTTAAACCCCCTGAAAGCCCCCCAAAGCCCCCAGGCGTTATGCGACGTCATCCTCAAGCTTGGGAGTGATCTTCGGGTCACGAGCCGAGCTGCAGGATGTCCGGGTTTAGGGGGTGTAGGGGATTAGTATAGGGTTTAGGGTTTATAGGGTTTAGGGCTTATAGGGTTTAGGGCTTTAAGGTTTAGGGCATAGAGTTTAGGGTTTAGGATTTGAGGTTTAGGGTTCCGGGGTTTAAGATTTATGGGGCTTTGGGTGTAGGGTTTCGGAAGGATTGAGTTTGTTTTTGTTTTTTTTTTCAGGGGTGTTGCTTATGGTGTTTCTTTTTTGTTTTGTATTGCTGATGCTGTGGTTGTTGCTGTCTCCATCTCCTCAGTTTTGTGCTGGTATTTCTCTCGAAGTGTGTTTACATGTTCGGACTTCACCTTAAAGTTGGTCGCCCATGTTCTGAATTTTCCATTTTCAAGTTCGCGACAGTCTTCTAAGCCATGCCTTCAACACGAGCAGAAGAAATAGTGGCAGCACTAACCTTGCCAGCAGCAGTGTAGTCTCCACCGTTATCGAGGCACTTACATTACCTCGGTTGTGGCCGTGGTGGCTAAACCCTAAAACCTACGCCCCTAAACCCTAAACCGCACCTGATCTTCGGATTAGGCCTCTGTCTCGAACTTTCGGTTTAGGTCCTATGACTCTTCCTGCTGAGGCTTTAGAGCTTTAGGCCTTGAGGTTACAAGTACCTATATTATTTTCGGGAGTTCCTTAGTATAGTTATGATAAAATGGCCCAAAACCTTGTTCTAATCATTAAAGGCCCTACATGAGGGTCTCGACATCTGAGGTACATGGAGCCGATTTGCAGCACGACGCCTTCTTCGAGCCTCAGCCTCGGCTTCACTGCTTCGCCGAAACATACCAGCCACCATCAAAGCACAACATACGTATCAATACCCCGACAGGAATACACTGTTCTGGTCTAGCTCTGGGTTTTCAGTCAACACAGAATATGGGATAAGTGTCTTCGCGATTTACTTGGGGGCTTAGATGCTCAGCACAAGAGGAAGAACAACAGCAATGCTATTGCAGCATCTTTCTCAATGGAGTGTCTTTTGCAGGTTGTAGTATGACATTACATGCGTGGTTCCAGGTGACAACTAACAGTACACACCGAAGCAAACCTCCACGAATGTTGCATATTCAGCTTCGTGATTTTTGCATGTCTAATTATCCTAAACCCTAAACCCTAAACCCTAACTCCTAAGCCGTATCAGCCCTTCATCCGACTCAGAAGTGTTAAATCCTCCTCCCAAGAGCGCCAGGCAGCATGTGGAGGGCACACTTTTCGATGACCTCCTTGCAGAACCAGACAGGCTTCGGGTTTAGGGCCGTTTGCGGCTTAGGGTTTTGGGTTTGGGGGCTTTAGGAGAAGCCGGCAAAAGTAAGAAGAGACCTCACATCAAAGGGGAACAGGAGGGACACTTAGTGGGGACCCCTACCCTATAACGGGCTATATTTATAATGGTTATACAATGGGTATATACCACATATACCTATAGGGGTCCTTATTCGGGGTCCCTCCTTTTACCCTTAGATCACAGTGTAGGGTTGAGTTGATTTCATACCTTTAACTTATGCGCTAAGCTTTAAGCCGTTTAGGGTCATTTAGCAATTTAGGGTTGAGTTGGTTATGATTCAATGATTTAGGGCTGAGGGCTTCGTCAGCCTTCACCCAAAATCCTTGTTGTTTAATTTTTCGAGAAAGAGCTACAGTAGAATGGGCCACAATCCCACATTCAGTATTGTGTATGTGGTCGCTCAAACCACTGCGCAAAGCCTTGGTTTGCAGTTTGGGGGTTTCTCAAGGGTTCGGTTTCAGGGCAGTAGAATCCGGATCAGTGCTTTACTGGGGTCGACCTGGGCAATTTTTCGAAATGGCATCGGTCGTTTGCCGTGTTATTTGTTATATGCGGGTGCGACAAACAATGCGGAATTACCGCAATTCCCCAAAAAGGGCCAATCCGCTAATCCTAAATTCCCTGCATGGCGGTCTCTTTTGTTTTCAATTCCCATGTCCTTTGTTTGGGCAGCAGGCAATTCTCCGATCAAGGTACACGGTCTTTGATGCTTGGTTCTCTCCGGTGTGTGTGTGTGTCTTTGATATTCAGCTTGGACATAATAGTGTACACCCGGGCGTCACTATGTCATATGCCAAGCAACCTTGTGTTCCTTCCGTTTGTCTTCCAATCGTTCTTCTGCTTTCCTACATCCGGTGGCATCCAAGAACTGCCGCCCATGTCGATTGTCGCTGCATTGGGCTCCGCAGAACGACAGCCTGCCGAAGTCAGCTAGACATTCTGGGCCTCCAAAAAGTGCTCCTAAGATTACAAGCAGCGCGGGGTGTAGGACTGTGCGGTTTGACCATACATAGGGTTTAAAAGGAGTATGACCATATGAATAGATATCAGCATCACTAGCAGCTTAGGTATTAGCATTACTAGCAGCTACCAGCATGCAGATTTCGGTTCTTGGTCGAATGATACGACGAAGGCATGTGCCAAGTACTCCCAGGCTCGAAACTCGAGCCCCAGACCTCTGACCACAGAATCCCTCCAAAGTATGACTTTAAGCGCTAAAGTCTACACCCTCAACCCGTGCTGGCTGTAAACTCAACTTTTCAACTTTTGGGGCTCTTATAAGTCAGTCGATTCTGAAAGTTTCAACTTTTATTTCCTTGGCTTCTGGGCCAGTGAGAACCGCAATAGTACAGTCCCAAGTTACTGTAGATCCACCGAAGCTGCCGCCAGGGGTCGCTTCCGGCAAATGCTCACAGCGAGCAAGGCCCCAGAGGATTCTGCGTTGACCCTGTGGCCCCAATCAAAACTGTAGAAGCCGTAGAAGCCCAAATAAATGCGAATATTATTCGGTAGGGTTCTTCACCATATTTCTAGCATCCAGATAAATGTAGTAGAGTATACCCCCCAAGCCCTATTCTACTTATGAACGCCCCTATGCTATAATTATATATACACACACATACGTATACATATATATATATATATATGAATATGTACTTGTATAGTTTCAAGGGCTCTACCTTTGAATGAAGCGCACTGTTGTAACTGCAGGTAGGGCTTGGGGGGGATCAGGGCTGAGGGGATGCGCGTTAAGGGTTCTTGTTTTTTGAGAAGGGGCGGGGGGTCGACGGCTCAGCGTTTCAAGTTCAGGGTTGGCATAGAAGCCTGAAAAATAAAAGTCGTCATACCATACCTCCCATTCTGAAACCCATCAGGGATTGGTGTGGGTTTTAGCTCGGACTGAGGACGGGTAGGATGTTTGATTGTTATCCTAAACCCGAGAAGGGTGGAAGGTTAGGGTTCAATTTCGGGACGTGGCAAGATTTGGCTGTGTAGGGGGCACGGGGGTACATGAGAAAGGTGCCTGTATCGAGTGGAGATGTGAAAAAGTGTCTACTATTATAGTGATAGAGTAAAAAGGGATACTGTCAGTAATTCCTCCGACCACCCCCAACCTAGGGGCCTTGCTATGGCTATGGTTGTAGTTTTACATACCCCCCAGCCCTGTTCGAATCATTAAGGCCCCTACATTACATGAAGTCTAAACCCTAAACCCTACATTACATGAAGTCAAAGCCCTAAACCCTAATTATAAGCCCTACAACACATGAAGTCTAAACCCGAAACCCTAAATCCTACAGAGATCTGCTTCAGTGTATGCCTGTGGATGCCAGTGCTGCAATCTTAGGGATGCAAATGCGTCGAGAGTGAGAGGGAGCGGCTCTAGTGGAAGAGCCAGGCGCTCACTCCACCTCAAGATCATTGGAGGATATTCTTCACAGCTGCGCGAGCTTGCTGTGTTGAGTGAGGCGGATAGGGAGAACCTTGGGACTGCAGACAGCTACGTCTCTTGGTTGCAGCAGAACACGCCAGAGCGTGGCGCTGCTCTTCCGTCCTTTTTGGCTTCGGAGGTTCCACTTTTCCCCCGGCATACCGAATCGACGCCAATCACTCCGGGCCCTGACAATACATCCTCCAATACAATCTCCGGGGCTGTACCCGTGAGCGCTACTGCTGCGGAATCGCCATCTAGCGTTCTTGGTGTTGGCCCGCCTCGCGAGCCGCCGTTTCCACCTCCTGCACGTCGTGCCTTGGGTGGTGATTCGGATTCGGTAAGGGGTGTAACTTCCGGTAGAGGGACTCTTCCGGGTGGTAGGTTACGTCCTCCCACGCCCCCTAGACCCAGAGGCATTCCACCTTCGTCGGCACCCGGTCTGGAACCTTTTATCCCTATTGGGACAAGAGTGACGGTTACATCTGGTAACCCTCTTCTTCGACAGGCTAAGCGGGCCCGATTTGAGGAGGCGGCCGAACATCTTGAGAATCCACTTGAAATCGCCGCGGAGCCAGCCGAGGAGGCTGCCGAGGAGATTCTTGAATCAGCCGGCGCCTTCGACTTCGACCTCTTGCTCACCAATGTATTGTGGCAGTCGGCGAAACGTTCATCACTGGCAAAATAGCAGCGCCGTGGCGGCACCACTTGTCTTGTCTGTTTGCTTGTCACGAAGATAAGACAATACCATCCGGCAGTCTGCTGGGGTCTCTTTTGCCTCAGAAGGTTTGGCGCAGTTTTGGCGCTATCCCTGCCACAGCCCTCGGGACATGTGCGTCCTCGAGGCTGGACTTGAGAGAACTACTTCTGTGGCTGTGCCCTACAGTCTGTGTTTGTGTTCCGAAACATCGCGCCTTCTTGTGTGTCTGTGAGGCCGGGGAGCTGCCTGAGGACTACGACTACACAACCCCCTTCCCACGCAACTCAATTCTTCTGAGCAAGGAGGGGAAGCTCAACACGGACATGGCTACCGGTGTCTTGCTTGACTTGAGGCAGTAGTGTTGGTGTGCTTTATTTTGTTGACGTCTTGGTGCGGTTGAACCAGAAACGTTGTTTGTTGCCGGCGCTCAAAATTTTTCTGAGGAGATTTGGATGGCGACGACGATGAGCTGTGTCAGCTGCAAGAGCTCATCGAGTTTCTCGAACTCACGCAGCCGTATGTCAACGCCTACGACTGGGAGGACTGATGCATGTGCAGCTTGTCTCTGCTTGCAGGCACTGTCGACGGGCGCATTGTCCGCCCTGCATGGTGGGAGACGAGTGCCGGGCGCTGCGTCGTCAGCATCTTTGCTCCGCATTGAAGATTTTGCACTAACCCGGGGCCCATGTGTAGAGTATAGACGGCCGGATAAGGATAGGAGGGCCTTTCGCGTGGGATTGTCCTTGCTATCCCGCGGGAATGCCCTGTGTGCCTTGCTGGTGCTGTTCACAAGCTAAGGCGCGAGCTTCGTGAACTTTTGCGCGCAACAAATGACCAAGAGTGCGAAGGGGATAGTCGCCGCTTGGTCGCAAGTTCTCATTGGTTTGTGCTTGTTGGGTAGACGTGACAGTGACTTCCGGCGTCTTGTTCGTTGTGTTTTGTTTGTTGAGGTCCGGTGTTGTGGGTCAAAGTGCTGAAGCAGCGCTCAGGCTAACATGAGTGGCAGAGCCACAGCCATAGCGCTGGAAACCAGACGCGACGACCTTGATCTTCACTACCTTTGCGCATGCTGCGGCTGGGTCTGATAAGCGCTTGGCACTTGTTTGATTTAATTGCGAGTCTAGCACTGTATATAAGGTGATGGACGCGCACAAGAAGTATCGTTGCAAGAACTTCATTTCGCACGCCGAGTACATGGCAAAGAAACTCGTGGTCCCAAAAAACCAGCAAGTGGCTGCCGTCCTCGCCGTTCCAACCTAAGCTTGGAACCTAAGCTTGGAGGTTTTGGAGGCGCGTGTTCGAGCTCGGGTTTTGGACGTTGTGCACAGCGTTAGCGTCGTGCTTAGGTTGAGCAGATGTTCCACAACTTCGCGGTCGGGGACATCATCAAGGATGTGGAGCAGGCCGAAGCTGCTTGCGCAGCTGGGCTGGAGATGACGTCACGAGAAATCGTGTTTCGCCTGTTAGCAGCGCGCGGCCATTCTCGTTTTACCAAGGAAAAGTTCTGCCGCGGCATCACCCTTGGCATGGTCTGGTTCCGCGGACCACGGATTGTCTTGGGGCCAGAGGCAGCTGAGCACGTGCTCGACATCTTGCAGGGACCCCGCCTAGAGGCTGGCTGCGGCTGATCGCTGCTTGCGTTGCACTGCGTTTGAACTTAACGTGCCCTGCCTCGGTTTCTGCTACATGGCTGGTGCCCACAGCATGCTCGAAGAGCTGGCCTATTTCGAGCTGGCCAAGTCCCAGATGGCCGTGGAGAAGTGGGCCGGACGCAAGCAGGACTTGAAGCATGTGCGGGCCTCATATTACGTGCAGAGTTGTAAAAGACGCGTGCTTGCGAGTGGGGTTGAGCCCCTGTCGACGTACAAAATTCGGGCCACTGACACGCTGAAGTCTCTGAGAAGGACTGCCTGTCTCCACGCGCGATGATGACTTCGTGCGTGAGTGTGCCGAATCCAGGAAGTCCTTCTACTGAATGACGCATGGCTGCTGCTGACGGGCTCCTCCTCCAGTGCCCATAACGTGGCCCGAGCCGGAGTCTAAAAGCCGATTGATTCGTGTGCGCAACAATCTTGGCCTTAGAAAAAGCCAAACCCTACATTACATGAAGTCTGGGGGCCCTTCTCCGTCAAGTACAGGAGACCAGGGCTGAGTTCGTTCAGAGCTCAGGATTTGTGGGCTTTTCGGGAGTCCATATAGGGCTTAGGATGGCTTGGGTTAAGGGGCTTGTAGGGCTTAGGGCTTATAGGGTTTATAGGGTTTGTAGGGTTTAGGGTTTGTAGGGTTTAGAGAGTTTAGGGTTTATAGAGTTTGTAGGGTTTAGGGTTTATAGGGTTTAGGGTTTGTAGGGTATACGGTTATACTGTAGGGTTTAGGGCTCGTAAGGTTTAGGGAGGCTGGGGCCACTAGGTTTTGGGAGTGTTTGTTTGTGATCTGGAGTTTGAATCAACAGCTGCCAGACATGGCTATGGGCTATGGGCTACAGTTTTAGGATATCCTATGTACGGGGGCGTGGGGGTGCCGTTTTGGCGCCTATTTCATTATGGACATGTGGTGCAGTGTATATCGGAAATCGACCATACTGTCCGCGACATGTAATACTGGGGTCCATGGCACTGATCTGGGAGTTTCCGGAAGTTAGGGGTACCTAATGTCGGGGTCCTTGCAATAAGGATCCTACTATTTAGTGTACTACATTAGGGTTCCCTTCGGAAACGCCCATCTTACCCCTGTACGTGCAGAGAGTACTGGAAGCAAAGCGCAGTAGATTTGCATCTAGATTCATTCTACTGTTCATGCGCCTACACCGCAAAAGGTCATAGTTGTGCTCAGAAGCAGGTTTGTGCAGCGATATCATTCAAAGGGCGCAAGAGGCGCGAGTACAAGGTCAGGAATAACACACGACAGCTTAGCACGCACCCCCGGCACATGAAACGACTAGAGTTGGTCCCGAAACCCACAAACCGTTAACCCTACTAATTACTAATTCTTTGGGGCTTCCTTATTATACGCATAGGGGAGCCCAACACCCTATTCTGATGATGGCGGCCCCAGTGAGGCCCTCGTATTCAGCCCTCCCTCCGAGCTCCCAGAGGATGCCCTGCTTGGAGGTTCATGGGTAGTAAGAAGTGGGGGTATAAGTAGGGTAACTATACTTGTAACTCCTGTTAGGGGACTTATAACCCTACCTATAATTACCAATGAACCTCCGAGTGCCCCAGAACAGAAAAACCCTGCCTCAGACCGGCGTTCCCCTCTGTCTGCCGGCCACCATCCAGAAGAACCAGATTACCTGCGAGGCACATGTGGTCCCTTTTTTTGGCGGTCAGGGTCTTGAGGGGTGTTTTCACGGGTTGCAAGGCTCATACCGGTTATTGCTACGGTCCTTCCTGTGACTCCTAATGCAGTATTACATGCTTAACTTTTGGGGTTCGGGCCTCCGGGTTGAGTTTAGGGATTTAGGGTTTAGGGTTCGGGCCTCCGGGTTGAGGGTTTAGGGTTTAGGGCTAAGAGATGCTTTGGGCGTAGAGGTTAGGCTGTCGGGGTCTTCGATTCAGGAAGAACGGGTCAGGGTGTAGGTGTTGATTAGATGTTAAAATCTTCTATGGCCACTCCAACACGAAAGTTTCATAATGTAGGCGCGTGAAAAATTAGTACAGGGTTTTGGGGGTTTCTTGATTTATCGTACCCCCAAACCCTATTCGAACTGTTTAGGCCCCTACCACATTACGTTACCGGAAGACAAGCGACCTAGCAGCTTCGGGCAAGCTGCATGTGACCTTCGGCAGCCCTTCGTGTTTACGGTGTGGAGTTTAGGATTTCGGTTGTGGTAGGGTTAAGAGCTTTTGGTGTTGAGATGGGGCATGACTCAGATGTGAGTCACATAGCCTGAAATTAACACCCGTCTTTCAAACTGAGAAGCCCAGACCTCCTTAAGAAGCTGCTATGGGGCCCGTCTAAAATGGCCCCCCGGGCTTTAAGCTACACCTTAAATCATTACCTGAACCCGGAATAACGTATATAAAGGACGTATATAAGGAAACCATAAGAAGGAACCCTAAACAGGAAGGTTATTCAGGGTTAAGGTAAACCTACAGAACCCTCAACCCCAAAGCAGGTTCATCTCCTGGTAGTGGATACCGGTGAGAGGAGGCCCCCGGGGAAAGGGTTCAGGGGCTCGCGATTAGAGGTTTGGGGGCTTCGGGGTTGAAGCTGAGGAAGGTTGAGGGTTTAGGGTTTACCTGTAGCCGAAAAGACCTACCTTTTTGAGGTACTATATATAATAGAAACCATAGGCAGGGTTTAGGGTTTTATAGGATTTGTTAAGTTTGTTCGGAGATTTTCCTGTTCGATCGGACCAGGTTTGTGGATCAGAAGTTCAGAGATTGGGTTGTGCTTTGGGATAATTGTTTAATTTCCCTTATGCTCTTATAAAAGGAAACCTATTCATAGATAATTTTCAAGGGGTTTAAAGCACAACCCAGGAGATTGTCATTGTCCAGCTTCGTTGCTTCTTTGGCTTCGGTGGGGCGTTAAGGGTACTCGGGGTTTCGAGTTTCCGGTTCAGGATTGCATTTGGGCGTTCAGGGATTTCGGTATAGGCTCAAGGCTCACCATAGTCGGTTTGGGGGCTGTCGATGTTTTCGTCCTTTCTGTCGTCGTCAATTCTTGTTTCCTTGTCTGTCCTGCTTTGGTTTTGGGAGTGAAGCCATTAGGGGAGTGATCGTTGCGGCCCTGAGTGTTCACACTTGCAGTTGCCATCCCAAAACACAAAGCCCTACACTTAATCATCCCCACAATCCTGTGCCTAACCTCCAAAATCCTAAACCGAAATCCTTAAACCCCAAACCCCCTGCGACCTTGCGACGGAATCCTTGAATCCTACTCCCCTAAATGCCCACAACTCGGGCTTACGGATTAGGGCTTGGGTTCAGCGTTTAGGGCTCAGGGTTTAGGGTTCAGGGGGTTCATTAAGGAACATCTACTATAGGGGTCTTACCAGAAAGAATCCCTAAACCCTATACCCAAAAAGCAATGCAAACCAGAACCATGCAAATTAAACGCTTAACAACCGTAGCCCCCAAATCCAACAACCCAGACAAAGCCCAAAAGCAGATATCCCGACTAAACTATACTCTAACCCCACGTAACCTACCTTTTGAAGGACTTATATAAAGAAATCATATTAGGGAACCCTAAAAAGGTAGGTTCCTTAGGGTCCAGGTAGGCGCTAAACCCAATTTGCCTCCAGGGAGCCGCGGTTCCTGGTCGGCATCCGCGTTGAAACCGAGCAGTACAGCGGCCTCGATTCCTCGGACCGAACTTCTCGCAGGGGCATTTAGTTTTTGGGTTAAGGGCTTTATGGGTTTAGGGCTTTAATTAAGGGGTTAATGGTTCAGGGCTTCGGACTCTGGGGTTCTTGTCTGCAAGGGCTTCCAAAGTTTGGGGCTTTGGGTTTAGGGTTTTGAGATTACGACTTTAGGCTAGGACTCTTCGGACCGCATCTCCGACAGCGGCGTAGGCTGAAGGGTTTGCGGCCACGGTTTAGGTTTTATAATAGGGTTCAGGGTTTGGAGTTTCGGGGTTTAGAACTCTTCGTTCCGAACTTTCTGCAGCGGTGGGAAAACTAAGATTTAACATTCCCCTCGTACCGAATTTCCACTATAGAGTGAAAGTTTGGAGTTTAGGCTTGTTTTTCTTTGTGCCGAATTTCTGCAAGATTTTTTTTGCAAACCGCGTCGAGTCTGTGGATATTCCGACGACAACCTGAACCCCACCCGCCCCACACACTCTGAAGCCATCGCAGGAAGCAGCCCGACTCCAGGTGGCAGGCATGGATCGGACTTAAAGTAAAAGCCAGAAAGTTGGAATATGATTATCCTAAACCCTTTATGGTAAATTATAGGGTATCCTATCCTGGAACCATATTCCAACTTTCTGGAGTTCCCTGTAGCTTGCTTTGGCCAGAGCTTAAGAGCCGAACATGTGAAATCCGATTTGGGTAGTTGTCAAAATGATGGCCCCTTTTGGGGTACCCTAAATAGTAGTGTGCCGTATTATAACAAGGACCCAAAAAGGGACCCTAATTTTGACAACCACTCATTTTCATTTTCAGCATGTTTCCCAAGATTCTGGGGCACGATGATATGTAGGTTGTAAAGGAGGGGACCCTAATATAGTAATCCTTATTATAAGGAACCCCAAGCCAGTTACCCCTAATATTCGGAAACTCCCATATGTAGGTTGTAAAGGATGGAAAGGTACTCTCCAACAGCAAAGTCTGCTCTTGCGCTTAGTAGGTGTTGATGCTTGAGGCGATGTGAATCCATACGAGTATTTCAAGCACGATGTGGCTTCTAGACGGGGCATGCATAGCGAGGCTTTTGCGCAACCTCACTCGGACACCCAACTTTTTGGACGAAGCTAGACTCTCTAAGTTCGAAGCCCAGCCCTTCAAAAGAGGGACAGAGAACAATTCAACAAGGCACATATGTACAAATTCACGTACATACATATATATATATATACACGCACGGTACATATGTATACCCACATAACTGTATGTATATACATATACACGCGCACATACGCGCACACGCAGAGACATACTGTAATAATGCACCTACCTGTCTATGTATCTACCTCTCTTCATCTCTATCTATTCATCTTGCTGTCCTTCCAGCTGTCGAACCTCCCCTCCGTCTATCTGTCTAATTGTCTATCTCTCTGTCTGTCTAGCTAGCTGCCGATCTGTCTATCCAACTATCCCTCTATCTATTGACCTATCGGTTCATGCATCTCCTCATGTTGTCTCCCTCTATATACACACATACCCAGAGGACGCCCGCTTGATTTTTTTCAATCGGCCGCTTGATTTTGGAGGCACACGAAACTTCTATTGAATTTGAGGAAATTTCAATCGTTTGGAACTTTTGTTGGTACGTGTTTCTATTGATTTTGAGTGTTGACTTCTATTGATTTTAATCGTGGTCTTTCTATTGATTTTATGGAAAATTTCTATTGATTTTATGGAAAATTTCTATTGATTTTATGGAAAATTTCTATTGATTTTATGGAGATTTTCTATTGATTTTGAGGTGGATGTTTCTATTGATTTTATGGAGATTTTCTATTGATTTTGAGGTGGATGTTTCTATTGATTTCAGCTTGCTGAAACGACGGCCCGGGCGGCCCCAGTTTGCTAACCAAAGAGAGAGAGAGAGAGAGAGAGAGAGAGAGAGAGAGAGAGAGAGAGAGAGAGAGAGAGAGAGAGAGAGAGAGAGAGAGACAGAGAGACAGAGATACAGAAAGACGGAGGAGACAGACAGAAGAGATGGGATGTGGGCCGGACGGCCCCACGAAGGGAGAAGGCGGGGGAATCATTTTTGGCAGGTTCGTGCATGGCAGCCGTCTTGCAACCAAAGCTTCCAGGGGCCGGACGGCCCTAAGAAGGAAGAAGGGGGGGAATCATGCTTCAAATCTCGTGCATGGCAGCCGTCTTCAAGCCAAGCTGCCAGGAACTTTGGGCTAGGTCAAGATGCAGGGCGATGATGAAATTGTCGTCCAGGCCTATGCCAAGCTGCTTCACGCCAAGGTTCCAGGCAAAGTCGCGAGGTCCTTGGTCGTGATGTGGCGGAGAGGTTACCTAGACCAGCTGGAGATTCTTGGCATGAACACATATACATATACATATATATCTACATATATATACTTATACATATGCCGTATATAGACTATGTATTTAATTTTTTACTTATATAGAGCTAAGGGATGTCGACAAGGAAGTGGGCTTCCTGAACTTTTTGGAGTACCTCATGTACAAGATCGAGAATGATATGGACATCGACCCCGAGCGCTGGCCGGAGGCGACGAAGCACATGAAGATGAAGGAGCACGGGTACATCCGCTTGTTGCTCAACGATGCTTCATTGATCGCTCTCCAAGCAAACCCAGGCCCCTTGAGCGGAATGACGAAGCCTCAACTACTTTCGGAAGCAGTGCGGGTGGGGCTTAAGGTACACCAGTCCTGGAGCGACCAGGAGTTGCGGGCGAGGATCATGGAGCACGTGGACGCTACATTTTTTTGAAATTGAGCCGCCCGTGCGCCAGGTCCGAGGATCTGACCAGTGCCAGGCGGCTGGGAGGTGAGCTCCAGGACAAGCCTCAAGTTTCCAAGATTCAAGGGGTCGTTTGTTAGAAGCGGCTTAATTCAAGTGCTAATCCAGGGCAGGCTACTGCCAGGGTATAATTCAAGCCGAGATCGATCAAGCCCTGCTTGACATGCAAAATTGTCTTGGCGAGAAGAGGACCTGAGCTGAAGTTTTTTTTCATAGTACGCTGCATGCTTCAGGCAGGCCTAGCCAGGTCCTGGGCTTCAAGCTCCAGGCAGGTCTGTCGGGTTTAAGTGCTGCAGGCCGCCAGGCAAGTCCTCAGGTTCTTAGAGCCATGGGCAGCCCCGCAGCTGCTGGCCGCGGCGGCGAACGCAACTTCGCCAAGCCGGAGGTGGACCAGGAGCACTTGCTGGACGTGTTCAAGAAACACGTCAAGCTCCTAGGTGTCCAGGCCGCCTTCAACTTCGACCCCTACGGCAACCTAGCCAAGACGAGTGCTGTCCAGGCCAAAGGGCTTTCAAAGGCGACGGTTTTGCTCAAGAAACTCCAGGAGGTGGAGAGCGGCTTGGCTTTCAAGTACAAGGACTTGAAGGAGTGCTTGGCCAAGGTCAGCAAAGACTACCCGGACCTCATCCACCAGGCCCCGCTGAGCAAGCAAACTGCTTGGGCTGGGGACACGGCCGAGATGCTGCTGACCGTCATGGCTCATGCTCGCCGCTTGTGCAACGACACCAGGTTCAAGGAGGCTTGCAGCAAGGCGACCCAGTTCGAGATCAAGGATCTCGAGGAACTCAGGGCGCTGCTTCTTCCAGAAGTGTCGGCCTCACCAGCCAAGCTCCAGCAGGCGGAGACCCACAACACCAAGCGGCCGAGCACAGGGACGCCAAGCCCTGCGACCAAGCCGCCAAAGCTACGGTCGTTAGCCCCTGCGAGCAGTCCGCTTCGAAAGATTCGGACCAGGGATCTGGAGCTTCCAGACACTCCCAAGACCGCCAAGACGAGTTTGAGCCAGGAAGCCGAAGGCAGTCCCGTGCCAGGCAGCAAGGCTCGAATCAGGAAGTCTTGGGAGGGCGAGGTTTTGAAGAAACCAGCTGCAGCCGCTAAGCCTGTGAAAAAGGACAGTGACAAGCCGAAGAAGAAGCCGGCCTCTAATCTTAACATTAGAAAAAAATTTTTGTTGTTCGTAAGCATATATTTCTATCTAGGAAGATGTATTTAAGTGAAGCCCTGAATGTTTAATCTCCATCATCAGGCCCCCAAGGACAAGGACAAGCCCGAGTTGACGGAGGCTGAAAGGGGCAAGCTGCAGATCATGCACTACCACGACAGTGTCGCATTGAGAGTCGACGGTTCTAGGCAGCTTTTCCAGATCGTGTGCAGGAAGCATGGTCGGGATAAGACCAAGCTTCAGGTTGCCAAGATGAAGAAGAAGCTCGCCGAGGGCGGCTCTTTGGCAGAGGCCTTCAAGGAGAAGGCTAAGTTTTTGGAGTCCTAGTTTCAAGTCTTTTAGTGTTCCAAGCCAGGGCTGGAAGCCCGGTGGCCTCGACTGCATAAGCCAGTATGCATGAGTGAAAAACACATCGACCCTCCAGCTGCATGAGCCTGCAAGTAAAGTTTCAAGGGCTGGACAGCCCTTTTCGGCGGCAAATGCTCCCAAGCGAGATCGATCTTCGGCCGCTGCAGCTCCCAAGCTCAAGAAGCAGCTTTAGGAGTTACTTAGTCAGGCAGCCAAGGAGCTGCCAAGTCAAGCCGGTCCAAGCCATGGCCGGCCAGCAGCCTCGAGGGCGCCCAGGAGGACCCATCCCCGCGATGGGAAAGGGCCCCCAGCGAAACAGTCAGCCAGGCGGCACCGGACACTTGCACGCATGTAACAAAGTTTTGCATTTGTTTTAAGGATTTAACGAAACCGTTGATGTCTATGTTTGAAAGCACTCAGACTCAAGCGCCTGGCGAGAGAACTGGAGGGCGCTTTACAGCCAGTACAAGGACGAGGCCGGCCTTGGAGTAACAAGCAAAAGTTTATACATACATTATAATATATATATATATATATATATCAAAAAATATACATAAAAATATGTACATATATATATATATATATATATATTTGTTTTTTATATGTTTGTGTCCCTTGTTGCGGTCCCTATCTAAGCCCCCATCCCCTAAAACTATATACTTAATGAAAACCCCTGCGGCCAGGGCGAGACCTTCGGCCACTGGCAAAACGATGTGGTGCAACACCTTAGCCTCAAGTTCGACACCCAGATGCCCCAGGACCAGTCGATCAGGTTGTTCATTAACCGGGTATTTGAGCAATCAGGAACAATCGAGTCGATCGACGACTGGCTGGAGGTACAGTTGGATGAAATGAGCATAAAAAGGAGCAGCCAGGAGCCCCAGGATCCCCGCTCATCCAGGAGCCAGCAATCCCAGGAGCTCCACATTAATTGGACCTCCAATGGGCAGGATGAGCAGGGTCGACCCTTGTCACCCTGGAGGCGGCCACAGCCACTGCCTGCACCTCCTAAGGGCCTCCAGCTCCAGGGCAAGACGTCGCCACCTCCCAAGCAGCCGCCGGCGAAAGCACCTGCCCAGGAGCAGCTTGACTGAATTTACTTGACCTTTTAATCTTCAAAACCTTTAGCTGTCTTCAAGCCGTCAAGGGCTGGAAGCCTATTGAAGCCGTCAAGGGCTGGAAGCCCTATTGAAGCCGTCAAGGGCTGGAAGCCCTATTGAAGCCGTCAAGGGCTGGAAGCCCTATTGAAGCCGTCAAGGGCTGGAAGCCCTATTGAAGCCGTCAAGAGCTGGAAGCCCTATTGAAGCCGTCAAGAGCTGGAAACCCTATTGAAGCTGTCAGGGGCTGGAAGCCCTATTGAAGCTGTCAGGGGCTGGAAGCCCTTTTAGCCGGAAGCACCCCCAAGTAGCAGTGGAAACACCCAAAATTAGCCCTTAAGTTTGAGTCATGATCTCAGGCCCGCTCCGCCCGCTACCCCGGCGACCTCAGTCCCAGCCACCACAGCAGAAGGCGACCTTCCAGGCTTGAATTATCCAAAGTCATGTATAAGCCACATGTAAAACGATTTTTGAAAACCCGTAAGCTTTCTTTGAAATCTCGGCAGCTTGCAGGAGGTCAAGCTGAGACGGAGGATCCCGCTGCCCTCGAGTTCTTGGAAGCCGAACTTGCCAAGCTCCAGGAGACCAGGCTCGAGGTGGCCCACGAGATCTACAGGCGCAACCGCGAGGTCGGATCTTTAAAACATAATTATCATCTACTCTTTAAGCAAAGATTTTATTGTAAAAAAACCTATTATACTGTTTCCTTCTATTCTGAATTCTAGGAATATACGATTTCCAAGGCCCAGCTCCAGGACGAGCAGGAAAACGAAAGGCAGGCCACAGAGACGGAATTCCAAGAATTCCAAGAGTCAATGGAAGAAGTCAAGGCGAACTCTGATGCCGAATGGGAGGAAAAAATGATAAAGGAGGTGGAGGAGAGGAGGGCCAAGAGGTCGAAGACGAGGAGTGACGACCTAAGCAGAACGCTGGTCGTCAAGCGCCAAGACCTCGACAGAGAGCTCTCCAAGCTCCAGGAAGCACTCATC
>CAJNDT010003246.1:392500-401705 GCA_905221615.1 Symbiodinium sp. CCMP2592
CCGCCGTTGAGGACTTCGACTTAGGCGAAGTCTCAGGTGACGACGAGGACAGCCAGCTCAAGGCCTTCGTGGGCTTGCCAGGCGGCAGTGGGCAGAACAACAACAAGGGTGGAAATAAGCCCAAGCCCAAGGCCAAGACGAACAAGGGGGAGGAAGCCAGCCAAGTCAGCCAAGAGACCACTAGTGAACAGCTCAAGGAGAAGGCCACTCGATTCATGCTTGTTTTTTCAAATTAAGTTTAGCTCGAACCGTTTCTGTAGCTGTTTGTTCGCCCAACCATTTCCAGGCCAAGCTCTTCGTCACTGAGCTGGGCAAGGAATACGGTCTCTTGCAGGGCTTGAAGCTCCAGATCCAAGGCAGCCGCTTGGACGACAAGGCCACCTTCTTGAAGTCCCTCACCAAGCAGCTGCAGGCTTTGGAGCGGATCCGCACGACCCTGGCTGGCAAGAAGGCTTGCAAGATGGAGGACATGAAGCCAGTTTTGCTTGACGCGGTGACCACCCTCCAAGCTTCCAAGAAGCTTAAGGTGGAACTCACTAAGGCCCTTAAGGACGCCTGAGCAGTTTTTTTTTCAGGATGGCTGCATAGACGCCCAAGCTCAAGCAACGTGTAACACGCAACAGTCTTTGGTACCACGGCCCTGCAGAGTCCAGCAAAAGCTAGAAGTCTTGAGTCTTGACCCGGCAGCTATTCCTGATGAGATTTTAGCTTATAGTTTTCATGAAGTCCAGGCAGGCAGGGTTTTCCAAGCTGTGAACGGCCTTAAGTCAAGGCCACGCAGTCTGGATGTTTTGAACCCTCCAGCCTCTTAGGCTCCAAGAGCAAAGGCAGTTCAAGGGAGAGAGCCTACTGAAACCTAAAGCTGGAGTTTCAAGCGCCAAAAAGAAGCGTTTTGCTGCCAGGGACTGCTGCAAACTGCCTTTGTTCTCGTGTTCAAGTTGCAAATTACCCGCTTTGAAGCTTCGAGGACCAAGCCAGGTTTAGGTTTAGATGTCCAGGCGAAGCCATGTCAGGGAGGAAAAGGAAGACGGAGGACCAAGCTTCCTCTTGCTCCTGTCGCGAGATAAAGCCAGAATCTCCACTTGCGGTGGCCCTTTTAAGGCTGTGGTGTTTGGGAGACCTGAGCGCCAAGGTCGTCCAGGAGCTGTCCCAGGCAGCTGTCAAGTCAGGCTGCTCCCAGGCCGACCTTGTGGGACTTGCCAGCTTGGGTTCGCATGGTGTTACCCCGAACCACACGCACCACCAGCTGCTTTCCAGGGTCTTCAAGGACATGGCTGCTCCAGACCCAACGGTCGTGCAGACCAAGGCATGGGGGAAAAGCGCCACAAGCCAAAAAATCCAGGTAGACTGCAAGCTTCCAGTCATGCTTCCGCACAACTGGATGCTAAGCCTGGATGGCATGGACGATGACATCCTGGGTATCCAGGACATTGCCAAGTTTTGGGACAGCCAACAAGGCGCTAACTCCAGGGTGTCGCAAAGCCAGGACTACTTTGACCAAGTTTTCCAGGACACCCAAGCCTTGGTCCCTTTCGCTTTGCACGGCGACGCAGCTCCCCCCTCCAAGGTGGACAGTCTGCTTGTGATATCCATGAGAGCGATAACGTCACGACGTTCGATTGACGCTTGGCTTGTCTAGTATTCTTTCGGCAGTACGACCGCAAAATCACCATTTAGGTCTTGGTGTCTCTAATTTTTGCTTTCGCAGTCCAGGCAAGCAGCCAATTGTTGCGGGCCTGCATTCCCAAGTCGTGCATCACGCCCAAGCTCATGGAAGATCTTTGGACCAAGCTCTGCGAGTCCCTCCAAGCCATGGCCTCAGGAAGGTGCCCAACGACCTCCAGGCGGTTCAGGCCAGGAGTGATCTACTGCATCACAGGGGACATGGAGTTCTTCTACCAGGAATTCAAGTTCCCCAGGCCGAACCAAGCCAACCCTTGCCTTTGGTGCGCTTACACCCAAGAGGGCGAGAACTGCTGGAACGACTTTCGCCAGGAAGCAGGCTGGAGAAGGACAACACTCAGGCCAAGGCAGCTGGAAGCCAGGCTGGAGCACCCGCTTTTCCAGGGCCAAGGCGTCAATGCTCAGGCTTTGAAGCTTGACGTCCTCCACGTCCTGGACCTCGGTGTGTCCTGCCATGTGGTGGGGAATTTGCTTTGGGAGATCATCGAAGACTCCAAGCCAGGTTCCAGGGACACCAACATGAGTTGCCTGAATGCCGAAATCCAGGAAATCTACCAGGAGCTAGGCATTCCTTCAGTCACCAGGTTGCCGAACCTGAAATGGAAGTCTGACATTGCCAGCAGTGCCAATGAGTACCCTTGCCTCAAGCACCAGAAGGGCAGGCGAATCAGGCATTTCATGCCTGTTGCTGTGGAGCTCGCCAGGAGGTACAGTGTCTACGCTGCATTATATCTATAAATGTGAACACGACCTTATTCTTGTTTAAAGTTCTACAGCAATTTCAGGCTCCCAAGATGATCGCCGAAGCCTGCACCGACTTCGTGTCCTGGAGTCGCTGCGGGACATCTACGACTTGCTGGACAGGCAAGACTTCAAGTGGCCCCAGGACGTCAGGCGAAAATTCGCCGACCAAGTCCAGTGCTTGACCAAGCACTACGGCCATCTTGCCAAGCTGGCTTTTGATGCCCAGCAGTGTCTATATAGCCAAGTTTCCAAGTTTCACATGACGGCACACTTGCCAGAAGTTTCGCAGCACTTGGCCCCCAGGTTTTTTTGGACGTATGGTTCCGAATCCTTTATGGGCTTGATGTCTCACATCGCCAATGCTTGCCTTTCAGGCACTGCAGCTCACAAGGTGCCGGAAACCATCCTGTTCAAGTACAGTACGTTTTGGCATCTGCTTTTAAAGGGCTTGCTAGTGCTGGATGAGCCAAGCTGACCCAAGCAGCCAAGCTGCAAGCGGTCCAGGTCCACGCCAACTGCAAGCGGCCCATGAGCCATAAGCTGCTCAAACGGTCCAGGTCCAGGCCGACTGCAAACGGCCCATGGAAAACAAGTCGCTTGCGCCATCTGCTAAGGGCCGGACGGACCTATACGTACATTCCCAAGTGGTATAATCCGGACGCTTAAAAATGTGTCGCCGTCTATAGCTGCAGTTTATAGGCTCTTCAGATGGCAAAAGTAGGAAGCCAGAAGAAGCCGGCCGCACGGCAGGCCAGATACTTGCCTGTGAGCTTGTCGAGCGTAAGTCTGTTTTTTGAAGTTTTGGCTGTGCCTCGACAGGCCCCGGTCTCGAAGAAGCCAGCTGCCAAGCTCGCAGACAAGGAGGCCGTCGTCAAGGTCAAGGTCGTCAAGAAAAGACCTGCGACTGCCACGACCTCCAGTGGCCAAGCTCCCAAGAGCCAAACCGCCACCTTGGAGACTCCTGCAGAGACGACAGCCAAGAGGCCAGCCGCCACCTTGGAGACTTCTGCAAAGGCGACAGTCAAGAGGCCAGCCGCCACCTTGGAGACTTCGGCAGAGACGACAGTCAAGAGGCAAGACGCCACCTTGGAGACTCCGGCAGAGACGACAGCCAAGAGGCCTGCAGCCGCCACCTGCTTTGCTCTCGAGGCGGGATTCTTTCAGTGCGATATATAGATTTTGTATATATATATATATATATAGATAGATAGATGTGAACCCCTATACCCTCATAACCAGCTTTTAAACCCTTACGCCGAAACAGATCTGCAGGAAGAAGACAACTCGGATGGAGGTCTGGAAGCCGTTTGGGAAGCTTGCCAAGCTGCCGAGACCAGGGCCAAGGGGCCAAACCAGAGCCCGGACAACGTGAGCCTGAGCCAGGAAACGATGGTCTTGGGCATGTATGACCCTCCGATCACTCAGAGTGACTTTGAGCAGGCCATGAAGGAGTGGCCAGAGGAGCCTGACTTTTACCACGACCCCTCACAGGAAGCTGAAGCGGAAGCTCCGCCGGGTCACCTTCTCGTTTGGGATTTTTTGTCACCGATTCAAAAAATGATCATCAAGCAAAACCCGAGAGTCAGGGACGGCTTGCAGCCATGCGGGCTGCCAGTGTCCAATACCAAGTCCAAGCCCAAGTAGCCCGGAGCTGTTTTTTGAAAGGTAAGCTCCAAGCCTCCACGGCCAAGTTTTGAGGAAGAGCTCAAGAGAATCTTCACCCAAGATTCCCTGCCGCAGCTGTGGAAAAGAAGTGTTAGGCTGCAATGCCTGAGTCCAATTCCACGTCCAAGTCCAAGTAGCCAGGAACCGTTTTTGAAAGTTAGGCTCCGAGGCCTTTACAAGGCCAAGTTTCGAAGGAGAGCTTAAAAGAAGCTTCACCCAAGATTCCCTGCCGCTGCTGTGAAAAAGAAGTGTTAGGCTGGAAGCCTTCTGGGAAAGGGTGGGGAAGAGAAAGTGAGAGATAGAGAAAGAGAAAAAAGAAAGAGATAGATATATAGAACTAAAAATACAGGTAGAGATGGAGAGATAGAGAGACAGGGAGATATAAGAGATAGAGAGATAGAGCGACCGAGCGGTAGAGCGGTAGATCGAGCGATAGAGCGGTAGAGCGATAGAGAGATATACAGCGATAGAGAGATAAAGAAGTAAAGATGTAAAGGTAGAGATATACAGGCAGAGATACGGATAAAGGTACAGGTTGAGGTCGCGGTAGAGGTATTATATATAGTGGTGGAGGCAGAGATAGCGCTGAAATCTATTGATGTCAGAAGTGTTTCTCGTTTGATTTGAGATAACATTTCTATTGATTTTATGGAAAATTTCTATTGATGTTATGGAAAATTTCTATTGATTTTATGGAGATTTTCTATTGATTTTGATGTGGAGGTTTCTATTGATTTTTATGTCGCAGTTCTATTGATTTTGAGGATTTAAATTTGTATTGAAAAAGATCGTTTTCTATTGAATTTGATCGACACAATCAAAACGCTGAGAATTTTCAATCCCGCTTGATTTTTTTCAATCGGCGGTCCTCTGGGCTGCTGTTGATTGGACGCCAGAACGACTTCAGGACGACGAAGCATTCAAATCTGCCCAGGTCAAGTGTTCAAATGACTCATTATGGGTGTGATTACTATTATTGCAAGCCTTTGGCCTTTTTCCGCGGCGTTGTTGTTGCTGTTCTGAGATGTTGATGTTCACGCCGTTTTTCCCGGAGGCCCGCGCTGGGGGCTGCTGCCCATTCTGGAGAAGACAAGGCCGGAACAGCTCGGGGATCGCCATGCTGAGGGCTGTAGACTAAAAGAGGTCGGAGACGCGAGGGAAATGACCCAGAGTAGGATGAGTGTACGTCCGTCAGTGGAGAACTGTCCCGGCACACGGCCCCACAGACAGGAGCGCCGGGCACGCGCGTCTGTGGAGCCTTGGGGCTGGGAACGTCTCCACAGACAGACGTTCGCGGAAGAGTCCTGGCCCTCATAACACAAGTCTGTCTCTGGAGCATTGTTGTGGCCTACCTCCCTACAGACAGCAGTGCAGCGCACGCCCGTCTGTGGAGCAATCCCTGAGCTGACCTCCCCACAGACAGCCGTGAGAGGAACAAGACTTTTCCTTCAGTTCCCTACCCCTCCGACAGCAGCGCACGGCACGCCCGTCGGAGTCCCTACCCCTCCGACAGCAGCGCACGGCACGCCCGTCGGAGTCCCAATCCGTCCGACAACAGCGCACGGCACGCCCGTCGGAGTCCCAATCCGTCCGACAGCAGCGCACGGCACGCCCGTCGGAGTCCCTACCCGTTCGCCCGACACACCCGTGGGTGGAGCCCTCCCCCCGCAGATCGCTCCAGAGACACGCCTGAGAGATAAACCCTATAACAATAACCCCCGAATCCCACGACTGCTTCCCGTTCGGTGCAGGTGGGTGGACAGCAGGAGGCGCTCGCCGACTTGCAGAGAATGACAGTCCGGAGTCTTGGTCATTCTTGGTCTTCGTTGAAAGGACTAATCTCACAGGATGCCTTTCCAGTTGCTCTTGTTACCGAGGAGATGAAAGCTTGGACTCCTTATCGGCTTCAGTGGTTATTCACAGCATGGCCAGAGACCGAGAGACCAGCACGCTTTCAGGGTGGTTGACGAATCGCCTGTATCTTTGGTCTTCGCCTGCAAAGGCGAGCTGGCGGGTTTTTGGTCCGCCTGGAAGGGCGTGCGTAGGGGCTTTGGGGGCTCGCCTGGATGGGCTTGCCCAGCGGTGTTCTCCGGTCTATGACGCAGTTCAGGGCTTGGGTGCGGTGGAGTACAGGTTGAATTTTCCAGCTTCGGTGGTGCAGCATTCAGATCTAGATCAGAAGCTTCGCGATCGGCGAGCCCTTTGCATTCCTGCAGCCTGAACGATTGTAGCTTCTGGGGTTCTGGGATCCTAGATTGGGGTCAGGGTTCAGGGTGATGGGTCCCAGCTTGTCATGACGGTTCGAGGTCTATACTCCACCGGGGGGATCACTGTGACATTATGCAGGATACCAAAGAGGAAGGTTCCGACAGCTAGCACTTGGAGCAACGTTCAGGTTCGAGGCCAGAGGCTCTGCGTGTAGTTGCGTGCGACATGGCGGACGCTAAGAGCAAGAGCAGGCCCGGCAGGCGCTCCAAGTGCTCACCAAAGGACCAGGAGGAACAGCAGGCTCAGAGCAGCCCGCAAGCGGACGCAAGGACAACGCCCTGGAGCACTACCTCGGAGAAGATCAAAGATCTGGTGGCCAAGGGGGAGTGGGTGCCTGCCGGCGCTGTGCCGCAAAAACATGTTGGCATGGAGGAAGTCCTGGACGGCGCAAGCCTGGGCGCGGCATTTTCCGGTGCTGAGGATACTCAGACGCTTGGCTTCATATGTTTTCTTTCGGGTTGATTGAATACTTGGCCGCCCGCTCGTGTCGAGGACGCTGCGGTTCATGGGCGTTCTGGGCGACATCGACTTCTCCAAGCCCGGCCCGGCTGGCACAACGGTAACGTGCACAGACGTGGTCTCCTCGCTGGAGTACTTCTACGCAGCAGAGAAGCCACCCGAGGAGCTCCCAACAATCACAGTACTTTACAGTTCTGACACAAAGAGGCCCGGAGTGAGTAGTGGTCGGGAAAGAGTAGTACTTGCTGGACGTTTGCATCCCTCAGGGGCGAGTTCCTGCCAATCACGAGATTGGCCCAACTGCATGCTTTCGTGTCGGCCTGGCACGATGCGAAGTCCCCGGAGCTGAGGGCGAAGTATGCAATGCGTGCATCGGAATCTTCTCCGAATGTGTCATAGGGACACGTGGTGCAAGGGCCTGGGATTTCCGGTGCAGAGTTCATGCTTCATGCAGCCAAGGCAGTCCCACTTGCCCTTGTGAAAGGGTCCAGCGACTCGGCAGAGTGCTTCTGGAGAATACACCAGCACGGGGAAACCGTGCAACAGGTGGCTCGGGAGGCCAGTGACCACTGAAGAGCTCTTTGTCTGTGTCTGCTGAATCTGCAAAGATGGACAGGAGGGAAACCAGTGCTGCATTCGACTATGTGATCGCTTGAAGCAGCTGCTGCCCCAATACCTGGAAGACTAAGAAGCTTTATGCTACTCAGTCGTGACGAGTTGAGACGTCCAGGTTGCAGCAGCTCCACCGCTCCCTGGGCAAACCCTCGACTGCGAAGGACCTCTACGCTGAGTTCGAGGCTCCTGGGAGTATTAAAGGATTTTCTGCTGACACTGTTGCTCACTCGCTTTGCTGTGAGGCACGCGTGAAGTCCCATGAGCTGTCGTTTGCCAGCGAGGATTCGGCGGCGATGGCCTCAGAGTGCGGGTCGCAGCAAACTTGTGCAAGTACAGCTGTGCTGTGCCCCGGCTTAGATTCGATCGTCGGATCAAATCGCGAAGCTGCTGCGATTGAGAGATCGGTCGTGCGAAGCCAATGTGTGGGACCTCCTACGTGAGCTCCAACACGACGCCACACTCGGAGCCACGTGGGTGAGCCGGTGGTCAGTCTGCACGGCCTTGCTTGGCGCAGCCAATGACTCGCAGGAGTTTTCTTGGCTCATCCGCCAATTCGCCCGCGGTTTTTCGAGCCCCTCCCTCTTCAGGTACGGCACGAAGGTTGCTACTTGGACACGAGCCAGCCTCCAAGAGAATGTCAAGGCGGTTCTGGGAACAAGGCGCGTGATGGAGGCCGTGATCGACCAGTGCAGCCCCCGTCGGGATGACTCGTCCACGGTTGAGGCAGCCGAGTGGAAGAAGGAGCTGTCCTACTTCGTGGATGCAGGGAACCTGCCCTTGCTCGAGAGGGCTCAGGTGCCTGGCCACATGCTCCTTGGAAAGACCGATGCGGAAGTCGGTGTTCTAAGGCTGCTGGTGGACTTTGCGAAGCTGGAATGTGGAGAGTACATCGATACTGTTTTTGTCGGAACCGTTCATCGTAATTTATGAAACAAAATATAGCAATTTTCACTGGTTACTTCGAAGCCTAGGAACTTGGACCACATGAAAACCATGTATGTTGTGACGGGCGCAACCGATGTTGTGTCGGCCCAGCTGAGCGACCCGCGGACGCAAGGCTTGCTAAGCGAGGTGATCAAAAAGCTTCTAGTCCTCATTTGGGGGGGCATGGACTTGTTCAAAGCCCAAACCTTTGATCCCTAGCAATTTAATACATCCCTAAAGCCTGGGTGGTGTCTTCCCAGATCGCAAAGGTACGTGGATGAGCATGTCAAGGTCCTTACTACAACACCGGAGCCTGCGACGGCCGTTGAGACCAGCGTTGAGCCTGAAAAGGACACTGCCACTACGGCACCTGCTTGGAACGACGGCGATGTCGCTGGTGATGCGCCGGGAGTTGCTGCTGGTTCAGAGGAACCTGCAACGCACAGTAGTAAAGTGACGAAGAAAGCCATGGAGGAGTGCGACAGATACATGCACTTCTTTGTGGCAGACATCCAGGATGCGAATGCTGTGTCCGGAGTGTTGAAGCCGCCTCACGGATGCAGATGAATCCTTTGCGTCTTGTTACGGTGACTGTGGCTCTGGTCTATGTCTCGCTCCGGCTGCTGTTGCTTTTGCCCTGCTGTGGCTCCTGGCTGGACTATTTCATTAGTCCAGCTCTTGCTGTTTCTTCAGCTTTCACTCCTGCTCATGAAAGTGCCTTTGCTTTTGCCGAGACCAGTGCCGCTACTCTTCTCGATTGTCTTGTTGCTGCTCTTGGATTGGACATGTCCGGACGCCCCCCTGAACGTTAAAGGGCAGAAGTAGTTCAGGCATAATGCATGGCAAC
>CAJNDT010003246.1:401805-444305 GCA_905221615.1 Symbiodinium sp. CCMP2592
GGGACGCAGGTTAAAGACGCAGATGGGTCGCGATGGGGAGAGAGAGAGAGAGAGAGAGAGAGAGAGAGAGAGAGAGAGAGAGAGCGAGCGAGCGAGCGGGAAATAACAGAAATCTTTGCACAGATATATTAGGAGAATTTAAAGCCGAGGCCGACCTGGATGCCGCAATGTTCGGCAAGGAGGAGACACTGTCACGGAAAGCACGACCTCAGACGATGTCTTCATGACATATTTGGTGTACAGATCATTCAAGCATCCGCCCAGTGGAAATGAAAGAAGCTTCAAGAGAAAGCTTCGCGCATAAAGGTTTCACTGCCGGTATCTAGGTCGTACAAGTGCTTGATGCGAGAACAAATAAATCTACTTGCACCCATGTACTTGCACGTGTGACTCTGGCAATCGATCAGCATGTCCTTGCCACAGCGAAGAATAACTTGAATGATTACCGTTGCTTTGTGCCGAGGCCTCTTGTTCCTCGACTATCCGTGCAGCTCGGAATGTGGTGCGGGACATCGGGGAGAAAGGGGCTCGTGCTAGCGGCGGGTTGCTAGAACTGTCCAGATGCAAAGAGGATGACGCTGAGAGGGACACTCACCGTCTGTTAGTCAAGCGGTATCGTCTCAGTCTAGAGAAAGAAATCCCCCTCAAATACCTCGAGCTGAAGAACAAACGACTCGCCATCTTGCGACTTCGGGACTGGATGCAATTCCTTATCGATTCTCATTGTTGGCACATCGTGACTGGGCTTGTTGGCCGGGACGAGGCCCGAGAAGAGGCCATACTCAATGAATTCTGGTCGAGGTACAAAGTCTCCCACCCCAGACACCCCATATTCCAATTGGAGGCAAAAGGTCTGTACCTGGGCAGATGCGCCCCGCTGATTTATCACGGCGACGAAGGACGAGGCAAACGCAGAACAGCATTTCTGGTCACCAGCTATTCGTCGATCCTAGGGCGCGGCAGCGCCCCTGCAGACAAAGCTCGCAAACGAAACGGAGTCCGAAAAGAGTATCTGAAACTTCGAACGAACTTTCGAGGTCACTCGTTCACGAACCGTTTCTTCCAGGCAACCCAGAAGCGAATTCAGTCATTTCGTTTGTGTATAAAAGTATTTTAAGTGCTATATAAAGTATAAACGATGGTTTCTCAAGTCTTATATAAGTCAATTTACCCAACATCTTAAAATTGATGCAAGTCGAAAATATGTAGAAGCCCAACCCGATCCCCAGAAACCATAAAGTTGATCAACCATATTTGCGAGCTAAGGCTGGCTGGCCTAAGGCCATCTACGACAACGAGGAAAATGGAGCTTTCGAGTTGCTTCTTCAGAACTGCAAAGATGAGAACGACTTCTTGATGTATCAAGGCTTATGGGACCAAGGACGACACAAAAAGTTTCATGCCGTCATTCTTGCGGTCACAGGAGATTGGCCGTGGCTTTGCAAGTCTGGAAGACTCCTTCGGAATTTTAACCATGCCGTCAAGAAGCCCAAAGATGCGGAAAACCCAACAGGGATATGTCACCTTTGTTTGGCGGGGCGACGGGAGCACGATTTCGAGCACATACATACAGAAAGGCCGTCCTGGCTAAGCACTTTTTTGCAAGAAGACCCCTTCGATGAACCCTCGGTATTGGCAACACTTCCGCACGAGCCTGGGGGGGCTGCCTCGATCTTCCGATTTGACTTGTGGCACTCGTGCCACTTGGGCATTTGCAAGCCGCTGATTGGTTCAACGCTGGCGCTACTCAGCGAAACTTATGCTGGACGGTCCAGAGACGCCCGCTTCATGCTTTTATCAGACGACTTCCTGACGTGGTGTCGGGAGAACAAGCGGCAAGCTCTTTTGCACAAGGTGACAAAGGAAACAATATGTTGGCCCAAATCCACAGAGTTCCCTAGCGGCTCATGGTTCAAGGGTTCCTTGTCAACCACCTTCTGCGAATTTATCGAAGCGACCTTATCAGACAAAACCTTTGAGGACCCATTGCTGACGAGGAGTGTCGAGGCTGTGCAAGCCTTGAACAAGTTTCTTTCGGGCTTGTATGAAAGCGACGTGTTCCTCGATCGTCACACGGCAACAACTTTGGGTCACTATGGCCTGCGATTTCTCAGGAGATATTCGTGGTGCGCTACAGAGGCTGTGCGCCAGCGTCGATGCCTTTTTAACTTGCTTCCGAAATTACATTGTGTACACCACATCTGCCTTCAGGATCTCATCGAGCCGGCCCAGCGCCATGATTACATCATCAACCCCCTCGTGTACTCGGTGCAGCTTGCCGAAGACTATATTGGTAGAAATTCGCGAACCAGCAGGAGGCTCCACCCGGCCACAGTTACGAAAAGAGTAGCGGAGAGGCATCTGCAGGCTGCATACAGGCAGTATCTAAAGGCAGGCTTCTTGGTGGAGGATGCACCGGCAGCCAGCAGTGAGCAAGGATGACAGCACACACCGAGATTTGTGTGGGAATAGTGGCTTAAATTTCCTACACAGTGTAGAACATAATATGGTAAATATACATGGTCCCACTCGAGCTGTGTCTTCCTTGAGTGCCCGGCATGGCGTCTGATCGAAGTCCGTCGCGACGACAAAGGTCCAAAGGGCTTTGGGAAGTTGGTTTTATCTTCGGCGGGGGCTCTGGCTTGAACTTGTCGGTGTGGGATACATATGGAATCGTTAAGGATTGGGTTTGTGGAAAGGTGAGTTTACGAAAAGCTTCAAAGATCTTGGGCAGGTGAGGCTTTTGAAAGGTTTTGGTTCGCAGGTTACTTCAGGGGGTATCGAAGGATGTTGTTCCGAATGACTGTAGTGAGGTTTCGTACCGAAACAGCTGATCCTCCAGATATCCCAAAACCCGGTTTCTAAACAAAACCCCAGTTCTCTTTTTAATAACCTGGTTATTTTTCGTTACCGACTATTTATTAGGTTGTAGGGGGTCTAGGTATATACACATATACGTATATAAACATGCACATAATTACTTATGTACATATATACATTTTGATATATATATATATATATATATATATATATATATACATACATACATGCATGCATGCATACATACACACACATATACATATGTACACGTACACATATATACACAAAACACGTGTACACATATACATATATACATTTAAACATATATACATATATACACCTCTAAATATATGCATCTACACAAGAATACATAATTACCCATACACATATACACATATACATGTACACATGTATACATATAAACATGAATAGAGTTGTGATTTTAAAATCAGGGGCGCCCCATCAGTCCGAGGCTCCATCCTCGGAGTTCAAGGGTGATAAGACTTCTGGTTTTAAAGACAGGACCGCCCTATCAGTCCGAGGCTCCGTCCTCGGAGTTCTATGGTGATAAGAGTTCTGATTCTGAAATCAGGGGCTCCACATTAGTCCAAGGCTCCATCCTCGGAGTTCAAGGGTGGTCAGAGTTCTGTTTTTTCAAAATCAAGGGCACCCCGTCAGTCCAAGGCTCCATCCTCGGAGTTCAAGGGGTGGTGAGAGTTTTGATTTTAAAATCAGGGGCGCCCCACCTCGGAGTTCAAGGGTGGTAAGAGTTCTCATTTTAAAATCAGGGGCGCCCCATCAGTCCAAGGCTCCATCCTCGGAGTTCAAGGGTGGTAAGAGTTCTGATTTTAAAATCAGGGCCGCCCCATCAGTCCCAGGCTCCATCCTCGGAGTTCAATGGTGATTAGAGTTCTGATTTTCAATCCAGGGGGCCCCATCAGTCCCAGGCTCCATCCTCGGAGTTCAAGGGTGATAAGAGTTCTCATTTTCAATCCAGGGGGTCCCATCAGTCCCGAGCTCCTTCCTCGGAGGTCAATGGTGATAAGAGTTCTGATTATAAAATCAGGGGTGTTCAAGGGTGATAAGACTTCTGGTTTTCAAGACAGGACCGCCCTATCAGTCCGAGGCTCCATCCTCGGAGTTCAAGGGTGGTAAGAGTTCTGATTTTAAACTCAGGGGCGCCCCATCAGTTCGAGGCTCCATCCTCGGAGTTCAAGGGTGGTAAGAGTTCTCATTTTTCATCCAGGGGCGCCCCATCAGTCCCAGGCTCCATCCTCGGAGTTCAATGGTGATAAGAGTTCTGATATTGAAATCAGGGGCGCCCCATCAGTCCGAGGCTGAAGCCGAGGGCTACCGTGGAGGGAGGTTTAGCACAGTCACTGGCTCCTGCGCCTAGCTCCTTTGTTGCCCTGTTGCCTAGCGGGGTCCAAAACCCGCACGTTTCGTAGCGCCTTCCTCCGCTCCTTAGCTCCTTCCTGCAGGACGGACCTAGCGCAAACACTGGCTCCTCTCCTAGCTCCTGTGTTCCCTGGGTGGCCAGCAAAGGGGTCGCCCGGCCCCGGTTTCCTAGCGCCTGCCTTCGCTCCTTGCTCCTCCTGCAGCGCACTAGCGGAACACGAAAGCACAACACAGGCAACACAGCAAGTGACATGTAGCAAGAACGTGGTTCCCTCCACTCTCTTCTTTCTCCCCCCCCCTCCCCCAGTCCCCCAGCCCACAAAAGGCCCCCCCCCCCCAAGCACACCCCCTTCAAAAGTCTAGCGGCGTTTCGCAAGGGAGGAAGAGAGAGAGAGAAGAGAGAGGCAGAGAGGGGAGGACATGCGGTTCCGACCTAGCAGTCTTTCTAGCCTTGGTGCGAGTGCGAGTTCGGCGGCTTAGCACGCCCTGCGCTCAAGGATGACTGCTAGCGGACCCTGTTGCGGGATCCTCGGGGGCCTCGTCATCTTCCGAGTTAGCGAGCGACCCTTCGCTAGCGTCTCCTTCGGAGATAGCCCCTTGGTTCGGCCAGCATAGCTTACACACATGTGTGTACTCATGCGGCCCCGGAACCGAATCAAGAACCCTAGCGTTGCGGAAAGGGCGGCGCTTTCCCATCCAGCAACCTGTAGCGCCCGCTTTGTGCAGGCGGAAAATAGCACCTGGGACCTCTACGATCACATAGCTGCCCTGGCTGCGGTCAGGAACCCTGGCCTGCTTCTTAGCAGGCCGTTCCACGACCTCTGCAGAAGCCTCGGAGCTACTCCCTGCCATTAGCGGTTCCTCGGGCTCGACCGGTTCCTCGGGAACCTGGACTCCTAGCAGGCCTTCCATCCAGATCTTCCGCAGCCGCGCCGCCATATCGATAGCCTGGCTGTGGGTTAGCTTGGCCCTTCTTCCAGTCGAGCGCTTCGTAGCGGTCGTCCCCCCTACTAGCTGTCTTAGCGAAGAGAGCTTGGAGACGGGACACCCTACCCGCAAAGGATCTAGCATACACATCGGACCCTTCGATTTTCCAACGCCCTAGCAGATCCTTATTTTGCGGTGGGATCTCCTTTAGCGCCAAACCCGTTGGTAGCACCGAGCGCTCACTGTGCTCCGTCCAATAGCCCTGGACCTCCCGGGGGTAGCCCATGATAGCCAGCAGCATAGGTAGCGATCTTCTTCTCCAGCTGCCCTGCCCGGCCCAGCCGCGGCATGAGGTAGTCCCGGGCATAGTTAGCGTGGGCTTTCAGGAGATCGAAGCCGGTCACCAGCCAGCCCTTAGCGACCAGGAAGGCGTGCTCCGACACAACGACCGGTATCCTGAACCCTTCTTGTAGCCCCGGAAGTCTTTGTCTTCCGGAGGATGGTGGTGAGACGACCCTCCACCATCAATATAGCTCCGCCGGCAGGATTGCTTGGAGGTCCGACCATCTTAGCGTGGCCCAGACCTTGACCAACTTAGCCCAGGCCCAGACACGCCAGCCCACCGCCAAGGCGGGGTTGACTACCACCAGCTCTAGCTGCACCAGCATGTAAACGGGGTAGCGCGGAGCTCTCTTGATCAAAGGGGCTCCCTCCGCTAGCTGTTCCACTATGCTGTCCTTAGCGGCCCAAACCAGGCGACCAAAGGTGGTCCGTAGCCCGACCGGAAAGTCGGCCACTTTCTCCATCCAGGAGATAGCCTTGAGAATAGCTTCCGGAACCGGCCGGCCGCAAGGTTCATCGCTCCTAGCGAGGAGGTAATCCACCAAGTCGGCGGCGGTGCCCGGAGGCGGCCTGAGCTTAGCTGCGTGGAGCCATTGGCGCCACTGCGTGTAGTAGCTCAGGAGTCGTTTCAGAGTAGAAGCCCGCGTCTTCCCTGGCAGCAACATAGCTGCCCGCACGGGATCCAGACTTCTTGAAGCTTAGCGAGAATAGGGGCACGTATCTCTAGCAGCTCCTCATGGAGCTTTCTTGCCCAAACCTCCAGCAACCGCTCCTCCCTAGCGGCACTGACCGTGCCGGGCTGTAGCACCTTTCGGTTCCGCTCCCCGGGGGGAGGCCTTAGCGGCGCCACAGGCTGGCGCGTAGCTTCTTCGACCCCCTCTACCCTGACCCTCCAATAGTCTCTTAAAAATAAGGGTCTGTTTTGGTAAACGCTTAATCCTTTAACAAGCCCTTAAAATAATCGCTTATTGTTGATTTGTTAAGCGCTTGTTAAGCGCTTGTTAAGCGCCTGTTCTTCTTCTTCTTTGTTGTATAATATATATATACACACACACATGCAGAATAGTTTTTTTCCGAGCCACGGATCCATGGTCGGAGGGAGGGAGGTCGGCCATGAGTCCGATGCGATGCATCATCGTATTCATCTCGATCATTCGACAGCATCGATCGTTGTCCTGTGCGATCGTTTTGCTCCGCCGCAGTTTTGTTTCAGAAGGCTCAAGTCCTAGAGGAGCCATGGAGGCCAAGGACAGAGTCCCCACAATTTTGCTGAAGCACCTGCCTCGTGGTCCTGAGTCGAAGGACTACCTGCAGCCGGACCCGAATCTGTTGTGCGACCAGTTCGGCGAGATGGCTTTAGACATCATGCTTTGTGATGGGCGGAAGTCTTCCAAATTCTTGGAGGGCTGTGCCATGGAAGCTTGGCCCAATATTCTTTCTGCCAGCGAAGCACAATGTTTCGGGCAGCGACTTTTTTCGCTTCTCGAACACCTGCACCTCAAAAAAAAAACAAAGCAGTTCTTGTGCCAAGCTACACCCTTCTGTGAAAAAGGTGGTCAGTGCCCTCAAAGACAAGATGCCTGGTCGAATGAACTCGTTCGGCTCGCTCTCCTCATCGTCCCATGGTCCTGCAAAGAAGTGCTCTGCAAGCAGCCCGGCGGCTGCAAAGCCTGAACCGGCACTGACGCTTCCGGGAAAAGGTGATGTCAAGGCTGCTTACAAGCAGCAACTGAAACTGGAAGAGGATGCCATAGAGCTTTCGCAGGAGGAGGAGGAGGAGGAGGAGGAGGAGATTGAGCATGTCCCAGCTTCGGCAAGTGTCGTTTCTCTTTCGTCGGCCGAGGATGCGCTCTCGGCCAAGGATGAAGCGACCCAGGGTCTGCAAGATCCAGGCTTTTATCAGTACTACAGCTCGGGAGACCTTTCTGAAGTTCGCTTGTACACGGATGGCTCCTTTGAGCTTGCACAGATGTCGCACGGACCAAACGGCTTCTGTGTGGCGAAGTTCAAAGATGGATCGCAGCATTTGACAGAAATGCCTAATGCTTTGCTTCGGACAGCGAAGCCGAAGCAGAGTAAGCAGTCAAGCAAGAAAAGGCCTGCAGCTGCCCAAAGCTCCGAGCCGAAGGTGAAGCAAGCCAAAAAAGCACCGGTGGCCCAGCCTGCACCGGCAGACCAAGAGGCTGCAGAGGAGGAGAGGCCCCACGGCTTCACAGTGGGGGCTTACAACATGAACTACTACAAGCCGCCTCGTCACAAGTATGGTATCAAGACCCGAGGCCACGAGCTTTTCTGTCTGCCTGTGAGGCAGAAGCCATGGAAGGTTGTGGAGACTTACATCCGCGACTTTGTTGCGCCCGAGCTGTGCCAGGGAAAAGACCCTGCCGAAGTGAAGGAAGTTGCCCTGGCCGCTCTCCAGAATCTTTGACTCGAAAATTTTTCTTTGCATCGAAAGGTGAGCCTGCAAAACCATGCTTGCCGGAGCAACACCGTTAACCATTGCATGTCTTTAGATGTCAAGCTTGCCGGAGCAGCACCGTCGCCTGCATGCATTGGCTCAAGGTAGGATGGGGAGGGTATAGCTTGCCGGTCCTTGGGCTGCAGTCTCAGATCACCGGCATCATGTGCATGTGCCTGCCTTAGGAACCATCAGGTCTCAAAAGCTTGAAAATTGAAATCTGCTGTGGCACCGCCTGGCAGCATTTGGCCCAAGCCGTCGATCGCCATGGAGGAGGAATCCACGACTGATACCAGAAAGTGGTACTGGGTTTTTGACGGCCAGCAGTGGTTGCAACGATACCACACCTGGATGAGAACTTTCCAACTTCGTCGTCAGGAAAAAGAAGAGCAAGCATCGTCGTCCTCAACAGGGCCAATAAGGACGGAAGAGATGTCCCCTGAGCGGAAAAGGAAACGTGAGTACTCGCCGGGATAACCGAGTGCACGGAGAGCCCGATGTATAGCAGCATGCACTCTATAATTAAAAAAAACTTTCCCGTCGCAGACGAGAGCCGGATAAGAGGCTATTTTTCTGCAATCTTTACTTTGTGCCTGCAAGCGAGGAAACATGCCCGAGCTGTTGACAAGTGTGTCTGCTGATTGCTTTGCTTCTCAGCATGAGTCGTGCGAGGGATCTGAGTTGAGTTCTCTTTCGTAGCGACCAGAGAGAGGGAGGGAGGGAGGCCGCTTGCAAAAGCCTTTAACCTGATAACAGCTAACGAAACAATCATATGTGTATGTTTCTATGGGTAAAGTGTAATGTTTACCTTGGCATGTGTAGACACAGAAACACACGCACACTCCAAGCCCGAAATCCTATTACTTCCTGCCCAAACCATAGACCCCGCCCCCCCCCCCTCCAAAAAAAAAATAGCTTTCAATCAAAGCCCGATACTTCCTGAACCCCCGAAGCCCAAGCGGAGAAAACAAACTTTCAAACCAAACCTTATAACTCCTAAATCCCGAGGCTTAAACCCCGAACCCCCCAAAGAACCCTAGCTCCTAAACCCAGAAGCCTAAACCCCGAAGCCCTCGAAAAACCCTAGCTGTGAAACCTGAGGTTGGCATCGAATCATGAGCCCGAGCACGCCAGCACCGAGACGGCTGGGAGGACCGATCTGTGCTGAGTGCGAGGGATCCGAGTTGAGTTCTCCTTCATATAAGGGACCACAGGGAGGGAGGGAGGGAGGCTGATTGCTTTGCTTCTCCGCATGACTCGTGCGAGGGGTCCGAGTTGTGTTCTTTCATAGCGAGCAGAGGGAGGGAGGGAGGCCGCTTTGCAACATGCATGCTGACATGCTGTGCTTCTGCATCAGCATGAGTCATGAGTCTCTGCTGCTACCGATGGCACGATGGAAGCAAGAAGTTCGATCGGTAGTCCGGGTAGCCTTCGCAAGCCAAAGCACCATGGCGAAGAGAACGGCCTATGAGCTGAGGCACGCCTCCTTCAATCTTATGGTGGAGGGGCTAAAAGTGCCCTGCGAATCAGAGGATCCGGAAAAGCTTTTCTTGCAAGCCGAGCTGAAGCTTAAAAGTGCACGGCTTCTGCTCGTTTCAGAAGCTGAGGAGGCAGCGAAGGCCAAGTCCGAGAAGGCGAAGAAAGCGGCGGCAGGCGAGGGCGAGGGCGATCCAAAAAAGGCGAAACCAACGACGAGAAAACCCGAAGTGAAGCCCATGCCGAAGAAGCCCGAGCCCCAAGCCAAAAGCATGTCTCAGAACAAGGGCGAGGGCGAGGCCAAAAGCATGCCTCAGAACAAGGGCGAGGGCGAGCCTAAAGAAGCCCAAGATGAGCCAGGTCAGGGGAGGGAGGAAGGGACCTGGTGGAAGGGCCGTTATTATACCAAGAACGACTATGGGCAGTGGGTTCGTCGTCCGGCACCAGAGCAAGCCGACTCCTCCACGCCCACGGAGCCCAAGACGCCGCCGCCGCCGACACCAGCCGCCGCCTCGATTCCCAAGGAGCCCAAGACGCCGCCGCCAAAGAAAAGGCAGAGCTCGTCATCCTGGGAAAGCAGGCCTCGGAAAAGTGCCCGGTTTGCTCGTGCCATGGATGAAGCCGGGCACATGCATGCGATGCCAGAGGCACCGTTCTTCCGAGCGGCTTGGACGGAAGAGCCCCAGGGCTTCTGGCACCGCCCCTGCAGGGGTTGCTCGGCCAAGTACTACAAGGGCTTTGGCTGCGAGAACGAAGACTGCGAAACTTATCTGCATTAATATATTTTTCATAAGATTCAAAATGAACTAAACCTTAAACCCTAAACCCTGAAACAAGCAAGGTCTATCACAGCAGGGAAAAAAAGCAGCCGACACCCCGGCCACGCCCGAGCTTCGAAACAAGTACGGTCACCATCGAGGAAGTCGACACGGAGGCGGAGGAGTTCTTGGAGGCCATTCAGAGCCCGTCAAAGCACCGGTGCCTGGGTGATGGGGTTGACGATGACAAGCGGCGACAGTGTTATTACGCTGCAGCCAGGCGACGAAGCACAACGCAGCAGAACGACGACCTCGACTGAGCATTGATTTTGGTGCAAGGAAAAAGAGAGTGAGGGAGGGAGGGAGGATAGTGTTCCGATAGTGTTCCTAGGTCAGTGTAGCACACAAGCCCCGAACTGGATTGCTGCAGGATGGAAGGAAGGTTGGCACATCACCTCACCCCCCCAATCCCGATGCCGAAACTTTCAGCACCATCCCCCTCACGCCGAAATCCTGGAGCCAAAGTTTCCCGCACGAACCCCGACACCATACACGCTTGCAGGACCTTGCGAGTTCTTCCATGTGGCTTTCAAGGCCGGGACCCTGTGCCGGGTTGAAGTTAACAGTTAACATAAAACTCATAATATGTAGAATATTTTTATCTCAGGGATGCTACAGGGAGGAATCGAGAGAGGGAGGGAGGGAGGGAGGGATTCCAATGGACCCATCGGCGACACCAAGATTGGATTGGGTTTATAGGGTTGATGTTCTTGAGGTTTAGGGTGGCTATTCAGTAATGTAGTATTCAGAAATGTAGTACTATATATTTTCAGAAGTATATAAGTAGGAATAAGTATTTGTAACATTCATAGTAATTATATACTATACTATATATACTACTACTACTACTACTACTACTACTACTACTACTACTACTACTACTACTACTACTACTACTACTACTACTACTACTACTACTACTACTACTACTACTACTACAATTACTACTACTACTACTACTACTACTACTACTACTACTACTACTACTACTACTAATACTACAACTACTACTACTACTACTACTACTACTACTACTACTACTACTACTACTACTACTACTACTACTACGACTACTATTACTAATACTACTGCTACTACTACTACTACTACTACTACTACTATACGACTACTACTACTATATACTACTACTACTACTACTACTACTACTACGACTACGACTAACTATACTAATACTACAATAGTAGTAGTAAGTAGTTAGTATAGTAGTAGTAGTAGTATAGTCGTAAACTAGCTACTAGTACTAACTAGGAAATAGTTATTAACTACTACTACTACTACTACTACTACTACTACTACTACTACGCTACTACTACTACTACTACTACTACTACTACTACTACTACTACTACTACTACTACTACTACTACTACTACTTACTACTGTTACTACTGCTACCACTACGACTGCGACTTCGACTACTACTACTACTACTACTACTACTATTAAGACTAACTGACTACTACTACTTCTTCTTCGACTGCGAGGAATTAGAGGTTTGCCACGGCAAAATTTGGGCACGTTTACGCATCAACATTCAGGATCAGGTTTCGGCTGGCGCTTGAATTCTTTGGGGGTAAAATTCCCAGGAACTAAATGTCTCAATGTCTTCTCTTTCGGTGCTTTGTTGTCTTTGGATGCAATTTTCTGCCTTAGTGTTTTTCTTATTGTATGGTTCATATCAACACGTCGCTCCACCATCTCGCCCGCGTGATTACGAACATCTTCAGCAACATCGACCTCCAAGTCAACACCAAGTGCATGTGAGGTCAAAGCAGTAGCAACATGTCTTCCGCTCATGATGATGTCTGATGATGCTGATAGGCTCTTCTGTCGTCCTGGTGGTGTTGACGATTAAGATGGTGAGAATGAATAAAACTCCCAAGAACTTAACAACCCTCCAAGTCTCTTCGGTGTGCGAGCTCTTGCTTCTGCCTCGACTTCTGGTCTCTGGGCATAGGGAGCAAGTGCTGCAGTGACGCACCAGAATATGGCAAGCTTGGCTCAATGATTCTGTGCCCGCAAGTTCCCTCTGACTTTCGCACGTGGCCGTTGGCGGTGCAGGTGAACGTGCTGTCCTGTCTTTCGGTTGCGGACCGCACACGTCTGCAGTGGTGTAGCCTTGTGCAGCACGAACCAACACTCACGAGGCCATGGCAGCGCATAGTATGCTTATGCCAGCTTTCCGCGGTAAGCTGACTACGACCCCAGTCTTTGGAGTAGTGGCTTTAGAGCTTTCAAAAGGGCCATAACGAAGTCATGAAGATTTTCATGTAGGAAGATGCGATGCTATAATGGTATAGGATTTAGGGTCTACTTGGAGGTTCATGGGTAGTTATAACAGTGGGGATATAAGTCCCTAATATGATTCGTAACTACAGGTAATTAACCTGCTTATAACCTGGCTTATAACTACCCATGAACCTCGAAGTAGGAATCCGAGGAACAGTTGCAACATGGCAGAGCTGGAGCCCAAAACCTTACCTTTATAATTTACGGACTCGTGGTTTCAGGTTTTCTGGCCCACAAGGACCATGCTATCCTAAGGCTAACATTATCGGTCTCAGGGCCTGCATGTTGGCTGACAATGCCCTGCAGGCTGTTACAAGGACTCGAGGGCTTCCTGCCGCCACCACAAGCTCCGTCGCCAGCACCCACTCAGCTAGACCCGCCGGAGGTGGACGTGCAGGACCTCGGCGGCTTCTTAGACCCGGAGACACCTCCCAGAGCACTTCGTCGCCAGCCTCTTGAGTACACGCCACCGTGACCATGGGCAAAGGAGGCCTCAAAATCAAACCCAAAAGCAAACTTGGGAACCGCAGGAAGATCAAGAAGGACCAGCAGCTGCAAGACCTCAAGACGAAGAACGCAAACTTCAAACGGCATAACATACAATACGCACCGACCACAGCTCCGAAGCAGTCCGTGGCCTTGAAAGAGTTGCAGGAGGAGATCTCCTACCCTGAGATCGTGCGCAGCACCGACAAGGCCCTGAAGTCCATGCTCCTGGCCGAAGGCGTGCTGCGCGCGAAGACACAGCGGCCCGTGATCATGTGTTGGTCCTGCGGCAGCCGCATGGAAGCCGCAGACAGCCGAAGTAGCTCACTCCGCTGCTCCGGCGGGCGTGCATGCCCGACGCGTGCCAGGCTGAGCAGTGTGGACGATGCCTTCACGCCCTTCGGCCCGACAGCAGCATCTGGATGCGACAAGGACTTCGCAGCCTTCGTGAGAACCGCATGGTGCTACGGCATGAAGGCAAGCGTGCGACATATGTAAAACTCAGACGTGTGTACCAGTATTGCACAGTAAAACCCCTGGCCGTCTCTCGAGGAACCTGAACATACGGCATCATGGCAGACGTGCGACATATGTAAACCGCACGCGTGTGTACCAGCATTGCACAGTAAAGCCCCTTGCCGTCTCTCGACGAACTTGAACATCAGCGATCCTGCCGCCTGGGAAAAGTAGCAAGACACGAATACTACATCGAAGCATTGGTGTTTGCCTCCTTGTCAGCGAGACGGAAGATCCAGGAATTAAACATCCGTTTGAAAGCCACTCAACCAGGAATAAGACATCAAAGTATTGCCATCGCCCGCTGTCCTTAACAGCATTCAAAGACGAATACCACACGGACGCTAGTTGTGAGTTTTTCTGTTGAGTCAACTGTGTTTTCGTTCTAGTGTCGAAAGAATACTCTTTTGTGCCGCGGTGCTTTTCGGCACTAGCTGTCACACAACTAGCGTTTTCTGCTTGGCATCGCATGCTAGAATATTTTTTCACCCACCCTCCACGCCCTGGGGATGGCTCGGCATCGCTTGCCTCTTTCCTCTGGCGAGCAATGCGTCGCAATGCAGTGCGTCCTTCGAGCAATCTCTGCGGACAAAGAGGGAGTCCGTTCGCCATGCACTCCTGTATCTTTCGAAATAGAATAGAGAACGTAACTGAGCTATTGATTCACGCTTTGTTTCCGAAGATGTCCCAAAGTTGCTCGGGCGGAGATGAGAGCTGGAGGGAACTGCTGCGAGCGGCTTCGCTGGCTTCCGTGGCTGCCTGTTCGCGAGCGGGGGGACTGGGAAGCGAAGAAAAGCGCGAAGCTGAACTACGGAAATGGTGCGGGATGAGACCCGGGTGCACGCAAGGGGGAGAGAAGGCGAAGCGTGCTTTTCCTTTTAGCACGCTTCGCGTTCTCTCCCCCTTGCGTGCACCCGGGTCTCATCCCGCACCGTTTCCGTAGTTCAGCTTCGCGCTTTTCTTCGCTTCCCAGTCCCCCGGCTCGCGAGCAGGCAGCCACGGAAGCCAGCGAAGCCGCTCGCAGCAGTTCCCTCCAGCTCTCATCTCCGCCCGAGCAACTTTGGGGCATCTTCGGTGGCCGCACCCCCTGCATGCTGCCCTGGTTCAAAAATCCAAATACATAGGTGGGTATGTCAATAAAGCCGGTGTTTTTCATGTTTGTTTCGGGAGCGATGTCTCAGCACAAACTTCTCTAATTTCTTGTGAAGTCCACCCGGTTGAAATGAATGTTCTCATTGCAACCCAGGCAGGAGCCAATAGAAGGCATTTCCAACAGTAAGCCATAGGAAGCCTGTACGACAACCAAACAGAATCCAACCAGGATCCACAAGGAAGCATTGACAGTGCTGAAGTTGAAGCAATACCCAGCCAGGAGCTTAAACACGGCAAGGGGTCAATACTGCGCAATACGCATGCGCAGACACGCAACACACGTAGACATACACATGCATAGACATAGACAAGACATAAAGACATGCACATATACATACACATATACATATACATATACATATACATATACATATACATATGCATATACATATGCACACACATACACAAGCACATACACATGCACATATACATACACATAGACATACATATGACATAGACATATACATATACAAGCGTATACATACACATTATCATCCTATGCATTATATCTTTCACATCTACTGGGAAGCCAGCTTAGTGTAAGTAAAAAAAAGGCCGCATAGTGTAAGTGCGAGACGCTGTGTCTTCCATTCAGACGTCAGGCCGGGGCAGATCAGACAGCTCATCTCATCCGGGAGCCGTGCGAGAATCTGCTCACAGTGCACAAAAAGGTGCAGCGATACAGACAGCTGCATGCCATCGCTTTGGCCTACAGCGAAATGCTGCACGCGCAGCAGGTCCGCTTCGAGTACGACATCGTAGAGCCAGACAGTGCGCGCTTCGGGAAGCGGGCGACAGAAGATGGTTCCGCTCGCACGCACGTGGGCAGGAGCTTGAGACTGAAGAAGTTGTATGGAGTCAGGTCAAAAACATGTGAATAAGCAGCTACTTTGATTCCCATGGGCCGCCGTGCATAGAGAGCTTAAGTTTCAGCCTTGTACGCCCTAGCCTTAGTCACCATTGAATTCCCAAACTGTGAACTTAGCAATCACACAGTATCTGGACACAGGACGTTGGTCTTGAAGGGGCGCAAAAGCAAGGAATGGACGGCAACTCCTCTGCAACCAAGTCAGTCACTGGGCAAGCGCGGCATGCCACCCGAGTCTCTGGACGAAGTCTTGGGTCCCATGCAGAAGCAGATCCGTCGTGGGTGCGTTGTCGCGCCCGACGGCGGCCAAGCCTTCAAGGCTGCCGCGGCTGCCTTGCAGAAGCCATTGCTGCCTGGGGTGAGGCATGCGCAGAAGCTTTTCACGCCCACAGCCAAGTTGCCGGCCTCTACTTGCCAGACGGAGACGAAGAAGAGGACGCTGACGAAGAACATCGCCAAGAAGTCCGGGCGAGACTACATCATGGCTGCTGGTGACAACTGCGCAGAAGGATTGCTTGGCAACATTAAAACAACGCTCAGGACCGGAGTCTTTCGAGTAGCAGCGTACACAAACCGACCAAGTGGCAGCTTCATTTCTCGGTTTGAACAGTTTCGTCTTTTCTTCGGTTGTTGCTTCCAGGAGATCTGGTGGCATGCGCGCGCAGAGAGACAAGCTTTCTTCACTTCGTTCTCTCAGTGCAGCCGCTCTGCTTCGACAGCCGGGCTTGCGAAGAGTACTTCAGGCACCGTTGGCCCAGAAATCTGTCAGTCTTCTTCGGCTTGGGGTCTAAGATTCCAGACGTCAGGTTTGGCTTTCAGGGATTTGAGATCCTTACTCTTTTTGGGTTGCCGCGTTTCGGTCTGGGGTTTAGCCTGGTGTAGAGCCTCCCCGACTACTCATCATCTGCGGCAGGCGCACGCAAATTATCGACGCGCGCTGGAATCCGGAGTTTTGAAGCTTTCACCCACGCAGGCTTATGCTGTTAACAGCATTTCCTGGCTCGGACTGGCAGAAGATCAGGCCGAGAAGTAGCAGTAGGCAGCTTCTGCGCGCAGCCAGCTTTCCGGCACAATCTCCCCCGAAACCTCAGCCCTTCCTTAGGGAAACCTACTGCAGCACAGAAACGCACAAGCCATTCGCAGCTTCAACTCGGGAGTTCGGGCAGAAGTTTGGCACCGACAAGCTCGGGAGGACCCCTCGCAGGTACCGCGCCTGCCACGAAAAAGAGACGCGGCTGTGGATGCAGCCAAAGAGGCGCGGGCAAACCTACGCCTCTGCCCGTACTACTACTACTACTACTACTACTACTACTACTACTACTACTACTACTACTACTACTACTACTACTACTACTACTATTATAGTACTAGTACTACTACTACTACTACTACTACTACTACTACTACTACTACTACTACTACTACTACTACTACTACTACTACTCTTGCTACTACTACTACTACTACTACTACTACTACTACTACTACTACTACTACTACTACTACTACTACTACTACTACTACTACTACTACTACTTAGCAAACCCAGAATGCCCCGCACGCTTACGCCCGAAACTCTATGAATCCCTAAGCCCCTAAAGCCTTGAAACGCCGAAGCCACTAAGCCCTTATAACAAATGCCGAAGCCCCGAAATGCTCACAGCCCTGGGTGGGAGGTGACAGGTGGGAGGTGGTAGGTGGGAGGGCAGGAGGTGGGAGGTTGGAGGGTGGGAGGTGGGAACCCTATTGTTGAGTTAATTCGAGTTAACTCCGAGTTAACTCTGAGTTAACTCCGAGTTAACTCTGAGTTAACTCTGAGTTAACTCCCAATTACATCAGTTTAGAATCTTGAGTTAACTCGAGTTAATTCGAGTTAACTCCGAGTTAACTCTGAGTTAATTTGAGTTAACTGGGAGTTAATTCGAGTTAACTCCGAGTTAACTACAGTAACCCGCCCAATATTTTTGAAACCCCACCTCCACCGCCATGCCACCAAACCGGCTCCAGCTCGACCGCCAGCAGCACCACCCACCACCACCACCCACACCCACACACAACCACCAGCCACCAACACCCACCACCCCACCACCCGCCGTCCCCCACCAACCACCACCACCCAACACCGCCCGCCACCAGCCACCAACACCCACCACCACCCACCACCACCCACCACCACCCACCACCCACCACCCACAATCCCCACCGCCACCCCACCAACCACCACCACCCACCGGCGGCCACCACCCCCCACCACCACCCACCACCGCCACCACCAGGAGTACTAGTACCATGTTATACTACTACTACTACGACTCCTACTACGACTCCTACTACGACTACTACGACTCCTACTACTACTACTACTACTACTACTACTACTACTACTACTTACTACTACTACTACTACTACTACTACTACTACTACTACTACTACTACTACTACTACTACTACTACTACTACTACTACTACTACTACTACTACTATATTACTACTACTACTACTACTACTACTACTACTACTACTACTACTACTACTACTACTACTACTACTACTACTACTACTACTACTACTACTACTACTTTACCAGTATATTACTATACCTCTATACTATCATACTGATATACCACTATACTACTATATTCTACTACACTACTATACTACATTTTTTGCTCCTATGCTACTATAACACTTTACTCCCATACCACTAGACTATTATACTACGTACTATATTACTATACTACTATCCTACTATACCATGCACTATACTACTATATTACTATACTACTCTACTACTGTACGAATATAGTATAGTTTCCAAACCTGATCCCTTCATCCCCCAGCCCCTAAAACCCTGCAAACCCTAAACCCTTCAGTCCTGTACTAGCAAACCCAAGAGGCCCCGCACGCTTAAACCCGAAACCCTTTGAACTCCTAAGCCCCTAAACCCTTGAAACTCCTAGACCACGATGCCCTTAAAACCCCGAATCTCCCAAACGCTTAAAACCCCTAAACCCTAAACCCCCTCGAAACGAAAACTCCTAAAGCCTAAACACTCAAAACCCTCAAAGGCCTTGAACTCTTAAACCCGTGCTGTTCGAGAACCTAACGCCAAAAACCCTTAAAGCCCGTGCATCCTTAAGGCCTGCAACTTTAAAAGTTATTCCAACCTCTTAAAACCCTTAAGATTTTAAAGGCCCTAGAAACCCTTTTGTTTGCAGGCTGCATCAAGAGCATCGTGGTGTGCATCAAGAACATCGATGTGTACCAGTGCCCATGGATCCAGAGGGAGGGAGGGATGATTCAGGGGCTTTTCTGCAAAAAGGTAGGGCGGGAGGGAAACGCGCAGCGAGGGGCGGATAGAAGCATCAGAGCCGATTTGCAGGATTTTGTCGCTCAAACTTTTAGTCACTTTTGCCACAGCCTGCAGCCATGGCGAACAAAAGCCATTGCAAGGAGGCCGGAGCACTCCCTGACACCGAGAAGAATGAGAAGAAAGAGAAACGGTATCCTATCCCGATGGTGATGGCCTATTTGGATTGGCTGAATGCCAACAAAGAGAGGCTGGAGAAGGAAGCGGAAGAGGCCGAGAAGAAGAAGAAGGAGGATGCCGGAAGTGACAGCAGTTATGAGACCGACAGCGATACCACTCTGGTCTTGGGACAATCGCCGAAAAGGCGGAGGATCTCGAGAAAATAGATCTAGCTAGGCTGCAAGGACAGCCAATTTTGATCGCCAGAGGATCCAGCTGCAAGTGCTCAAAATGTGAACTTGCATCCTAGGCTGCCATTCTTAGGAAAAATGCTGCCCTGAACTCTGCTCGATCGCAGCAGTCTTGGTTCAAACCGCCCGTGAACGTCGCCGGTCCTTTTCCCCTGAGACAGCAGTAGAAGATGCTGTCTTTCTTGTCGTTCATGGTCGTGAACACGTGCCTCGCGATGGGGGCAGTGGCCTGTGGTGTGGCGAGGCCCAAAGGGAAGGCCAAGGCGAAGGCCAACGTCAAGATCGAGAAACCCTCGCCGAAGCAGCGAAGAAGGATGAGTTCCAAGCAGTCGCTGGCGACTGCTGATCCTGGTGATGCTCCTGAAGGCACGGCAGGCACGGAAGGGGCCTTGGCAGTGAGCAAAGCCGACGTGTCCAACTTCTTGGGCCGGATGAAAGCTGCCGATGGTGGTCCCCAGAAGGACTTGCTGAACTTCTACCAGCTGTTGCCAAGGTACGACTCCCGCAAGCAGGAGATCGTGCAGAAGTGGAAGCTGGACCGCTCCTGTTCCTGGGCCCAGAACTACACGGAGCAGGAGTCGAAGAAGACGAAGTGCTCTCGCCAGTCCACCGTCGGCTGGCTGACTCGCTGGGAAGTCGCCGACAGCTTGAAGATGGATGTCGACAGCGAGCTTTTCAAAGAAATGCTTGCCGAGCTCGAGTCCAGCGAGGACCAGTGGGACCTGAAGAGTCCGCAAGAGGCCTTCCTGTCGAAGAAGGGCGAGAAAAAGTACTGGTTCGAAGGCAGGACAGGCGGCCAGCGGATCACCGACACTCTGGAGAGATCCGAAGTCATGGAGAAGAAGACCTCCAGAAACGTGAAGGAGAGCATGGATGGCGACAGCAAGTCCCTGAGCCTCAAGGACAAGGTGAAGGTGGCAATCTCCGACCTCCAGAACCTCAACCGCTGCTCGCTTAATCAGTTCCGGTTTTTCTTGGCCGTTTTCAATATTAAGCAAGTTTTTGTTTTCTTGTTTCTCCATGCACATGGACCCAGGAGCTGTTAGCAGCTCGGCCGAGAAAATGGCAGATTTGCTGCCTCTGCTAGAGGCAAAGGCGCCTGGCCACGAAGCCTTGGAGGGTTTGAAGAACGCCATGACTATGGCCAGGGATGCACTCGCCGAGTCCCGAGTGAAGACCGGGATGTGGGCATCCGTTGAGGGCACTGAAGAGATCCTCAAGGAGGCCGGTGACTTGGCCTCGACGATGAAGGAACACAAGGCAGGATCCCAACTGGGAGCCAAGAAGCTGCAAGGGATTCTCGAGAGCTTGACTGCCTAGATCGGCCACGGTGCTAGATCGACTTCAGGGCCCAAGAAGTGCCAGGGACTCTCGGCCCCCTAGATCGGCCACTGTGCTTGATCGACTGCGAGTTTTGACAGTTTTGGTGCGAAAAGAGCCAGCTGCACGCCGTGACCTTGTGCATTATGTTTTGCTTTTGGGTTTGTCGTGCACGCAGTTCCAACTTGATCAGGTACCTTAGCTCGCCCAGACTGGCTGCAGCCGTGCGGCTGTCGCAAAACAATGTGCTGCAAGCTTTAGATGCACCATGTCGATGAGCCTGCTTGCGAGTGATGCTAGGTTTGGAAGGCTTTGGAAGGCTCAAGCATTGCAATGTTTCATAACAAGCAGCGAGGCAAGCCGGGGGCTATCGCATCCCCTACCAAAAGGCTTCGCAACAGGGTGCACAACCTTTTCCTGTCTTCCAGCTTGAGTGCGATCGAGGCTACAGGTCTCGAGACCGATGCTGCAGCATGCGGCCTCAGCGGCTTCAAGACGGTTCCTGAAAAATCGGGCAAGAATGCTGCTCGAGATTTGTTACGACGATGTCTTAAGAAAAGCCAGTGGCCACCCATATACACTGCCGAAATTCGCATTTGGGACGAGAAGCACGAGGTCGCCCGATATGCAGATGTGGGCTTTATGCTCCCCCATGAGATTATGTACGTTTTGTTTCAAAAAAACCCGGGTTATCCTTTCCATGATTTGGCATGCTGTGCACAATCTGTGCAAGACCACTGCCTGGAGGCATCCCGCAAACTCGGGTTTGAGGTCATTCCTTTCTCGCTTTGGACTGATGCCACGCCTTTCAATTGGGATAGAAGCAAGTCCCTCGAAGTCATCCTGATGAGTTTGCCTCAGCTTCCTGCCCCGCATCACACTTGGAGGTTTCCCGTGACTGCTTTGCCTAAGAACAATATATCCAAGGGCGAGAGCTTCGAAGACATATGGGATATTATGGCCTGGTCCAGCCAGCAGCTTTTGTTGGGAACCATGCCTAGGCATGGCCACGACGGCCAACCTTTCGCAGAGGCATGGCGGAATAAGCACGCCGGCCGTGAGATCGCACATAGATGCATCCTTGCAGAGCTCCGGGCCGATTGGAAATGCTTGGCTGAAGTTTTTGGCCTGCCGCACTGGGGAGCCAAGACTGGCATCTGCATGAGATGCAGTGCCGATTTGACGAATTACAAAGATTTCTCTGAAAATGCACCCTGGATGCTGGAAAGATATGGGCATTGGGATTTTTTGCAGAGGCAGCTGAACGAGGCAAGGCTCATCTCCACGATTTTCCGCTGCCCTTTCTTTTCAACGACTTGCTTCAAGATGGATTGGCTGCACATCATGGACTTGGGCTGTGCCCAAGATTGCTTAGGAAACCTATTCTGGTATGTGCTTCCCAGACTGGGAAACAACCAGAAAGTTCAGGTGGCCACACTTTTTCTGGAGATAAAGAAATTCTATCGGGAGAATTCCATTCAGGATTGCATCGGCAAGCTAACCCTGGGAATGATCAAGAAACCCGACAAGTCAAAACCGAAGATGAACTTGAGAGCAGCAGAGACGAGGGCCATGATTCCGCAGCTTGCCTCATGAGAGAAGCATTCCTTTGTAGAAGCATATGTAGTAGGAGTTTGGAACATGTTGTGACTATGAAGTGCGATATTGACTCAAGGTTTGCATGGAAAATCGCAGACAAGATGCTGGACCCGCAGGATGTTTTCGAGTCGTCCATACGCTGGGTGATCAAGTATCTCGTGGACTGCTACGATTGCTTGTCAGCCTTGAAGTGGGAGCGAAATTACTTCAGAGAATGTTGCTTTGCCTTCCTACGTCAGTATTCGGTCTTGGAAACAATGGCCGACGAAGGCAAATGGGTCATGAAGCCCAAGTTTCACATGCTTGCAGAGATTGCTTTGAAAGGCGACAAACCCTCTGACAACTGGGTGTACAGGGATGAAGAGGCAGGTGGAACCATGGCACGGGTGGCACATGCCAAAGGTGGCCCTGTCAACCAGTGGTCGATTTCTTTTCAGGCGCTGAACAAATTCAGTGCTGAGTTCTCGGTGCCACACTTCGACTGAGCCTGCCTGCACAGAAAAAATTCTCGTCTGGAACCTAGAGCCATGTATTTCGCACTCGGTCGCCGAGCAAGCTTCGCATCCGCGCTTCGGAGAGGGAGGGAGGAGCGATCAGACTCATGCATGTGGGAGGGAGGGAGGACAAATGCATGAGCTTTATATACATCCATATATATATATATATATATATGCATATAAGCGCTTGTTAAGCGCCTGTTAACCGCTTGCGGTGTTGCACATAAACGCTTGTGCTTTTAACAAACCCTTAACTTAAGCGCTTGTTGAGTTAACTAAAAACCCTTGCAAGAGCATAATCCCCTTCTAAGCGTCTTTTGGAGGGTCAGGGTATTAATTGGAGCCGATAGCGGGGGCATCCGTGCCCTCCAGGTGATGTCGTCCTGGAAGTAGCCATGTATCCTTTGATAAATCATAGCTTCCTGCCGTGCTTCTTGTAGCCAGCAGTAAACGCCATCCCATAGCCACGGCTGGTAGGGAATGCCCAGTTCTCGGGCTAGCTGCTTGGCGACGTCCTCCGCGTCATCCAGGTCCACCACAGCTAGCTCCAAGACCCCAAACCCTTGGCTGGAGAGATGCCGGTAGGCCCTGTCTAGCGTGCGCCTACGTTCCTGTTGGACCGTAGCCTGCGCATCTAGCTCTGCCTCCACCTCCCAGCCCTCGAAGAGCACTCCCGTCTCTTCGGGCTGCGGTTCACTAGCTGGGGTCTGCGGGACCCACGAGGGTGCCTCCCCAGACGGAGCCCCCGCGGTATCGTCCCCCCCTATCGTCCCCCCCTAGCGTGGGGACCTCAGTGGGACACGAAGAACTTAGCGGGGGCGGGGAATCCCAACCACAGTAGCGCAGTCGACGGCTGTAGCTGCTGCGCCATCTGGCGTGGTCGGCGCCAGGGCAGCGTCGCTGTCCGACATGGCAGCGCACCCAGAGCAGGGCTAATTAGCCCTGTTCCCCTTCCTAACCCCACTCGAAAATTGCCCCCCAGTAGCTTGAGCCAAAATGGCTACGGAGGCCACGGAGTAGCGCATGCTTCACCGGCCATGTGCAGCCACTCTAGCAAACAGACAGGACTCGTTCTGTTTAGCTTCAGAGGAAAACCCCTTCGACGTTTTCTAGCGAAACACCTTCGATGTTTCCAACAGGGATACTAGCGCTGGCATACACTGTCGTACCTCGTGCCTCGGCACGAGTGCATCTCGAGGTCTTCGTAGGAGACCCTGACCGACTCAGGATAGAAAGGTCGCCTTCGATCTCCTTGTGGCCACCCGTAGGTCAATGCATTGAGGTTGTCCTGGAGCCCCTGGATACGGTGGGCCAGAGTGCCCATGTCACCACGGCCCAGTGTATCATCTTTGTCCCACAGCATTGTCCATCCAGATCTGTTGACTGGGCAGTATCTTGTGAAATCACCTTGCCAGTCCCTGGAGTTCTCCTGAAGGCCCTCGTCCAAGAATCGCAGGATTTCATCCTCCATCATGGGGTCTTCCTTCCTGTGGCCAATGGCGGAACCCAAGAGGACCAAAGCTGCCGCCGGGAGGGTGGCATCTCCGAGAATGGCCATTCCATCTGTCTCTGGTTCCGGGAGGATGACATTCACCGGAAAACCGTGAGCCTTCAAGACTTCCCACTTGGAAAGGTACCTCGGCTGGGGCTCAATCAGGCAGGTGTTGAGTCCACGCTTCTGCAAAAGCGGCCACGGGGTCTTGAGGATCTCCCTGTAGTTGGCTCCGATCGGTGGTAGGGGCTTCGTCTGATCCACCAGGCGGAGTTGCAAGGCAGACTCAGGTCGAAGCTGCATGTGTCTGGGGAGGAGTTCTCTACTGAGTATCTTCGCCAGGTCCTTGTCGTGGAGGGTCACAGTCTGCAGTCTCATGACTCATAGCACACATCCTGTCCCAAATGGCCACGTGGCAGGCCAGATCTCCACGATCACCCAGTCTGGCCAAATGGAAAGGAGTTCCCACCGAGGGGCTGTCAGCAGAGTTCCAGAAAACCATATAGAAGCGGCGCTTGTGAGCTGGGACGAGTTGGCAGGGGTCCAGAAACCCTTCCCAGATGGCCGTGTATCCCGCCCATTTCATGATATCACATGTGGTCAACTTGTCCTTGTGTTGGGCGAAGGCCACCGGCATCTCCAAGATAACCGCTCGTCTCTGTGTGAACCTGCAAATCACAAACAGTTGCCAGAGGGCCGTTGTGTTGGCACCATCCTCCATGCCTTGCGACCGGTCTCCAGCCTGGTATGCCTTGCCAGGAGGGCTGACACAATAGAACTCGACATTCTTGGAGTGCATCGCCGGCAACCATCGTAGATCCATCAAGTCCCCCCAGAAAACATTGAATTCCGCCTCCTCATCCTTGTCCGTGAACAGGCGGGCTGAAGCATCATTCAGCAGAGTGGTCGCGACAGCCATACCTTCATGTTCGACCCTGATGGCGACTTCTGATGGGAGCAAACGTGCCGCTCTCGTCCATCCATTGAGTCCACCAGAAAACAATTCAGCAATGGTGACTATCTTGTCTGCTCGGGCGGGGAGAAGGACCATTCCCGACCTCTCCGTTGTACTCGGCATCCGGAGGAGCCTTTTTCCACTGGCATCACGAATAAATCTCACACCAATGGCCATGTAGACCTCACCTGGCCTCAAGCTGTGTCTGCAGACCGTAGACTCGAAGCCCACCAGCTCACCCGTAAGCTTGGGGTGTCTCATCAAGTTCGTGGCACATATGTTGTTATCCAGATCAAGATCCACCACCTGTACCACACCATGGTGTGTGGACTGCAGTGACTGAATCCGGAAAGCCGCGTTGAACTTGTAATTCAAGTCAATGTCTGCCAAGTCGCGAGAGATGACCCAGCCCCTCGCCGTCAGGGCTTCAAGTCTCTCCTTTTCAGAAACATGTTTCGCGAAGATGTCCATGGCCCGACTTTGGTAGCAGCACAGCTGCTTCCGGCCCCACTGACTGGGAAGTCTCGGGCCCGAGGACTTTTAGGGGTTTAGGGGTTTTGGGGGGGTTTAGGGGTTTAGGGTTTCGGGTTTAGACACAGTGTGCCGGTTCCCACACACGAAGCGTAGCGCTTGAAGCTGGGAAACCACTTGTGGGGATCCGATGAGATGTGGGTTAGACCTTACATGCGAGGCTCGAACAACACACCGGAAAGGCACCGGTGGGCAGGTTTTGAACCAATTTCCGCCAAATTTTCCATAGATTTTACAAAATTTTCAGCAGATTTTACAACAATTTCAGGAGGTTTTCCAAAACATCTCGATGCAGTTTGTATGCAGTTTGTATGCTGTTTGTATGCTGTTTCGATGCTGTTTCGAAACTACATACAAACTGCATAGCTTTTACAGCATTTCGCGATGCAGTTTGTATGCAGTTTCGAAACTGCATCGAAACAGCATCGAAACAGCATACAAACTGCATCGAGATTTTTTGGAAAACCTCCTGAATTTTTTGTAAAATCTGCTTAAAATCCATTGACAAACTCCCCAGCCCACCCCACCAGCCCCCCACCCCCCTCCCCACCCCCCTGCCCCCCACCCCACCCACCCCCCCAACAAGTAACCCAACTCCACCCACCCCCCCCACCCCATCCCCCATCCCACCCCCCACCACCCCACCCCCCACCCCCCACCCCCCACCCCCTGAGAAGTAACCTGGACGTGTATCCCCTCGCTCGTACAGGAACACAGGCACTCAGGTGTCTCTTTTGCTACAGGCGCTGAGCAACAGGCATGGATACATGCAAGTGATACGTGAAACAGACAGACACCTGGATGTGTAACATTCAGTGTTTCAACCAGGCACAAATTTAAAACACGTAGAGCTGCATGGCCGTGGAGTCGGCATTCAACTAGCCTGTTATTGCTCTTGGTCGAATTAGCGGAGTATTGAGCTACATCTGCGACTTGAAGAGAATCTATACATCTCTCACCTGAAGACAGCTTCAATGAAAAGAGCAGAACACGCACGAAACGCAAACGGATCTTCAACTGAAGACTTTTGCTCGAAAGTTGCCCACTTGTGTTCAGTTTCCTCTCCAGGCGGAAAGCTTACTGTCACATAAAAGATGTAGAGCTTAGCTCTACTGATGCCAGCATGACATCTTGCGACACGGCAAATATATGAGGGCATTAGAAGTATCTTATCATGAGATAAGTATCTTCTTTCTGACAAGGTCTCTAAGGAAGTACCTCTTCATGAGAAAAGCATCTTCCTATGAAATGGCGAATGATCAAACTGGATACCTTCTTATGAAAGAAGCATTCCGTGAAACACTCACTCCACATCTTCCAACGGACCTTGGTTCATCACCCTCTGGTTGTACTGCTCAACCATGCGACGAGTTCGAGGACTGTCGTCTGGATGAAGCAGCCGGTAGTGTGGGTAGTACCATCTGTCCAAACTCCAGTGATGAAGCTTTTGGCGAAATGGAAGCCGCGGTCTACCACCAAAGGATGCTGGGCCAGGACCAACGTCTTCGTCAGGAACGTCAACGTCTGCGTCCTCGCCCTCGTCTGAACCTAGTCAGTTTTTGCCTTTGGCTTTGCCTTTGGACTTGTCCTTGGTCTTGCCTTTGGACTTGCCCTTGTCGGCGTCCTTGCCTTTTCCTTTGGAGGACTTGCCTCCTTTGCCGCCTTCTTTGCCACCAGGAGGTTGTGCGGGTTCTTGAGGACGTTGAGAACCAGAAGCTTTAGCACCAGAAGCTGCCTCTTCCTGAGAAGAGCTTGCTTCCTGTGGTGCGGCTGCAGGACCAGTAGAACCAGAACCACGCGCCTTGTTCAGCTTCTGTCTCTCTTTTCTTCTGTCCGCGGCTTCCTTCATGGTGTCGGGATTACGGTTGAGCGCCCTCATCCTGCTTCCAGAGTACTGGTTCGCGTGAACCTCGATGAGGAGCGGAGTGTGGGCGTCATAGTCCCGATCGTTGAGAAGGTACGCGGCGCTGGTGGAATTTAACAGCCACTCGGAGACATGGATGTCGAACTCGGTCTTTGAAGGTGGAAACTCCGCCCATTGATCGTCCGACATGCTGTGTCCCCATTCCATGACTGTAGCCAAAACGGGATCCAAACCAGGAAAAGTATTCCAGTCTGGTTGCTTAGCTTCCCTGTGTGGCATTCCCAGCGTGTCCTCATACTGTTTCAGAAGCCACATGGCGTTTGCTGACACATGTCTCGCACGAGGCGAACAGAGGTGTGGGCACTTCGGGCTTTCTGACCAGGCCTCCAAGAAGTAATCGAGAAGGCTTTGGTACATCCCGCCACGAATATCCATTGACTCTTGCTTTCTGCCCGTGGCCCTGTACAAGGCCATATTGGCGTCGCCACCGATGAGGTCGACTTGGTAGTGCAAGCAGTCAACGAACATATTGCCCAACACTTCATGAGCCAACGCCACCTTGTCTGCCGCCGCGTCGTTACGGAGGTGGAAGACACAAACTCTGATACGGTCGGATCCGGCCCGCTCCAAGACCTTTGTCAGTGACTCATCTGGAACATCACCACGACTGCCTTGGAGACCGGTCGGTAACGTCATGCCATACACGATCTCAGCGACCATATAGGTTATTGGAAGAGACTCGCGGGCGAATCCACTGAGAGTGGAGCCGGCAAGACGGGTGATCGAAGATCCGACACCATTGGTGCGACTTCCCACCATCAGATCCTTGGACTCGTTACGCAGGAATTGCCACCCGCGTGACTTGAGGAAAGCCTCCTCGGAGTCATCGATCTTAGCCGCTTCGCAGAGCATAAACAAATGCGTCTTCGACTGCGCAATCGATTTTATCAAGGCTCCTTTAAATGGTGTAGCATCGTCCCAGTCAATGTGATCAGCAACGGAGCTAGGAGCGGAACGCTTTCTTCCCCTGCTCATGTTGCCCAGATTGAGGATGAGCGCGGCGTACTTGGTCTTGCTGGTGAAGATAGGGACATTGGAGTCCTCTGCCAGACCAAAGCGATGAATGTAAGGATTCGGCATCTTCTCAAGAGAGAGGTCCCCGATCTCCTCTTCATCGACTCCGGTGCTCAAGAAGTAATGAAGCATGGCATTCAAGAGTTCTTCTCGAGTTGCCGGATTGCCGCTTGCATCCAGGGACTTCAGCTTATCAAGAAGTGCTTCCATAACCTCCAATGCTGATTCTCGGATGTCAGAGGCCTTGCCCATGAGCTTGTCATCCAAGGTGCTGCGAACGTCCCCAGAACGAAAGACAACGTCCTTCTTGTCGGGACGACGCTCATAGATGGGAGCCATCTTGTTGAGTTGGTCGAAAAGGTCCATAGAGAGAGAGTATTTCTGTCCCTTGTGATTCGGAACATTTACCCTCCAACTCATATGCTGCACCTTGTAGGCGAGAACGGGCTCGTAGTCAGGATCACGCAGTCCTGTATGATACAAGCCTGAATAGCCATATCCACGCAACTGCTTGGAGAGCAGCCGCATAGGGCTTTGTCGTTCGATTTCGGTGAGCTGCGACAGGAAATGTTTGAACTCTTCGATATCAACGAGCTCGATCTTTTCCTTTGCCTTGCCCATCTCCTCGAACGCGTTCTCGTTATGGTCCTCTGCATCCTTCGCGGCCTGATGGTACGCAGGGTCCGGAACAGTTTTGCATTTCCCCCAGATGCCTTGATCGTGAAGTTCACTTTCATCATCTTTTTCGGGAGAAATATCAGGCATGGATTCCTCACCCTGTGGTGAGCCTTCCTCAGCCATCTCGATGTTCTCGGACTTACCTCCATCCTGACCCATGTGCTCATCAGATTCGACGTTTACCTCGGATCCCTCTCCATGTGGAGAGCCTTCCTCAGCTTCGGTCTTCTGCTGTGTGACATCAGCCCCAGATACCTCTCCCTGTGGAGAGCCGTCCGGAGCGTCTGTCTCCATTGGCTCGACTGTAACCCCAGATGCCTCTCCCTGAGGAGAGCTTTCTGGAGCATCAGTCTCCATTGGCACATCGGTCGGCTCGGTCTTAACCGGATCAACCTTCTTGCCCTGTGGCAAGTCCGTGGATCCAGTCGCCGGCTCAGAGGTATCCATCTGAGTAGACGCGGGAGGCTCCTCGATCTCCTCGATCTGTGGACATGGGAGCCGCTCGATAAACTCCTCGATCATAGTGTCGTCATATGGTCGGGTGAGGAGCTCATTCAGCTCAGACTCCTTCTTCGCCTTCAAGTCTTCGTAAGCCACCAAGTCCGCTTTTGCCTTTCGGGCGAAAGCCGATCTGAAATCTCGGTGCTCAGACTCAGCGAAGACTTTCTCCAGAACCGCCAGAAGGTAGCTGCCGCTGAACGGCTGCTTGAGGGTACTGTCATAAAGACAATAGCCTTCAGGGGTTTTCACCACGTATTTCCTGCGAACCTCCGGATCACTGGCGTGGCGCTGGATGTAGGAGAAGAAGTCCACTCCGTAAGCCTCATTGATGACGCGAACGAGCATCTGAAAGTCCTCTCGCACATAGCCAACTTCATCGTACACATACGGCCTTTCCCTGAGGAAAGCATTGTGTGCGGCGAGCTTGCGAGAGTAATCAGGATCCTCCGTCTTTGGCATCTTTGCACGAGGATCAGAGTCTCGAGGGCGATCGAATCCGATGTTACCCACGCTGGGCCTGAATTCGTTCGACGCGGCGACGGAGACGTCGTCCAGCATCTGGGCAAGACCGCCAGGATGACGCTTAAAGTTCATCCAAGGTGACGAGTAACCGTTGGAATAAACCTTCGGTTTCTTGTCCAGCTCCACGAGGTAGTTCCCCTGCAACTTCCCCATCTCGAAAGCCTTGAGGAAGAAGTGCAGGGAGTACCCCGAAAGAGGATGCTGCAACCAGGATGCCCAGTCGTATTCACCACCCAAAGACTCCCTCATCGAAGTAGTCAAGGTGTGCCAGGGGGTGACCTGAACGAGGGCATCGCCATAGGTGCTAAGCATCGGCTGGCCAGAAGAGTCCACCATGTGCAACTTGCCATGGGCAAAGAGATGCCATGGATTGGTCCTTGCCTTGCGGAGAACCTCGTTGAGCTCCTCCTGCTGCTGGGACTTGTGCGCATCAACCTTGCCGTGGACGGTGTCCCCAGACTGATACGCATACTTGGTGTCTCTGCTTTAAGCTCATTGTCACGAATAAGCTTCTGGAGAGCTCCTGCGTCCAAGGTGGGTACCTTCTCCTGAGAGAAGCTTCCCGATGACGCTTGGCCTGCATCCTGAGATGTCTTTGGCCTCTTCTTGGGAGCTGGCTTCGAAGGCATTGGATCCGAACTGCTACCCGGTACCCCTCCATGTGGAGGGTCTCCGGAAGCAGATGCAGAAGCAGACGCTGAGGTTCCCTCTTCCTGAGAAGAGCCTACCCCTGCGCTTTGCTGCCTCTTCTCGCGGCGAATGCCACCCGGATCTTGCTCGTGAGGAGGACGGTATAGTGATGTGTGAGATACATCGCCGGAATGTCCTTGTACGAGAGCACCACGCCGTTGTCTGTAAGAAACAGATCGTGGCCGTGGCTCAGGTAGCTCTCGTAATCGAGCTTGGCGTAGAAGACATAGGAGCCGTACTTAATGACGGTCCCAGGCCCAGGAGAAACCACTCCACCCGCATAAACGAGGTGGATGGCCTTCCTGTGCCGCTGCCACGCCGCCTTCGTCGCCTCCAGCTTCAAGCCGTTTTCCCGGATGCTCTCGTAGTTGGAGTTATCCGAGGCGTGGAAAATCGTTCCAAGCTGGCGGCATCGCTCCAAGGTGAGCCTCTCCCCGTAGGCAACATCAGCAACCTGCTCGGGCATCCGCGTGTGGCCCTGTACGGCGGAGACCCCGACGTAGAAGTCGAAGTCAAAGAACCGCTCGAACTGCAGAGCCACCGGGGCCACCCAGATGTTGAAGCGGCCCTTCGAGTTCGCCATCAAGAAAGCGAAGAACTTCTTGGGCCCCCACTCGAAAGGCCTTAAGGGGTGCTTCATCATCGTCTCCAGTGGAATCTCCATGTATCAATGTATCGGCCAGGCGTGACCCTTGTGTCATGCCGGGTCAGCTGCGACAGCTGCTTGGATGACTTCACTGCCCATCCGTTGCGATTGTGCCGCATCTGGAAGATCTTAAAGATTTCCTGATCGAGCTCAATCAGCTCATCGTTGGTCAGACATCCAAGGAAGCACCGCAGGAAGTCATACTTCCAGACGAGATGCCGCTGCAGTACATGGGTTCCAGGATGGTTCTCTTCGTAGAGCAGGACATGAGAAAGGAAGGCCAACTGTCCTTCCAGAATGTTCACCGCGGCCATCTCCCCATGAGGGAAGTACGCCGTGGTGTCCTGCTGGCGGAAGAACCGCGGAACACCTTCTGGGATGATCCTGAGGGAAGCCACCGGAGCATCACGAGGATAGGCTCGTTGATCCCTTGTAGGATAGCCGGCAATACCGTCGCCATCTCCAACTGTTCGGAGTACACGACGGTTCGCCCAGGACGCGCTCTTTTGGTACAAGGACAGATCAGGAACACCAGTGCGAACGTCAACCTTGAAGTTGCATCCAGTAGCCGGTGTCCAGTAGACCTGAAATGGTGCCTCCTCATGAGAGGAGCGTCCAGTGTCCATCGAGGGTCCTGCCGCAGCCATGCTGGTAACAGAAGAAGAGGAAGTTGTGGGCTACTTTCTCACTTGAGTTTTGAACCAGCTGATTTGAGCAATGCAGGCACAAATTTAAAAAGAGACCAACAACTCTTCATGAAGCACATGCACTGAATTTGAAAGTTTAAACCCTTAAACCAGTATCCTTGTTACAGCACGGCGCGAGCTTCGGAATCTTTTCTCACTACTCGCTCTGCTGGCAGGCTGTCTTGAGCCTACGTTTGACCTACGGAGATACGCAGTGAAACTGGCGGTAAATCGGGCATGAGGGAAAATTGAACATTCTGTTACGCCCTCATCGTATACACAGCTTTGTCGTGTAATACGATCTTGTGAAACTTTTCCTAATCCTTGTGCTACTTCTACCACCGTTTTCGCATGCTCCTGTGAGCCTTCATCTTCTCTTCTCGCACGCTTCTTTAAGCACTTGTTGAACATCTTTATCCTTTTCTTCCTTTGGTCTTCATCCTCACTCTTCAGATGTCCTATAGCAGATTTGCGAATTGCTTTCCACACACATTTGGCATGGACTCACTCCACTCTACGTGCACACTCACTTTTTCTGTACGTCGCTGTACGCGAGGTAGTCGTAGTCCATCCTTGCCCTTCGGCAATCTGGAAACTTTTGTCGGACTTTTGTCTTTAGTCCTTTCTGTAAACATTGGCTTTTGAATTCATCGTGGTGCTCGTAGTGCTTTGACGTTGCCGTGGGACTTTCGTCCACGTGGCTTTTGTCGTTGCCGTGGGATTTTTCTATCCTCGTGGCTTCTTGCATTGCCGTGGGATTTCCATCCTCGTGGCTTCTGCCGCAATGTCTCATGCGACTTTTACCTTTTGGACAACGAAGATCTCACACAAAAGCCATGAATCCCTGGCAAGTGCGGAGCCGTTTTCCAACTGCTTCCGCTTCGGTGGCGTTATGTCTGCGTTTCGATCTTACAGATCGTAGTCGATCTTACAGATCGTAGTCATCGATCTTACAGATCGATGTGACAAAGTTCTTTCTGTTGGGAGGACCGACTGGTTCCCAGGCGGTACTCGCAGACAGGAAGCAGAGGAAAATATCTCGTAGTACAAAGAGGGTCGGGACGGGTGGGTGAAACAAAATTTCTCAAGCTGGAACAGCTTTTCGCCAAAATGGCCACGGAGTGTACACTCGTTCGAATTGAATCGGTGAGTCAATCCCCTGACCGATTCGGTGATCAAGTGAGATAATATGTTGTCACTTCGCACAAACAAGTGTGTGCTACACGACAACGAAGATCTCACACAAAAGCCATGAATCCCTGGCAAGTGCGGAGCCGTTTTCCAACTGCTTCCGCTTCGGTGGCGTTATGTCTGCGTTTCGATCTTACAGATCGTAGTCGATCTTACAGATCGTAGTCATCGATCTTACAGATCGATGTGACAAAGTTCTTTCTGTTGGGAGGACCGACTGGTTCCCATCGGTGGTGGTCGCGTCCTCCCATCGCAGGCGAACGCCACTCGAAAGATAAATCAAACGAGCATCGTAGTTAACTGATCGTGCAATCTGCGAATTTCGGGGGAGCACCGGCTCGGCCATCGCAAGCCACATCAGACGGACTTCCTCGGCAACCTCCCGACTGGCATTGCTCAGTCTGAGGACACACCGTGCTTTCTTGTCAGGCGGGCCCGGGTTACAGGATTCCAACAAACTTTCCGTTGCCTTCCAGGAGCTCATATGAAACAAGGCCTTTTTGGTAGCTGCCTGGTGAACCGTCATGGCCAATGCCCACGCATCGGCCTTCACAGTCAAAAGTTGCTTGAGGATCTTCTCAGACAGGCCCTTGGCAACCTCAGGCGGTCGGTAGGCATAGGTGTACACCCCTGCCCCGTCCTCCACGAAATCCTCTGCCAGTGGAAGCCGGTATGTCATCCCGAAGTCGATGATGAAACAGGAGTTTGTCAATGGATCATAAAGAATGTTCTGCGGCTTCACATCACCGTGTATATGCTCAGTCCTCCTGTGCAGGTGGGCCAAGCCGGCGAGCACTTGATGGGTGAGGGCCAACTGCTTCTGAGCATCAAAAGCTCCAACGTTGTGCAAGTAATGCAGGACGGAGCCCGTGGCCACATAAGGCATGATCATGAAGGAGATCTAGCCGGGAACGAACTCATCCTCAGTCACCACCGACTCTGCGAGCAACGGCAGAAAGGTCTCGTGAGCCAGCTGCTTCAGCAAGGCGACTTCCTCAGACAGGTGGAAATTCGTGTTGCTGACCTTGGCCGCATAGATGCGATGCGAAACCCGGTGCCTTACTTTCATGATGCCGCCGTAGCCGCCCTGTCCAACCCCGGCCTGAGAGCCACAGACGATGTAGTCGCCGAAGTTGATGTCGTCCGGAGCACGGTCAGACAACAGAGGCTCAGGTGCCTCAGGCGGGTCGGTTCGCTGAGTCCGTCGGAGACGAACGCCTGCCTTCTGTGCTGCCTGCCGTTGGTCCGCGAAGTCAAGCCTCGACGCCTCCACGAACTTTTGTCGCTCCTTGTCCTCGAGGTCACGCCATTCAGACGCCGCCAGTCGTGGAGACAGCTTCCTGCTCTGACAAAATAAAGCGAACGGCTTGACGGCCTTCTTCACGACGCCCGCTGCGACTGCCCTCTGCAGCTGGGTCGGCTGCCTCTTCGCAGGCCGCTTCATGGCGGCACTCAGGCACTCAGACTTTTCAAGCTCGTTCCTGACACGTTGTTCATAGTTTTTGCATGCGGTGTACTTCTGTGGCCTTACAGTGAATGGACCCAGACATGAGTCCATCAACATTGCATGCAGTCGGTTTGGGCTTTGTTTCACGGTTCTCTTGGAAGCTGTGACTCGCTGTACTTCGATCCTGGGTGCAGACGACGTGACGACTAGCAGCCACCACACCTGCGGATATTGAGAGATTTGTGCACCTGCACCATGTTGTTGACAGATCACGTACTAACTTGTGCAATCCTCGGGTGTTTTACCTCGTCTGCCATCCTTAAGTGCAATCTGCTGGGTCCATGTCTCAGACTGGACTTCGACAGCGGTTTAAAATCTTGTAGGGTTTAGGGGTTTGGGGTATCAGACTGGACCCAGCTGCATGGAATGTCTGAGCGACGAAATGGCCTTCTACTTTTCTACGTCCTCGCCTGAGCTGCTGTCAGACTCACCAGACGGTGACGAGACATCCGTGGTTTTCACAGGCGGTGGCACCGTCGTTGTCTGAGGCGGGGGCACCGTCGTTGTCTCAGGCGGGGGAACCGGAACCGCTGGCGAGCCAACCGCTGTCGAGACAGGCGGCCTCTCAGGCTCAGCCCTCTGCTGCTCGGGCACGCGGTAGAAACGCTGGTCGTTGGCGTTCTTGACGCGACCAGCCAGCTCCTGCCGGATGATGCTCTGGAGCATCTGCCGTTGTTCAGGCGTCCTCACCACGTTGATGCACGGGACCCGCTGTTCTGCGGCGACGACGCTCAGGCACCCCGACCCCGGAGAAAAGTTCACGACACAGGCAATGGGCGAGACCGTGTGCAGCAGCATCCGGTACACCTGTGGGCTCCTGCCAATTCAATTCACCGGCCCAGACAATGGACTCAAACTTGCGACACAGCCAGCAGCTCCTCTCGAAGTGCACCAGAGGGACTGTGTCGGTGTCCTCCACGTGCTCAGCCGGTGCCACCTCCCGGGGCCGAAACTAGTGCTGCCTGAGCCGTCCGAAGTCCCAACACGCTCATCCCTGCACCTGGCCGCCGTTGTCGGTCACACCCTTGCCACACCAAAGGGATGACCTGACCGATTATTACTTAGAAACAGCAAGATGAAATCGAACATATCCGACTTCCTGGCCTCCTTCTTCTGGCTCACCGTCACCCGGATCAGGCTCTCAGGCAAAGGCAAGGGCACGTTCGGCAGCACCTCAGAAACGATTCCCTATCCCCAACTCCGTCATTAAACTTTGCTCCCAGATGTATCTCAGTCCGAGACAGGACAGGCGGTGCTCACCACGCCATCACTCGCCAGCCATTTGTGCTCTTTGGCAGGCAGCGGTTCAGACTTGCACCCGAAGTACATTGTCTCCCTGGCCCCGGCGATGCTGATGAGACTTCCAGCGGTTCCCGTCTTCCGCCGTTTGCAGTTCCTCTCCTCCCTGGAAGCATGAACTGCAGTCAAACACAAGAACAGACCCAGAGGACGCCCGCTTGATTTTTTTCAATCGGCCGCTTGATTTTGGAGGCACACGAAACTTCTATTGAATTTGAGGAAATTTCAATCGTTTGGAACTTTTGTTGTTACGTGTTTCTATTGATTTTGAGTGTTGACTTCTATTGATTTTAATCGTGGTCTTTCTATTGATTTTATGGAAAATTTCTATTGATTTTATGGAAAATTTCTATTGATTTTATGGAAAATTTCTATTGATTTTATGGAGATTTTCTATTGATTTTGAGGTGGATGTTTCTATTGATTTTATGGAGATTTTCTATTGATTTTGAGGTGGATGTTTCTATTGATTTCAATGACCAGCTTCAAGCTGAAACGACGGCCCGGGCGGCCCCAATTTGCTAACCAAAGAGAGAGAGAGAGAGAGAGAGAGAGAGAGAGAGAGAGAGAGAGAGAGAGAGACAGAGAGACAGAGAGACAGAGAGACAGAGAGACAGAGAGACAGAGAGACAGAGAGACAGAGAGACAGAGAGACAGAGAGACAAGAGACAGAGAGACAGAGAGACAGAGAGACAGAGAGACAGAGAGACAGAGAGACAGAGAGACAGAGAGACAGAGAGACGGAGAGACGGAGAGACGGAGGAGACAGACAGAAGAGATGGGATGTGGGCCGGACGGCCCCACGAAGGGAGAAGGCGGGGGAATCATTTTTGGCAGGTTCGTGCATGGCAGCCGTCTTGCAACCAAAGCTTCCAGGGGCCGGACGGCCCTAAGAAGGAAGAAGGGGGGGGATCATGCTTCAAATCTCGTGCATGGCAGCCGTCTTCAAGCCAAGCTGCCAGGAACTTTGGGCTAGGTCAAGATGCAGGGCGATGATGAAATTGTCGTCCAGGCCTATGCCAAGCTGCTTCACGCCAAGGTGCCAGGCAAAGTCGCGAGGTCCTTGGTCGTGATGTGGCGGAGAGGTTACCGAGACCAGCTGGAGATTCTTGGCATGAACACATATACATACATATATATATATATATATACTTATACATATGCCGTATATAGACTTTGTATTTAATTTTTTACTTATATAGAGCTAAGGGATGTCGACAAGGTAGTGGGCTTCCTTGACTTTTTGGAGTACCTCATGTACAAGATCGAGAATGATATGGACATCGACCCCGAGCGCTGGCCGGAGGCGACGAAGCACATGAAGATGAAGGAGCACGGGTACATCCGGTTGTTGCTCAACGATGCTTCATTGATCGCTCTCCAAGCAAACCCAGGCATGGCAGAACCTAAGATGGACACCTCGCCATGCCAGGCCTTGAGCCGAATGACGAAGCCTCAACTACTTTCGGAAGCAGTGCGGGTGGGGGCCACGGTACACCAGTCCTGGAGCGACCAGGAGTTGCAGGCGAGGATCAGGGAGCACGTCGACGCTACATTTTTTTGAAAATGAGCCGCCCGTGCGCCAGGTCCCAGGATCTGACCAGTGCCAGGCGGCTGGGAGGTGAGCTCCAGGACAAGCCTCAAGTTTTGAGAACATAGGAAAGTGTGGAGGCGGCAGAGATTCTGCCGCTTCCGCGCCGTCCCAGGTTCCAAGTTTCAAGGGGTCGTTTTTGTTAGAAGCGGCTTAATTCAAGTGCTAATCCAGGGCAGGCTACTGCCAGGGTATAATTCAAGCCGAGATCGATCAAGCCCTGCTTGACATGCAAAATTGTCTTGGCGAGAAGAGGACCTGAGCTGAAGTTTTTTTTCATAGTACGCTGCATTCTTCAGGCAGGCCTAGCCAGGTCCTGGGCTTCAAGCTCCAGGCAGGTCTGTCGGGTTTAAGTGCTGCAGGCCGCCAGGCAAGTCCTCAGCTTCTTAGAGCCATGGGCAGCCCCGCAGCTGCTGGCCGCGGCGGCGAACGCAACTTCGCCAAGCCGGAGGTGGACCAGCAGCACTTGCTGGACGTGTTCAAGAAACACGTCAAGCTCCTAGGTGTCCAGGCCGCCTTCAACTTCGACCCCTACGGCAACCTAGCCAAGACGAGTGCTGTCCAGGCCAAAGGGCTTTCAAAGGCGACGGTTTTGCTCAAGAAACTCCAGGAGGTGGAGAGCGGCTTGGCTTTCAAGTACAAGGACTTGAAGGAGTGCTTGGCCAAGGTCAGCAAAGACTACCCGAACCTCATCCACCAGGCCCCGCTGAGCAAGCAAACTGCTTGGGCTGGGGACACGGCCGAGATGCTGCTGACCGTCATGGCTCATGCTCGCCGCTTGTGCAACGACACCAGGTTCAAGGAGGCTTGCAGCAAGGCGACCCAGTTCGAGATCAAGGATCTCGAGGAACTCAGGGCGCTGCTTCTTCCATAAGTGTCGGCCTCACCAGCCAAGCTCCAGCAGGCGGAGACCCACAACACCAAGCGGCCGAGCACAGGGACGCCAAGCCCTGCGACCAAGCCGCCAAAGCTACGGCCGTTAGCCCCTGCGAGCAGTCCGCTTCGAAAGATTCGGACCAGGGATCTGGAGCTTCCAGACACTCCCAAGACCGCCAAGACGAGTTTGAGCCAGGAAGCCGAAGGCAGTCCCGTGCCAGGCAGCAAGGCTCGAATCAGGAAGTCTTGGGAGGGCGAGGTTTTGAAGAAGCCAGCTGCAGCAGCTAAGCCTGTGAAAAAGGACAGTGACAAGCCGAAGAAGAAGCCGGCCTCTAATCTTAACATTAGAAAATATTTTTGTTGTTCGTAAGCATATATTTCATATTTCTATCTAGGAAGATGTATTTAAGTGAAGCCCTGAATGTTTTCTCCATCATGAGGCCCCCAAGGACAAGGACAAGCCCGAGTTGACGGAGGCTGAAAGGGGCAAGCTGCAGATCATGCACTACCACGACAGTGTCGCATTGAGAGTCGACGGTTCTAGGCAGCTTTTCCAGATCGTGTGCAGGAAGCATGGTCGGGATAAGACCAAGCTTCAGGTTGCCAAGAGGAAGAAGAAGCTCGCCGAGGGCGGCTCTTTGGCAGAGGCCTTCAAGGAGAAGGCTAAGTTTTTGGAGTCCTAGTTTCAAGTCTTTTAGTGTTCCAAGCCAGGGCTGGAAGCCCGGTGGCCTCGACTGCATAAGCCAGTATGCATGAGTGAAAAACACATCGCCCCTCCAGCTGCATGAGCCTGCAAGTAAAGTTTCAAGGGCTGGACAGCCCTTTTCGGCGGCAAATGCTCCCAAGCGAGATCGATCTTCGGCCGCTGCAGCTCCCAAGCTCAAGAAGCAGCTTTAGGAGTTACTTAGTCAGGCAGCCAAGGAGCTGCCAAGTCAAGCCGGTCCAAGCCATGGCCGGCCAGCAGCCTCGAGGGCGCCCAGGAGGAGCCATTCCCGCGATGGGAAAGGGCCCCCAGCGAAACAGTCAGCCAGGCGGCACCGGACACCTGCACGCACGTAACAAAGTTTTGCGTTTTTTTAAGGATTTAACGAAACCGCTGATGTCTATATTTGAAAGCACTCAGACTCAAGCGCCTGGCGAGAGAACTGGAGGGCGCTTTACAGCCAGTACAAGGACGAGGCCGGCCTTGGAGTAACAAGCAAAAGTTTATACATACATTATATATATATATATATCAAAAAATATACATAAAAATATGTACATATATATATATATATATATATATATATATATTTGTTTTTTATATGTTTGTGTCTCTTGTTGCGGTCCCTATCTAAGCCCCCATCCCCTAAAACTATATACTTAATGAAAACCCCTGCGGCCAGGGCGAGACCTTCGGCCACTGGCAAAACGATGTGGTGCAACACCTTAGCCTCAAGTTCAATACCCATATGCCCCAGGACCAGTCGATCAGGTTGTTCATTAACCGGGTATTTGAGCAATCAGAAACAATCGACTCGATCGACGAATGGCTGGAGGTACAGTTGGATGAAATGAGCATGAGCAGGAGCAGCCAGGAGCCCCAGGATCCCCGCTCATCCAGGAGCCAGCAATCCCACATTAATTGGACCTCCAGGAGGGATGGGCAGGATGAGCAGGGTCAGCGGCCCTGGAGGCAGCCACAGCCACTGCCTGCACCTCCTAAGGGCCTCCAGCTCCAGGGCAAGACGTCGCCACCTCCCAAGCAGCCGCCGGCGAAAGCACCTGCCCAGGAGCAGCTTGACTGAATTTACTTGACCTTTAATCTTCAAAACCTTTAGCTGTCTTCAAGCCGTCAAGGGCTGGAAGCCCTATTGAAGCCGTCAAGGGCTGGAAGCCCTATTGAAGCCGTCAAGGGCTGGAAGCCCTATTGAAGCCGTCAAGGGCTGGAAGCCCTATTGAAGCCGTCAAGAGCTGGAAGCCCTATTGAAGCCGTCAAGAGCTGGAAACCCTATTGAAGCTGTCAGGGGCTGGAAGCCCTATTGAAGCTGTCAGGGGCTGGAAGCCCTTTTAGCTGGAAACACCCCCAAGTAGCAGTGGAAACACCCAAAATTAGCCCTTAAGTTTGAGTCATGATCTCAGGCCCGCTCCGCCCGCTACCCCGGCGACCTCAGTCCCAGCCACCACAGCAGAAGGCGACCTTCCAGGCTTGAATTATCCAAAGTCATGTATAAGACACATGTAAAACGATTTTTGAAAACCCGTAAGCTTTCTTTGAAATCTCGGCAGCTTGCAGGAGGTCAAGCTGAGACGGAGGATCCCGCTGCCCTCGAGTTCTTGGAAGCCGAACTTGCCAAGCTCCAGGAGACCAAGCTCGAGGCGGCCCACGAGATCTACAGGCGCAACCGCGAGGTCGGATCTTTAAAACATAATTATCATCTACTCTTTAAGCAAAGATTTTATTGTAAAAAAACCTATTATACTGTTTCCTTCTATTCTGAATTCTAGGAATATACGATTTCCAAGGCCCAGCTCCAGTACGAGCAGGAAAACGAAAGGCAGGCCACAGAGACGGAATTCCAAGAATTCCAAGAGTCAATGGAAGAAGTCAAGGCGAACTCTGATGCCGAATGGGAGGAAAAAGTGATAAAGGAGGTGGAGGAGAGGAGGGCCAAGAGGTCGAAGACGAGGAGTGACGACCTAAGCAGAACGCTGGTCGTCAAGCGCCAAGACCTCGACAGAGAGCTCTCCAAGCTCCAGGAAGCACTCATCTCCAGGTACGACCGGGACGTGAGGGACCAGTTGTCCAGGGTGAAGTTGGAAGTCTGGAAGTCCAAGGACCAGGACTTCACGACCAGGCTGGAGATGGAGACCGAGAAGCTCCTCAAGCTTCTTCCACGCACTGAAGACATGCTGGAAGCTATGGACAACCTCAGGTCTCAAGTCGGTCTTCCCAAGTCCGACCGGTCCCAAGCTCCCCAGAGCCATGATCTTTTGGGTCTTGGCCAGGACCAAGTCGACCCGCCCCAGGAGCTTCCCCAGTTTGGCAGCCACCAGGAGCCCACCAGCAGCCACCAACACAACCGGAGCAGACCACGGAGCAGCCCCCAGGCCCAGCAGACGGTACTGACAACACCGGCCAAGGGGATGGCCAAGGGGATGGCCAAGGGGATGGCCAAGAGGATGGCCAAGGGGATGGCCAAGCGGATGGCCAGAACCAGCAGGGGTGGACCAACTCCGGGAACCAAGGTGGCAACCAAGGCGGCTACCAAGGCGGCAACCAGGGCGGCAACCAGGGCGGCAGTTGGAGCAACTACAACACGGGCAACTACTACCGCACCCAAGGCCAAGGCTCCTCCTCCCACGGCTACCAGCAACAGCAGCAACAGCAAACAACGTGGGGCCGTGAGGCAGGAGAAGCCCTTGGAAGAATTCCCCCCTGGCTTCCGCACTGGGTCAATGCCACAGGCGAGCAAACCCAACACCCCAGACCCTAAGCTCAAACTACAAATTCAAGCCCACATTTTTTGTTCATCCCTTTTCAGGTGGCGACTACGTGGGCGACGCCGATGACAACTTCATCCACGCATTCGGCTGGGACTGCTTCGCCAAGTGCCGAAGCTGAGTCTTGTTTCTATTGGAATCGCTTTCATTGCATTCGTTAGAAACCATTCTTACGTCCAAGGGCTGGAAAGCCCTAGCTTTTTATT
>CAJNDT010003246.1:449305-599305 GCA_905221615.1 Symbiodinium sp. CCMP2592
TAAAGCTGGAGTTTCAAGCGCCAAAAAGAAGCGTTTTGCTGCCAGGGACTGCTGCAAACTGCCTTTGTTCTCGTGTTCAAGTTGCAAATTCCCCGCTTTGAAGCTTCGAGGACCAAGCCAGGTTTAGGTTTAGATGTCCAGGCGAAGCCATGTCAGGGAGGAAAAGGAAGACGGAGGACCAAGCTTCCTCTTCCTCCTGTCGCGAGATAAAGCCAGAATCTCCACTTGCGGTGGCCCTTTTAAGGCTGTGGTGTTTGGGAGACCTGAGCGCCAAGGTCGTCCAGGAGCTGTCCCAGGCAGCTGTCAAGTCAGGCTGCTCCCAGGCCGACCTTGTGGGACTTGCCAGCTTGGGTTCGCATGGTGTTAACCCGAACCACACGCACCACCAGCTGCTTTCCAGGGTCTTCAAGGACATGGCTGCTCCAGACCCAACGGTCGTGCAGACCAAGGCATGGGGGAAAAGCGCCACAGGCCAAAAAATCCAGGTAGACTGCAAGCTTCCAGTCATGCTTCCGCACAACTGGATGCTAAGCCTGGATGGCATGGACGATGACATCCTGGGTATCCAGGACATTGCCAAGTTTTGGGACAGCCAAAAAGGCGCTAACTCCAGGGTGTCGCAAAGCCAGGACTACTTTGACCAAGTTTTCCAGGACACCCAAGCCTTGGTCCCTTTCGCTTTGCACGGCGACGCAGCTCCCCACTCCAAGGTGGACAGTCTGCTTGTGATCTCCATGAGAGCGATAACGTCACGACGTTCGATTGACGCTTGGCTTGTCTAGTATTCTTTCGGCAGTACGACCGCAAAATCACCATTTAGGTCTTGGTGTCTCTAATTTTTGCTTTCGCAGTCCAGGCAAGCAGCCAATTGTTGCTGGCCTGCATTCCCAAGTCGTGCATCACGCCCAAGCTCATGGAAGATCTTTGGACCAAGCTCTGCGAGTCCCTCCAAGCCATGGCCTCAGGAAGGTGCCCAACGACCTCCAGGCGGTTCAGGCCAGGAGTGATCTACTGCATCACAGGGGACATGGAGTTCTTCTACCAGGAATTCAAGTTCCCCAGGCCGAACCAAGCCAACCCTTGCCTTTGGTGCGCTTGCACCCAAGAGGGCGAGAACTGCTGGAACGACTTTCGCCAGGAAGCAGGCTGGAGAAGGACAACACTCAGGCCAAGGCAGCTGGAAGCCAGGCTGGAGCACCCGCTTTTCCAGGTCCAAGGCGTCAATGCTCAGGCTTTGAAGCTTGACGTCCTCCACGTCCTGGACCTCGGTGTGTCCTGCCATGTGGTGGGGAATCTGCTTTGGGAGATCATCGAAGACTCCAAGCCAGGTTCCAGGGACACCAACATGAGTTGCCTGAATGCCGAAATCCAGGAAATCTACCAGGAGCTAGGCATTCCTTCAGGCACCAGGTTGCCGAACCTGAAATGGAAGTCTGACATTGCCAGCAGTGCCAATGAGTACCCTTGCCTCAAGCACCAGAAGGGCAGGCGAATCAGGCATTTCATGCCTGTTGCTGTGGAGCTCGCCAGGAGGTACAGTGTCTAAGCTGCATTATATCTATAAATGTGAACACGACCTTATTCTTGTTTAAAGTTCTACAGCAATTTCAGGCTCCCAAGATGATCGCCGAAGCCTGCACCGACTTCGTGTCCTTGAGTCGCTGCGGGACATCTACGACTTGCTGGACAGGCAAGACTTCAAGTGGCCCCAGGACGTCAGGCGAAAATTCGCCGACCAAGTCCAGTGCTTGACCAAGCACTACGGCCATCTTGCCAAGCTGGCTTTTGATGCCCAGCAGTGTCGATATAGCCAAGTTTCCAAGTTTCACATGACGGCACACTTGCCAGAAGTTTCGCAGCACTTGGCCCCCAGGTTTTTTTGGACGTATGGTTCCGAATCCTTTATGGGCTTGATGTCTCACATCGCCAATGCTTGCCTTTCAGGCACTGCAGCTCACAAGGTGCCGGAAACCATCCTGTTCAAGTACAGGACGTTTTGGCATCTGCTTTTAAAGGGCTTGCTAGTGCTGGATGAGCCAAGCTGACCCAAGCAGCCAAGCTGCAAGCGGTCCAGGTCCACGCCAACTGCAAGCGGCCCATGAGCCATAAGCTGCTCAAACGGTCCAGGTCCAGGCCGACTGCAAGCGGCCCATGGAAAACAAGTCGCTTGCGCCATCTGCTAAGGGCCGGACGGCCCTATACGTACATTCCCAAGTGGTATAATCCGGACGCTTAAAAATGTGTCGCCGTCTATAGCTGCAGTTTATAGGCTCTTCAGATGGCAAAAGTAGGAAGCCAGAAGAAGCCGGCCGCACGGCAGGCCAGATACTTGCCTGTGAGCTTGTCGAGCTTAAGTCTGTTTTTTGAAGTTTTGGCTGTGCCTCGACAGGCCCCGGTCTCGAAGAAGCCAGCTGCCAAGCTCGCAGACAAGGAGGCCGTCGTCAAGGTCAAGGTCGTCAAGAAAAGACCTGCGACTTCCACGACCTCCAGTGGCCAAGCTCCCAAGAGCCAAACCGCCACCTTGGAGACTCCTGCAGAGACGACAGCCAAGAGGCCAGCCGCCACCTTGGAGACTTCTGCAAAGGCGACAGTCAAGAGGCCAGCCGCCACCTTGGAGACTTCGGCAGAGACGACAGTCAAGAGGCCAGACGCCACCTTGGAGACTCCGGCAGAGACGACAGCCAAGAGGCCTGCAGCCGCCACCTGCTTTGCTCTCGAGGCGGGATTCTTTCAGTGCGATATATAGATTTTGTATATATATATATATATAGATAGATAGATGTGAACCCCTATACCCTCATAACCAGCTTTTAAACCCTTACGCCGAAACAGATCTGCAGGAAGAAGACAACTCGGATGGAGGTCTGGAAGCCGTTTGGGAAGCTTGCCAAGCTGCCGAGACCATGGCCAAGGGGCCAAACCAGAGCCCGGACAACGTGAGCCTGAGCCAGGAAACGATGGTCTTGGGCATGTATGACCCTCCGATCACTCAGAGTGACTTTGAGCAGGCCATGAAGGAGTGGCCAGAGGAGCCTGACTTTTACCACGACCCCTCACAGGAAGCTGAAGCGGAAGCTCCGCCGGGTCACCTTCTCGTTTGGGATTTTTTGTCCCCGATTCAAAAAATGATCATCAAGCAAAACCCGAGAGTCAGGGACGGCTTGCAGCCATGCGGGCTGCCAGTGTCCAATACCAAGTCCAAGCCCAAGTAGCCCGGAGCTTTTTTTTGAAAGGTAAGCTCCAAGCCTCCACGGCCAAGTTTTGAGGAAGAGCTCAAGAGAATCTTCACCCAAGATTCCCTGCCGCAGCTGTGGAAAAGAAGTGTTAGGCTGGAATGCCTGAGTCCAATTCCACGTCCAAGTCCAAGTAGCCAGGAACCGTTTTTGAAAGTTAGGCTCCGAGGCCTTTACAAGGCCAAGTTTCGAAGGAGAGCTCAAAAGAAGCTTCACCCAAGATTCCCTGCCGCTGCTGTGAAAAAGAAGTGTTAGGCTGGAAGCCTTCTGGGAAAGGGTGGGGAAGAGAAAGTGAGAGATAGAGAAAGAGAAAAAAGAAAGAGATAGATATATAGAAATAAAAATACAGGTAGAGATGGAGAGATAGAGAGACAGGGAGATATAAGAGATAGAGAGATAGAGCGACCGAGCGGTAGAGCGGTAGATCGAGCGATAGAGCGGTAGAGCGATAGAGAGATATACAGCGATAGAGAGATAAAGAAGTAAAGATGTAAAGGTAGAGATATACAGGCAGAGATACGGATAAAGGTACAGGTTGAGGTCGAGGTAGAGGTATTATATATAGTGGTGGAGGCAGAGATAGCGCTGAAATCTATTGATGTCAGAAGTGTTTCTCGTTTGATTTGAGATAACATTTCTATTGATTTTATGGAAAATTTCTATTGATTTTATGGAAAATTTCTATTGATTTTATGGAAAATTTCTATTGATTTTATGGAGATTTTCTATTGATTTTGATGTGGAGGTTTCTATTGATTTTTATGTCGCAGTTCTATTGATTTTGAGGATTTAAATTTCTATTGAAAAAGATCGTTTTCTATTGAATTTGATCGACACAATCAAAACGCTGAGAATTTTCAATCCCGCTTGATTTTTTTCAATCGGCGGTCCTCTGGGTATATATATATATAGAGATATATATATATATAGATATTTACACATATGGGCATACATACATACAGACAGACATACATACACACATGCATACATATGTTTACGTGTATGCCTGCTGAGCACCACGCCCCACTCCGTCAGATGGGCTTAAAACCCGCAAGAATCGCTCGCACGAGAAGCTGGACTGGGAGGAGCGGGTTTAGGGTTTATAGGGAACCCCGGAAAGTTGGAAACCTTGCTAAGGCCAAATAGTGCTGGGATTCCCTATACATTACTGTTAAGGATTGAGGCTATTGGGTTTCCAACTTTTGGGATTTTACTGTAGGGTTTAGGGAGTGGCACAGTGCTGGAAGCCATCGATGTTTAGGGGTTTTAGGGTCTATGGGTGGTTTAGGGCTTTAGGGCTTGTAAAGGTTTGTTTAGGGCTTGAGGGTTTGGGGCTTAGGCATTCAAAGTTTGGATCAAAAAACCGCCAAACACCCGAGATCCAACCCCCACAACCCTCAAGCAAAACCCGCACAAATTCCTTCAGACCGTGTCAGCAGAGCAAGGTAGTTGGAGGCATCTTAGGGATCCCACCTACCCTCGAACGAGTTCCCGGGCTTCATCTCCGATACTGTAGGGGCTTGAATAGCTAGTAGAAGTCGCAGGAAGTTCGTAGCATATAGTAGTATTCCCTGGTAGCCTATAAGAGCATACGATCAGTATGCATGAAACCTTTTCAAATCGCAACCCAAGCCCTCAAGCCAAAGCCCGCGCCGCCAGGGTTCAAAGGGTTTTTGGCGTTCAGGGACTCTGGCTTCAAGGTTAACGGCCCATGTATATACTTTGCTATATAGGGAACACTTGAGCCAATGTATATACTATATGAGTACATGGACCCTTAGGGTTTCAACTGTTTAGGAACTGGCGCCCGGTGGGCTCAGAGGTTTGGCGGCTAGAAATTCGGTAGGATACAGGAGACGCGATTAAGAAACCCTGGGTCGTTATGAAGGTTCTGTGCATGAATCCTAATACGTTGGAGTTGTAGGACCAGGGCTTCTGAATCAGGCTCCTACATTAGGCCTCATTCTGTTTGCATGACCAAGCTTAAAGCAGCGTTTGGGAACACTCAGTGTTGTGCAACGCCTTTTTTGTGAGACTCAGCTGGCGATTCCTGGTTCCCTCAGCCCTGATTGCACGTTAAATGGGGGTTTCCGAAAATGGGGGAACACCAATATAGTACCAAATAGTAGGATCCTTATTATATGCACCCCAAAATCAGGTACCCGTAATTTTCTTTTACTCCCAAATCTTAACCCGTAGACCCAGCATCCTGAACTCCAAACTTAAAGCCTACTTGGAGGTTCATGGGTAGTTATAAGTGGGTATAAATGTGGTAACTATACGTACAACTCATATTAGGGGACTTATAAGCCTACTTATATCTACCCATGAACCTCCAAGTAGGGTAACCTGCAACCCCAAGCCGTGGGTCGAACTGCGAAGCAGGAAGATTCCGTGGGCAGCTTCCACACGCAAGCGCGAATGGCTCTAGCCTTTGCTCTGACCAGGGTTGAGGGGTTTATGCTTTAAGGGTTTAGGCTTAGGATTCTTTGGATGCCGCCCTCACTCAGTAACAGTTCAAGAATCTTTCTGTTATGGATATGTAACACCCTTAACAGTAGCCCTGTTATAGACTGCTAGTCTGTTAGTGTACGGCGGCAGTATCCAAGATGTATTGTCATCATCTTCATCACTATCCGCATCACGTCCGAGCTTACATGGCAATGGCAGTACGGAATAGTGTTAAACTGATCAGTAAACATAAACAACAACAACAACAACAACAACAACAACAACAACAACAACAACAACAACAACAACAACAACAACAACAACAACAACAACAACAACAACAACAACAACAACAACAACAACAACAACAACAACAACAACAACAACAACAAACAACAACAACAACAACAACAACACAACAACCAAACAACAACAACAACAACAACAACAAACAACAACAACAACAACAACAACAACAACAACAACAACAACAACAACAACAAACAACAACAAACAACAACAAACAACAACAAACAACAACAAACAACAACAAACAACAACAAACAACAACAAACAACAACAAACAACAACAAACAACAACAAACAACAACAAACAACAACAACAACAACAACAACAACAACAACAACAACAACAACAACAACAACAACAACAACAACAACAACAACAACAACAACAACAACAACAACAACAACAACAACAACAACAGCAACAGCAACAACAACAGCAACGACAACAACCACAACGGACGACGACGACGACGACGACGACGACGACGACGACGACAACAACAACAACAACAAGAAAACTACTTAGCAAGCACAGCAATCATCATCGCAAGGTGACAGACTGGCATGGTGCTCCATCACGAAACAAGGCATTTCAGCCGTTTCAGCCTCCTGCCTCAGCGCCAAGCTGCTGTAAACCCCAACCCCCCAAATCCTGAACCCTAAATCCCTCAACCCCCTAAACCCCCATCCCTGAACCCGAAGAAGCCGACCGAGGCCGAAAAGGTCCCACCTCCTCCAACTCCAGTTCGCTCCCGGGCCCTTTGCATCAAGAAATTGTGCAGCCCCCAGAGCCGTTATTGAGTTGTTGTACTATTTATTACATATTGTTGTTTCCATTACCACCAAGTGATATAATTGCGCTACTGAATATTTTTGTTATTGTCACCACTGTTCTTATTCTTGTCATCAAGAATTGGTGCAGCCCCAAGAGGGCAGCTACAATGCTATAACTTGGCCATGTTACTCTGATTCTGACGCTGATTCTCATTGTCTGAATCATTATGACTATGGTTCTGATTTTTAATGAGGGCTGCCATTCATGAGCCGGTCATTAGTAGATTGTCCTCAATATGTGGAATGGGGTTTTGGGCTGTGCTACACCGTGAGGACAATATCACTGTATGTTCATACCTCTGAAGTGCGGCAAGCAGAGTGCTCAAAGTTCTTCTATGCTTGCATCTTCTTGTTGCACACATTCTGGCTTCATGCCTTGTTTGCAGTGGTATATGGTTCTGTGCTGAGCACATACATGCATACATATACATACATACATGGTCCTAGAAGTATTCCGAATCTTGAGCAATTACGCGGACCCTGGTGTCACCGGAGTGACCCGGCTGTCGTGCCAGAAACTGTAACATACAGTGAACCCCAGACAGTTGGAACACGAATTAGGGATGAATAGTGCTGGTATTTCCTATGCTGTACCTCAGGGGCATGAGGATAATGATGGATGCTTCTGCAGTCGGTGCTTATTGTTCCACAGCGTTCGTCGAGCTTTTGGGTATGTTTTCGTATGTGTCTACAGTATATGTAAGTACATAGGGACTGGCAGATTTTCACGAACTTTTCCCTAATATGATTTCCCTATATAACTTCATAACAAGGTAGGTTTTTTGGGGTTGAGGTAAACCGTGCGCAGATGTCAAGGCTCCCACGCTGGAACATCCCGCGAGATGCGAACTCCTGCTGTCAGGCCACAACTCGCCAGGGGTTCTTTAAAGGCACCCTTTAATGCAAGCCTTAAGGGAGCCAGGGATTCTTTAAAGGCGCCCTTTAATGGAAGCCGTAAGGGAGCCCTTAAGGGAACCCTGAAAGGAACCTTTAAAGCCCTGATAGAACCCTGAAAGGATCCATGAGGGTGCCATTTCGGGTGTAGTGTTGAGGGTCGCTGCAGCGTTGAGGGGGCCGTATGCTGCAGTATATATATATATATATATATATATGTATATGTATATGTATATATGTATATATGTATATGTATTTATATATATATATATATATATATATATATATATATATATATATATATATATATATATATACTTTTTAGGCTACTGTTCGGCCCAAAGCAATAAGATCCACAGCTTTGAGTCGCTAAACCGGAGACCCTCGACCCTTAGACCTGGACCATTCTAGACCCCTAAACCCTTTATCCAAGGGTAAAAGGACGGACCCTTAATAAGGATCCCAGGTATATACCCTTAATGTAGCTATTATATACCCATTATATTGCCCCATTATGGGGTAGGGAGACCCCTAAACCCTAAAACCTAGACGGCCCTGCTTCGATGGCTTGTGGTCTGTGACTTTTTGGTTCAGAGCGCTCAACCTGCTTGAGTAGGTTGAGGTGCGGCGTAGGGGCGCATGCTGCTTTAGGGTTTAGGGCCAGGGGTTAGTGTGGTGTCTTCCCAGGAGTGGCTACCATGATTCTCATGATGTGAACTAATTATCATCGTTCTGACTGTTTTCAGTCTACATTCAGCATCTCCGTGAACCCTGGGCTCTGTAAGTTTTAATCTTGAAATTCCTAAACCCTAAGCTTTGAAGGATTCGTCAGGCCTAATCGAAACGTTTTGTTTCGTTCTTGAGCTTCCGTTCGGGGTTCAAAACCAAACCCTTCAAGCAGGTAGGGACTCCGCAGTCTGTGGGATTTGGCGGTTTTGGACTTTGTCTTTGTGATCGTTGGGTAACATTTTTACAGTTTATGGGTACCTAAAACCAACAAGGAATAAACATGTGCATTTTAAATCCTACCCCAACCATGAACTGGTTGTGGCTGGAAGCTTCTTTCGAGACTTGCCGCCTAGAGCTTACAGCTGCTTAGACTGTTGACGTCGCAGGTTAGAGAGTTGCCTCCTCCTGCGCAGAGCTACCCATAGGCCATAGGCCCCACAGTAGTTCCTTTTTGGGGTTCATATGTAGAATTCTGTAATCCCCAAAAGGAACTAGTCTGGGGCCTATGGGTAAGGGTATGCAACACCCTGAAGCCAACCTGTCTTGCCAGTACCACACTGTCGTCAACTCGCTTGTCGACGCAGTGCCGACTCCTTATAGTGCGAAGGTAGTGCAGGGTTCCAGCTCTTTGGGGGCTTGATGTCGTAGGGTTTAGGGTTTAGTGTTTAGGTGGTGCAAGTTCAGGGTTGCGGGGGGGCAAGTGCGTGTGTTTGTGCAGCACAACTGTTGAGATCACTTCTGGGATCCTTCTTTCAGTACAAAGGGGCCTGAATCATTACCAATATGCCAATGCTATTTTGGGGGTTCCGTACTATGACTAATAAAAAAGGAAAAGTATCATCTACCCCCAAACCCTATTCCAGCTGTTATATAATTAAGGCCCCTATAGCATTGTAAGACGACCGTGATGCAAGCACCTTCGAGCACCGCTGGTTTCAACAACTTAACTCGAACTATTCAGGCCGTTACCAAACCCTAAGAAGCCATGTTTCACGACACCTATAAAGGCCATTACAACCCTCTACGAGACTATTTCCGCCCGGCTTGCACGGCCCTGGTGTAAAGGAAGCGTGGGAACCGAAATAACCCATGATTCCCGCAACCCTAAAACCGTGAACCAATCCCAAAAGCCCGAAACAATCCTCAGGGCTTTGAGGCTGAAGACAACCCCAAACACACAGCCTAAAGTCCTAAACCCATGGAAACGCTACTCACCCATAAACCCTAACCGAACGCCCCAAAACCCGAGGGAGTTACTCTCGCGAACGAAGTGCGAGCCACTTTGGGCCTCCTTCGGGAGTGGCCAGCGTGAAGCTTAGCACGACTGAGGGTTCGCGGGGTGTGGATTTAAGATTTGGGGTTCAGGGATGTGGGTTAAGTTAATTGTTTTGAGACTCGGAATAAGAGAGTTGTGGTGCGGTGAGGGTGGTTTGGCGGCATGGTGCTACGCTTTAGTTTTCAGGGCTTCCTAGATGCAGCGTAAGTTGAGGGCTTAGAGTTTTTGGGGAGTTTTGGATTCCGAAGGCGGACTGATTCAGGCGTAGTGGGTTCAGGGCTGCCAGAGCTTATCTGGGACTCGAGAAAATACAGTTCCAGGCCCCATGGCTGGACATTGTTTAGTTTGAGGATTTAAGGTTCAGAGTTTCGAAGCGTAGAAAATCCAAGGGCGTATCATACTGAAGCACCCAACCCTATAAACCCCAAAAAATGACCCGTAGAAGCCCTGAGATTGCCGAACTCTGAACCCTAAATGCTACTGAAAGCATGGGACTTAGTAACTAGGGTTATGACTATACTTAAAACTACTTATAACCCCAAGTAAGGTACTTATAACCGTACTTACTAAGTCCCATGATCCTTTAAGTACGAGAGGAAGAAGCCAGCAGGCCTCCGAAGCTGCCCAACTCCTGAAACTCCCAGGTGCACGCGGTGCCAGTGCATGTACAACCGTGAGCAGAAGAGGCCCCCCCCCCCCGAAACCCTACACAGTAAGGAACCAGAGCCCTGCTTAGAGAATCAGAGCACTCAGTGAGTGAGGTTGAAAGTAGCATCGTATATATGGAATATAGCTAGATCCTGCTTTCTCAAATCATAGCCGCAGTACGTATCTCCCAACTTTCTCATTCGCCTGAACCTTTAAATAGTTCCCCTATATCCTGAGCTTTACAATTGCAATGTAGGGTTGAGTGCTCGAGGATTTCAGAGTTTTAATAAAGCGGTGAGAGCCTGGGTAAGTTTCGACTAGGGTTTATATTGTTTAGGGCAAGTTCATCTGACGCACGTTTCGGGTTTGTAGAGTATGGAATTCCAGATGTATTTACGTCTAATTCTACAAGCAGCGGCGCTAGCATGCTAAGCAACCCAACGCGGAGGCTTTCCAAAACCCAAAGTGTCCTAGGTACCGTTAAGGGGAATACTTTCCCATATCATACTAGCTCCTACTAGTCAAACCCCACGCTACTATATAGGTACTTAGGACCCTTTGAAAAACCGAGTCTCCCGAAGAGGTTTTGTTCGTTAGGAAAAGGCTTGTCTCTCCACACACACTCCGACAATGGGATGGGAGTTCGTTTCAAAACATGAAGTCTCTGGAAGAGACGCTGAATGGCAGGTTCCTTATCGTGAGCACCTTCTACAGTACCCCAATCCTCTAAACCGCAAACATGAAAGCCCTAACACCCTGAACCCATTTTTCGAAGTATTCCTGAAACTCGGAGACCAGGCCCGAAACAAAAGGGGGAGCACAAGGGACTGGATCTTAGTTTGCTGGGTTCGGGTCTCGGTAAGATCATGTTGGACGCCGGTTCTGCTTATCAACGCGTATATGAAACAGAGACCAGACCCCCTTAAACCCTACAAGACCACTGCTGTTCCTCGCCAGGTGTGTGGTTTGTGGGCACACCTTCGAGGCAGATCGCGATCGTTCTAGACCCTAAGCCCTAAACCTTGGGGTTCATTGATTAAGCCTAAGCCCTATAAGCCTTAGAACCATAAAAACCCTACAAGCCTAAAAGCTGTAAGCCCTAGAAGCCCTAAGCCCTATAATCCCGAAGCCCTACAAGCCCTGAACCTATGATGTCTTGGTGTGGTAGACGTTCAGTTGCCTTCTGACTTGGATATAACTTGCTGGCCTCAGTGATGTCTATGGCTGTAGGGTTTGGGGTTTAGGGTTCAGGGTGGAGGGTTTAGGGTATAGTTTACTCTTTCGTAGAGAGCTTTCAGAGGGCTTTCTTTACACAGGTTATGTGGGATTGAGATTCCCCGTTTCCTGCTCCGTATGATGTCGGCAGCACCTATTGGTCTAGGCCGCATTCTGATCAGCCCTCTCCACACACTTGCCTCATTGAGCTGTGCAGAATTATACAATTGTTCAGGCTTCCATATCAGGGTTTCTTTCTTGCCTGAACTCCAGGGGGCCCAGCTGGGTTCGGGTCATAGCATCCGCTTTTTGCTGGGTCGAAAAAATTTTGGGCCGTAGTAAATCGAGTACGATTCTAAATAATTGTCGCCCCTATGGTACGAAGAAGGTGCTGTTTTGTAGGGTTCAAGTAGAGCGCAAAATGTCTGGATTTTTATGTCGGCCTAACATAGAGGGCTACACAATTGGTAATAGTATCTCTTTATTGGGTTCATCTCTCTGCACAGGCATATTACACATACATGTAGATAAATAGATATGTATAAATGAATGTGTGTGTATATATATATATACACATACGCACAGCTTCACCCCTAAAAGCACTTCGGTGAGCATTCAGACTCCTCCACAAGAAGCAAGCCGAGGAAAGAGCCCCGAACTGTAGGCCGCAAGCTTGAATGAAGCCCCAAATCCAAACCCTTACACTAAATCTACTCCCAAATTGCTAAGCCCTAAACCCGGCATCCAAAACCCCGCAGCCTCCGGCCGATACACTCCCAAGACTGTTATGGTTAAGCCCAATGCAGCCAACCCTATACTAGTGGGCAGATCAGCACCGGTTTCAGCATTAACTCTAAACCGTCAACCCCAAACCACCCTACACCTTATCCTAAACTTAAATCTTGAAACGCAGGGTGGCCATCCGAGTGGTTCGCAAGACTTGGGGCAGGGACTGCTCTCTTAGCGGCTTGCGGGAACCTCGGTAGGGATTGCTGCAGGGTTCAAAACCCTAAACCCGTGAACCCTTAACCGTTGGGGTTGAAGACGGGATTTTGTGGTTGGGGCTCAGTGTTTGGGATTTTATGGAAGTTGCTGTTTGGAGTCTCTTGGATCTGCGGCTTCAGGTTCAAACTTACGATCCAGCGGTAGGGGATTTGCTTTCAAACTCCTGCAGTCTCGTACGACTAACCAGGTATCGATTTTTCGGGTAAGTAATGCCTATGGTATATTATGGTGATTATAATATATCATAGTCTGTGATGGTACAGTGCTTTAGGGATCGATTTGGGGTAAGTGTTATATGGAGCTTGGAATCGACACCTAGCTCAGAGTCATTCCGGATGCACAGTCCTAGGAACGAGTCGAGGCCAAAACGAAGCGAAGTCGCGGCTCGCGATATACCTTTGGGCCTTTAGGGATTCGGGGTGTCTGGGATTTAGGGAAGTTAGGGCTCGGTTTAGTTTTGGGGGTTCGGGGTTTGAGGTGGGGGTTCCAAATGCTACAGCCACTAAGTTAGCGAGCCAGGTTTAGGGTCTAGGGCTTTTCATCCTAAACCCTTACCTGGACCCCCAAAGTATGTCGAATAATAGCCTGTTATAGGTTTTGGGGCTATTGTTTTACCTAGTTTGGGGGTCTAGGTAAGCCCCCCACACCCAAGCAACCTCCCAACAAAGCGCAACAACCCCTGAACCCCTCACCCTTAAACTGTTGCAGAAAAGTGATGGGGCACCCTTGAATGAATCCGAAGCCCCAAAACCCTAGACTCTAAACCTTTCATCCCCAAACCCCCAAATCCTAAACCCAAAACCCTTCAACTCTGAACCCGGCAGAAAATGAGGTTTGTTCCTTCTTGCTGGCTGCAGATGTACCGCAGGGCTGTGGGGTACACAGTTTCGGGTTTGGATTTGTGTTCAGGAATGATGGGCTTCAGGGCCTCGGATGAGGTGCAGCTTTTAGGTCTCAGAAATTGAGGGCTCAGTGGTTTTCTGCTTAGGAAGTTGAGGCTGCCCCTGACAGCTCCGTAGCTGCGTCGTCTACATACCCTACACTGGCCTTTGTGCTCAGGCAACGAAGGAAAACCTCTGCTATGAGGTGTTCTGCGCGGAGAGATCCGAGATTCCGCACAGATGTTTGAAGAAGCATTGCAACCACAACACGTTCAATCTTGGGTACAACACTCTTTCGGTCAGCCTCCCTTCCTCATGGGGGCTAGCCAGGATCTCGACGTCGATACCCAGCATTTTACGAAGGTTTCACCAGCGAAGCCTCCAACGCACGAACGTGCGATACAAGTTTGTCGATGTTCTGGCTGGGTTGGTGCAGCTTGAGCAGTGTAAATGTAAATAGCTGATGTCGGGGTTAAGGGTGACGGGTTTATGTAGGGGTTCAGGATGCTCCTACGATCCGAACTCGTACTCAAGTTGCGATTCCGATGTGTTAGAACTGGTGTTTGCAGACAGATCCCTGCATACTGTCCTTGTGACCTTGTGCATGATTTGTGCATCATCACACACTCACATTCATCGTTATGTTCGTTATGCTTAAGACAAAGTGTAGTTCTCAGGGTTCGTATGCTTGTGCTGACAGTGTAAGGTTTGGCATTGCTTTGACCATCATTGGTTTGCTTCATACGGTTCATCTTGATCTTATGATTGTTTTCGTGAGCCGATTCTATATCAGTAGCATGGATGTAGTTGTCTGCCAGTGATACTCCTCATCGCAAGCAATCACGAATGTTGAATTATGCTGATATCACTGCAACATCGCGAGCTTCAGCCATGGTTATTTGCTCTAACTCAACTGTTGTGCAGTGGGCTTTAAATGGTGAACGAGCCTTGGTCTTGAAAACATTGAACTTTGTTACAGCTATGACTACGCACATCTTTTGTGGCACTGCTTCGGTCAAACACGGTCAGGTGACGACCAATGTTACTGTTGGTGATGCTAGTTCTGTTCATTGGCGGCCTGATTCATGTGCAACATCAATATAGGGGTCTCATTAATTAGAATACGGTTTCGGGACCCATTATACTATAATTACAATAATAAGGAGCCCGCCCCCCCCCCCCCCTCAACAAACAAAAAACATAGTGTTGTAATCATTTAGGCCTCTATGTTATGCTGCCGTGTCATCATCCTGATTTGTGGCACGGCTGCGTGCTCACGTTCTGGCGATTTAGGGTTTAGGGTTAAGGACTTAGGGTTCTACGTGGTGAATTTCGCAGGTGCGTAAGCAGCTTCTGAATGAATGCAGCTTTCATATTCCATGGCGAAGATGCCAGGCATGATGTTTATGAGGGTTGAGATGATGATGGTCATCGTCATCATGATGAAGGAGATTAATTATGATGATGGCCCTAGTTCCCTTTCCCCTTATTCGTAACTGTTGGGAGAGTTTCGCTATGGTGCTTTGATACGGAAGACAATGGCAACATGACAATGATGCTAATGATGATGCTCGTATTGCTGCTGAGGAGAACGAGCTGGTGACATCCATGGGGAAATGAAATTTATCTGCTTCTGCCTATACTGCACCTGCACAAGTGCTGGTGAAGTATCGTTATTGCCGAATGCTCGCCGTCTGTTGCTTAGATTAAGTGACATTCAGCCTCGGACAGAGGCGACGCTTGTATGACAGGGTCATGAGTCATGGGAAGCCTGTCGCTTGAGTTGACAGCTCAGCGTGCTGCACCAACCCACCTTCTTTTCAGCATGCACACAAGGTCTTGGTCTCTGCCGGTAGTGCCTGCGGTGACTACGACGCCAGCGATGGGCAGTCACTTCATATCATATTGCGGGCCGTTCACAGAGGACCCCAAAAGTATCCACAGGTTCTGGCACGAGCGCGATGCATCTTTCTAAGCTCAGGGTTCAGGCTTCCATCTGTACACCTTTCGACCCTGCACTGCACTCGTATCTCGATGTGAGACTCGGTGCTAGGCACCTGCAGCTCCCCAGTCCCTTCGCCCCCGGTTCTCTCTGGTAGCCATCAGCTGGCGTTGCGGCATTGGTGAGCATTTTTACAAAACTCCGGCTGCCAGGCCGGATGCTAGCGCTACTTGCTTTGTGAGCTGGACCAGCTCCGTTTGAAGTGGATTGTGATGCTAGAGTTGCTCTATGTTATTTTCTCAGGCTCAGCTACAGTCTTAGTCAGCGGCTCTTTGTGACAAGGACCTCGCAGTGGACCCCAACGTAGCGCATCTGCCTGGTCTTCAATGCACAACGGGCACCTAAACCTGCAAAAGTAGGAACACGTGGCCCAGCACCTATAAAGAGCTATTGTTCTACATACTTTTCGGGTTCAGGTAGGCCTCTCTCTCTCTCTCTCTCTCTCTCTCTCTCTCTCTCTCTCTCTCTCTCTCTCTCTGTATATATATATATACACAGACACATAGATTGTGCCACTACCAAGTAAGCGTCACCTTTGATCTGCATGTCGGGATGGTTCAGTGTTGTGCTTCTTGAGCCCGGAACCTCCAGTTACCTCAATACTGGGTTTAGTGAGATACCGAACGTACTTGGAGGATCATAGGACCTAGTAAGTAAGGTTATAAGTACTTTGATTGGGGTTATAAGTAGTTATAAGTATAGTTAACTTAATCATATCCCTGGTTACTAAGTCCCATGACCCTTTAAGTATGCTTAGTAACCTACAGTAAACCCTATAAAGTTGGAAACCGGGATTAAGGACACATCGTGCTGGGATCGTACTCTTAAGAACTGAGGCTATTGGGTCTCCAACTTTTGGGGGTCTCTTCTGTAAGTACTCTAAACCCTAAACCCTCAACCTACGATTTAAGCAAACTGGGGCCCTGGGGCTTATTACTGGGTTCTTGTTAAGGGATCTAGTTTGAGTTACCATAATCGGGATATATGGTTAATAGTATGGTTCCTTTGTTATAGTAACTTAGATCAAGCCCCTTAACAAAAACCCAGGTTATTGAAGTTCCGTGACTTCGTGAGAATGCGGTATCAGCTCACACGCAGAATGCCACGCGGCCACAAGGTCTGCAAGGCGTTCACAACACTTCTGGGGGGTTCTGTTCGAAAAAGCAGCCCTCTACGAGCCTGTAAAGATCCCCATGCACTGTCTGAAAGACCGCATGCGACAGGGTTGTCTGCCCTGGGCGTGAGAGCACTGCGCAACTCTTCTCAGGGTGTGGGCCGAGCAAGTGTGTGTGTGTGTGTGTGTGTGTGTGTGTGTGTGTGAAATCGTCAAGCGCTGGTATTTTGGGAAGGAGCCGCAACCCCTGAACCCTAAGAGCACCTGGAGTGCTGACTCTATGAGCAGTTTATAAAGGTTCGGCCAAAAACCTAGATTCTTAGCCTGTAAGCCTATAACTTACACGATATTCAGCACTGAGATTGCACCGGTTGTGGATTTGGAGGCCCTACAGTGCAGCTTCTCCATGTTTCGCGGTTGAGGCTACCATTAGGCTCACGGATTGAGAGTTTGGGTTTTAAAGGGTTGAATTAGGGTGTAGTAGAGGGTGAGATTGTTTTGAATCGTTGTAGTTAATCTCTGCTTTTCCCCGGATCGGGGATTGCCTAAGACCCTAAACCGGGTATGTCTGGTTCAAGGTTTTCAACAGCGCCTGGGGGTTACGGGTCGAACTGCTGTTCGTCGTCGGAGCTGACCTACGCCTTCGTTTTGAGGGTCCTTATCTTCGTATACCACGCTGACCCAAAATCAAGACAGCTTGCCCCGTGATATCCGGCCCTGTATGTACTCTACACCCCAAGCTACAAAAAAAAAGCCTGAAAGCGAACAAACCCAAACCTCGACTCCCAAATCTTGGGAGGCTGAATAGATCCCTTATCGTACCCTCCTCGTATTGATTACTTACTTCCAGTAGCGCTTGAGCGACTATCATGGCCTCTGAAGCTTGCCTTATAGCAAGCCCCGAACTCTAAACCTTAAACCCTAAACCTTAAACCCTAAACCGCAAGCCCTAAACCCTTAACCCTTAAACCCTGAACCGCAAGCCCTAAACTCTAGATTGCGCTATGCTCCTGTTGAGCTCGAGACAGGAGAGAGGCAGATGCTTGGCTACTGATGTGGGAGTTTCCGAAAACTAGGGGTTATAAGTAGTTACAAGTTAAGTTGTAAGTATAGTTACCTTAATCATAACCCTGGTTACTAAGTCCCATGATCCTTTAAGTATGCTTAGTAACCTACAGTAAACCCCAAAAAGTTGGAAACCGGATGAAGGCCAAATAGTGACGGGATTCCCTATACATTACTCTTAGGGATTGAGGCTATTGGGTTTCCAACTGTTGGGCTTCTACTGTAGGGGTACCTTATTCGAGGGTCCGCATAGTAAGGATCCTACTAATCAGGTTATTATATCAGAGTCCCCCATTTTCGGAAACTCCCATGTATGTGTTTAATTGCATCAGGGAGACTCTCACACATGTCTGATTCATTCTATAATGATCCTTTCACTTAAAGGGATACACTCGTGTTTCTTATCCCAAACGCCAGTGTTTCCGGTTTTGACATAAAGATTGTCTTCATCCGAATGTAGACATCTTAACAAGAGGTTGGGGTAGAGTTTAAAATTATTGCAGTGACCATCCCGACCCGAGAACCCTATTTCAAGCACCAGTGGGCTAACATGGTAGGTTGGGTTATAAATAAAGTCTATTACAGTTTCTGAGAGCCCCAACACTACGCTGCTCATATACGTTATATGTATACACCTTATAAGTCGTGGTCTTACTTGTTGCGTCCTGTGATGCCCCAAGCAAATATGCAGAAGCCATCATGACGACGAGATCCAAGCATTGCCACTCAAGACTGCCGCTCTATTTTGGGCCGTGTGGCCACGTTCAACTCTTTCGGTGCAAGAAAACATAACCTAGGACCCAGAGTAGGCCCGTATTCCCTTTTTGTAATGTTTAGGTTCCCTTATCACCCCATTTAAACCCAAAAAGGGCACCCTTTTTCTTCCTAGCTTACTTTTTGGTCTAGAAACGACAGAATCCGGTTCGGAAAGCTCTTTTGTCATCCAACAGTATAGAGTTTTCACTGCCCGGGTTTCGTGGTTCAAAGTACACCGTAGGGTGTTATACTTCTTGATTATATACATCATATTTCTTCGGGCATGCACCGATTCGGAGCTCGTGGAGCTGTGGTTGGGCTCTAGCCATTCTCAAATGATCGCCGCGGCACTGGCTGCAGGGCTGGTTTTGAAAAAACGTCTCCAGAATTCTCTTCTGGGTTGGTTTAGGGATCTAACGGATTCTAGAAGGGTTTAGGGTTTAGGACTTACTTGGAGGTTCATGGGTAGTTATAAGTAGGGTTATAAGTCCCGGTTCACGGTCTGCAAGATTGTCCAAGTTGCCTTTATTTGAGTATCCGTCTTGACCGTACTACCGAAATCCTTTTGTTTTAGAGTTCCAGGCAGTTCATCTCCCTTACCATGTGCACGCTGCTTGAAGTCCATCGCTTGAGCATCAATGTGCAAGGTAGCCTTCCTTTTGCCTAAGCCTTAAAGTCCTAAACCCTAAACCCTAAAGCCCTGTATCATGAAGGCTCGAGCCCATCCTACTCTAAGTACGGTTCTTCTTCTCCAAGCTCCAGTCCAGTTGGCGCTACATAAGTTCAAAACTGCACATCTTAAGCACCCAGCACTTCAGGGGCCCAGGCAATCTGAAATCGACCAGGGTAGACGAGGGTTTAGGGTGTAGGGTCTTGGCTCTGTCGGCTTTGAGGTTTAGTAAACGGTGCCCCCTCAAAGTCGGATCTCCTCCTAATATGTTACACTCACACTGTAGGTGGAGATACTTAAATTACTTAAAGGATCATGGGACTCAGTTACTATGGTTAATGAAAAATATATGTAAGACAACTATACCTGTAGTTACTTGTCATTCTCAGTACATTTTTAACATATCCTTGCTTACTAAGTCCCATAATCCTCCAAGTAGGGAGTGCAACTCCGGTCACGGAATTTTTTTTCCCCTCGCGGCCGTAAACAGCCAATGACACCTCAATGGCACAGCCTCGACCGAATTTCTGTGCTAAGCTGCTTCAGAGGTAAAGCTCTCCAACGCAATAGTCCCACTCGAGTAGCTCAAGAACCTGTTCCCAATATGAAGGCACCTTAACATGCCCCAAGCCATCAATCACACTCTATACCACCAATCCTGAACTCCGACTTCAAAGCTCAGCGCCCCAATCGAAACTCCGCCCGAATGCAAGGACTTGAACAGTTGGTGCTAGTCCGTGATTGTACTTAGTATAGACCACAAGTATCCTTTACCCCCAAACTTTGTTCTATTTTTCTGGCCCCTCTATCATGGAACCCTTATAGTAACCCGCAAAGAAATCCTTAAAGTCCTGTAAGGGAACCCTTTCAGGAGACCCTACACCCCCATAACCCCCAAGAATGAACCCTTAAACTCGGAACCCTGAGAAGGTCCCCTTAAACGGTTCCATTCGAGGAATCCTCAAAGGAACCCTTAAAGGAACCCTAAAGGAACCGTTTAAGGGTTCCCTTTACTTTAGCAACCCGGAAGGGTGCCCTTAAAGGAACCCTGTTCGAATGTTCAACTCTTGAGCAGGCTGCTCAAGGTCCCCTAGGTATATACCCCTGATATAGCTATGATATACCCATTATATACAGTAGAAGCCAGAAAGTTGGAATATCATGATCGTAATCCCTTTAAGGTAAATTATAGGGGATCCTACCATTAATCCATATTCCAACTTTCTGGAGTTCCCTTTAGCCCATTCTAGGGTAGGGGTCCCCATTAAGGGTCCCTCCTTATTTCTACAGAGAACCCGCTGGGGTATAGGGCTTCTCTGGTCTCTAGGGTTTAAGTATCTTAGGGTTTTTTAGTGTTTTGAGGGCTTCCAGGGGTGTTAAGATTTTTTTGGGGCTTAGGGTTTTGAGCATGTCGAGGGTTTTGAAAATGTTTGCGGTTTAGTTTTATTCTTTGTTTGTGGACGTTCTTTTAGGGTTTTGGGGTTTTAAGGGTTTGAGGTTGTTTTACTGTTTAGCCCTAAGGCTCCATGTACCCATATAGTATATACTTAGGCCTTAAAGTACCTATATAGGGACTACTTTGGGGCTTAAGTATCTACTATAAAGGTCCATGGAGCCTTTGTTTAGGGGAGCCTTGATACTCGCGCTTTCATGCACGTTTGACGGGATTTGAGAGACGGTTCCTTTCGGGGCTCCTTTTGGGTTTCTTTTCAGGGTTCCTTTTTTTGGACCCAGACTGTTATAAGGGGTTCCTTTCGGGGCTCCTTTTGGGTTTCTTTTCAGGGTTCCTTTTTTTGGACCCAGACTGTTATAAGGGATTCGTTTCGGGGCTCCTTTTGGATTTCTTTTCAGGGTTCCTTGTTCTTGGACCCAGACCGTTATAAGGGGTTCCTTTCGGGGCTCCTTTTGGGTTTTTTTTCAGGGTTCCTTTTTTTTGGGGGGACCCGTTTTGGGACCCATCAGGGCTTCTGCTGGGTTTCCTTTCAGGGTTTGTTCAAGGTTCCTTTGTAGGCCACTGAAGGGTCCTGGATTTATTTCAGGGTTCCTTGAAGTGAAGGTTCGCTGGTGGCTACTGAAGGGTCCTGGATTCATTTCAGGGTTGCTTGGAGTGTTGCTTAGGGTTCCTTTAGAGACCTGACAGGTCGGAGATGCAGGGATTCCTCGACCTTTGCAGCTCTGGCGAGCTTGTGCCCTCAAGGGCGTGTTGGGTGGCTTAGGGCTGAGGGTTTGTGTTCGCAGCTCCGGGGACCTCCACCCCGAACCCTAACTAAATAGGGTAAATAGGGCGTTGCGGGATCAAAAATGCTTAGAAGACTGAGGCCTCAAGACTTCGGGTAGAAAGGACTGTCAATATTCAGGGGTTGGGCAGGTCTAGGGCTTGAAGAGCTTATCGAGTTCCTAGGCCTTTCGGCTGAGGGCTCGCTGGTATTATCTGGCTTCGGGCTTGGGGTTTCGGTTTGGGTTGTGGTACATGGAGCTTACAGAGCTTTGGGATTTATCAGGGCCTTTGGGGCTTATGGGACCGACACTAATCATGATGTTTAGTATAATAACGATGACCATGAGCATTGTTGGAATCATCAAAACTATCATTCTAGCAGTCAGTAGTTAAAAGCTATAACAACAACAGTGATATGAATGGAAATAGCAAACGTGATGAAGCCAGCTAGTCATAACTAACTAGGGTCATCTAACAACCGTACACAGACGAGTTAAGTATATAATACCAGCATTATTTATCATCATCGTCGTCATCATAAGAAGAAGAAGAAGAGGAAGCACGTATTGGCTCGGCCAGGTTGCGAACTTTGCTTCGATTCCGTTGGGCGCTGAGCTTCTCCTCAGGGACCCATGGGGTCACTATAGATCGTTTAGGGATTGGGATGGGGTATGGGGTTGGGATTATGGTATCGGGTTTAGGGTTTAGGCTCCAGGGATTAGTAGGGTCTAGGGTTTAGGGATTCCCTGCAGTCTCTATTCCTGCTTTGGTTAACTGTTCTATGGTTAGAATCCCATATTATAATGTTTTTTTAACAAAAAGAAGGAACTACAATGGAGACTGTAGGTACGGTTCGGGTTTAGGGTTTCGGGCTTGGCGACCGGATCTCAATGTTTTGGATCCCTCGCGGATATAGGCTGCTGGATTGAGAGCTATGAAAGTTTGTAATAGCAGGTCTGCAAGAATATATAATAGCAACAACAGCCATAAGAATAGTTTAGAAACAAGAACATAGTAAGGACAACATCGTAACCATAGTTAGTTATCATACAGCTATAACAACCCTACTATAGGATCCGCTCATACCCCTATGTACCCTATTCAACTACTAGCGCAGGTTCGTAGACAAGATCGGCCGCATCTTGACTTCTAGGTGCTGACAAGCTGCTGGCTCGCCCCGAACCACGTACCGTCAATAAGGATCGATGCTCCGATAGCCGACTCCGCCCCACGCACACATCAGCACAAAATCTCATCCCGCGAACTGCCCCAAACGACTCGTGTCAATGACACGGTGACCTGAGATTTGGGTGCGCATGGGAGACTGCATGTGGAAACTTTGTCCCACCTGGAGGAGAGGACCCTGCAGCCTTTATGCTGGAAGTGTCGAGAATATAAACCATTGTGTATTGCGGTTTCCTTTGCAGCTACGCAGGGCAAATGGACGACGACGCAAATGATGGCTTACTGTAGTTCGTCGCCGGCGGTGCTGACAAAGATGAGACTGTTAGCTGCTGACGATCGTTGGTTGGTCCTACGAGCCTTATATTCGAATCAAGAAGCACTGCAACCGAGGGAAGCCCACCAGACTTAGAGCTTACCAACCTCTGAATCTCAAACCCTTTATTGGCAAATCTTAACTATATATATATATATATATATATATATATGGGTACCCCCCTATATGGGGTCCCCTGGGTTTTTGCACACCTAAACCATTAAACCATTATACCATTAAACCAATCCTTTCCCCCAATGGACCCAAACCAATAAACCATTAAACCAATCCTTTCCCCCAATGGACCCAAACCAATAATCCATTAAACCATTAAACCAATCCCTTCCCCCAATGGACCCAAACCAATAAACCATTAAACCATTAAACCAATCCTTTTGCCCCATACCACTAAACCATTAAACCATTAAACCAATCATTTCCCCCAGTGGACCCAAACCAATAAACCATTAAACCAATCCTTTCCCCCAATGGACCCAAACCAATAATCCATTAAACCATTAAACCAATCCCTTCCCCCAATGGACCCAAACCAATAAACCATTAAACCATTAAACCAATCCTTTTGCCCCATACCACTAAACCATTAAACCATTACACCAATCATTTCCCCCTATTGAGAGAGACACATCCCTGTATGGGCCGAAAGCATTGGTTTAATGGTTTAATGGTTTAGTGGTTTAGGTGCATTGGGGGAAAGGATTGGTTTAATGGTCAAGTGGTTTAGTGGTATGGGGTACAGGGATTGGTTTAATGGTTTAATGGTTTAGTGTTATGGGGCAAAAGGATTGGTTTAATGGTTTAATGGTTTATTGGTTTGGGTCCATTGGGGGAAAGGATTGGTTTAACGGTGTACTAATTTAATGGTTTGTTAATGGTTTGATGGTTTAGTGATGGGTCTAGGGCTGCCTACTGCGCAGGTGTCCTGGTTATAAGCGGGGACAGAGGTTATAACCAGGCTGCAAAATATGTTCAGGGTTTGAAGACTCCCGCCGTGCCCTATAGACCAAATGGATTGGCTGATTGGTTTGATGGTTTAAGTATTCCGTGTCGTATCGCGCAAGCGAGCCGGTATAATGGTTTAAGTCTAAGTCTCCCCCAATACCTAGCGCCAAACCCTAAGCAGTAAAACCCAAACAAACCCAACACTTGATGGTGAACCTGCAATATTGGTAAACTGTGTCGAAACACCGCGGGGCTTACATACCAGGGTTGTGGTTTGTAAATTGGGGGTGCCTTGATTGTTTGTTGCACGCTATAAACCTTACGAAGCAAATCTGTGCCACCGCTACTTCATCAACACCTAGATCCAAACGTTCGATAGTTTCGGTGTTTCAGGGGGAATGTAACCGCAATGAAATTAAGCAATGACTAGAAGAATAGAGGGTCCGAGGTAATTGGCATGTATTCGGTTGTTGAGGCATGATGCAGTGCTTTGTAACAAACATAATTCGGGGACCATATGCGCATTCCCCAACTTCAGCGGAAAGGCTATATGGCGGACTTTACATAATGGTCTGTCCGTTCCAGTACATCGGGTTTATGAGATCTATGTACACATTGAGAGAACAGCCGCTAACATGTCACTGACCCAGGAATCAAAATGCGGAATATGAAAGGGCTCTATCGGGATTACAGTAGTTCAGTAAGTGTTGTCAACATTGGAATATCACGGTACACAGAAAGTTGAGACACGACTGATACGACGTCATTGTAGGGAGAGACAGTATTTCAAAGTTTACAACGTGATCAAATTTCATCACTTCGTGCATAGACCAACTGGTTGCAACGTTATGTTCAAACATCGTTCCAAGGAAGCAGGATTTCGATGAGACAAAACTGATAAGAATATGTGTGGTGAGCGAAACAAAATTTGCAACTTGCAAACTGTTAGGTTGTACGTAGAAAATTCCTAGCAATGCTATTTCCAACTACATGGATGAACCTCTTTCGAGGAGTGATTCGGTGTGTGTTTACCACTTTTTCTAACACGAGGATCACGCTCTGGACTGGGAGCAATGGCTTCTGTTCGACCTTCAGTAACTATTCACAAGAACACAATCAGAAATTCGGACAAGCTAGATGTAGCCTTATGGTTTTCAGTCGGCTTTACGTGATGGTTAAGGTATGCTGATACAAAAAGCACAGGCTTCATCACTCAGCATATAGAAACACTGCCAAACCAAAGAAGCGACTCTCCATGTCGCCCCCCAGGAAAACCACAGTACAACGTTTGCTAAGCTTGTAGTGTGCAAGTTTTCAATTTTGGCTTGGGGCAGTCGTCATACAGAATTAAGGAATGCACCACTCAAATATACCTACCGGATATACCAGTGTTGAAAAGCAATCACATAGGGGCACAGGGATATGTCATTGAAAGCTATCAGTTTACCAAAACGTCATAGCAATGCGTCCAACAACAGAGACTTTGATGGGATTGCGCCATTACAGTACAAAGATGGAAAACTTTTCGTTCCAAAACCTAGCTCGCGATAAGGAATGACTGAACCAGACAAATGACTACAGCGCGCTTGTTGGAAAAAACAGAAATACAGTGGTTTAGATACAGTCACGCAAAGATGAATTACGAAGATATATCGACGGCTTCAAGGCAAGGATTTGAGCACATTGTAACAGGGTTTCGACGAGGGTGTCATAACATTCTTAGCGTTGTGCGGGCTTCAGCATTCTGAAAGCTTGGGTTGTTGCAACTTCCCGGTTTAGTCTTCAAGCCGGATATAATACTGTAGTCGATGACGTACACCTGATTATAACCTAGTCGGCTGGTTATAACCTAGTCTGGTGGTTATAACCGAGTCAGTAGGGGACCCCAAACAGGGGTGCGCATATATATATATATATATATATATTATTATTATTATTATTCTTATTATTCTTATTATTCTTATTATTCTTATTATTCTTATTATTCTTATTATTCTTCTTATTCTTCTTATTCTTCTTATTCTTCTTATTCTTCTTATTCTTCTTATTCTTCTTTTTCTTCTTCTTCTTATTATTATTATTCTTATTATTCTTATTATTCTTATTAGTCTTATTATTCTTATTATTCCTTCTTATTCTTATTATTCTTATTATTCTTATTATTCTTCTTCTTATTATTATTGCAAATCTTAATTACATACTGACAAACTTCTACAGCGCCCCACAAACCCCTGTTCTATCCATGGCCCCGATGAAGCCCTGCGCAAGGCATGCGTTGTTAGCCAGGAGCTCCTTCGACAAGCCCAGGCCAGGCTGTTCAGTGCTACAGCATAGGGCTGTGGGCTTGACAAGGGGCTTATAAGGGTTCAAGAGCCTTATAAGGGTTCCAGGGGCTCGGGGGACAGGCTCGTATGCTTTTACAAGGCTTGTCAGGATTGAGACATGGATGTTGGGCTAAGGCGGTCAAGTTGTTGTTCTACAGCAGGCCTTCTAAAGAGGGCAGGGGGACCATATGCTAGCTACAATGGCAACCTGCTTTTGGTTATCTTGGAGCTTGTATTTTAATCTTCGTGGAGTGCTACGCCTCCCCATACCGTAGTCGAATGATTTGGGCTCCCATGTTCGCATGTTTGCCGATGTTGCAGCTATCCATCCTAAACCCTAAACCCCTAAATCCTAAACCCTGCTTGGAGGTTCATGGGTAGTTATAAGTATGGTTATAAGTTCCTTGATATGAGTTATAAGTAGAGTTACCTTACTTATAACCCCACTTATAATTACCCATGAACCTCAAAGTACCAGTGTCAAGGCCAGACTGAGGAGGGCTTTGCAGAGGGTTTTCCCAGCAGGAAGAGACGCTCAGATTGGGTGCGTCTGGGCTTGTACGGTTTAGGGTTTAGGGGTTTAGGGTCTAGGGTTTAGCTTGAACTTTGTCTTGAGAATTTGTGTTCTCTCAACACTCAACATCCGTAGTTGCCAGCATTCCTTCACCCGAGCTCTCATCCCCTAGAGCACTAAACCCTAACTTCCCTACCCTTACAGACACCTGAAGTGAGCCCTATAATGAACCCTTGAAGCCTCACACCTCAGAGCCTCACATAGCACCCGTAAATGAACCCTGCCTATCCACCACCCTAAGAGGATCCTTGTGCCGTGAATCCCGAACCCTGAATCCCTAAACCCTTATAGGGTTTACAAACCTTAAACCCCAAACCCTGAATCCCGAAACCCTTCTAAACCCTAAACCCAATCCCGAAACCCTTACAAACCTTGAATACCAAACCCTTATTCCCTAAACCCTTATCAACCCTAAACCCTTACAAACCTTAAACCCCAAACCCTGAATCCCTAAACCCTTCCCATAGGCCCCAAAGTAGTTCCTTTTTGGGATTACCTTATATAGAATTCTAGATACGAACCCCAAAAAAGGAACTACTTTGGGGCGTTTGGGTAGACTCTATGTCTCCTAAACCCTAAACCCTAAACCCAAGCCCTAAACCCTAAACCCTAAACCCCTTAATTAAGGAATATGGCTTAAATCATAAAATGAAGCCCTATATAATTTAAGCCATGTTCCTTAATTAAAGGGTATTGGGCTCTCTGGGAAGGCGGTGTGGGCCTGGGGCCTTGACTTCCTGTCTGCGGCGCACATCTGCCAGTCCCATCCCTGGGGGTTTCCTTTAATTTGGGTTTGGGTTTAAAGGGAACTCCAGAAAGTTGGAATATGGATTAATGGTCGGATCCCCTATAATTTACTTTAAAGGGGTTACGATAATGATATTCCAACTTTCTGGCTTCTACTGTAGGGCTTTAGGCTTTAGGGGTGTAAGTATATTGTTCCCATTCGCTTAAAGGTTTTGAACGGGTTTTGTAGGTTTTTTATTATAGGTTGTTTTTGCGAATCGCGTTGGCTTTAGGTTAATGGGGTTACATCCCCCTTTCTGTGTGAGGCTGCAGGCTTTAGCGTCTTTACGGTTCAGGGATTCGACGTTTTTTGTTGCACGGATTTCGCGTTCAGGGTTGAACTAGAGGGTTATGGATTGTAGTTGTGTTTTGTTTCTTGTTCTGTTTCTTTTCTTTCAGAGGCTGGACGGAGGGGGGGTGGGGGTTAAGACTGGTTTACGGGCTGCACGATGTCCATACCAAAGGCACTGCTGCCTTAATCTCAGAGACTCCTAGATGTGGTGTTTTTTTCAACTGGTTGCTGCCTTTGGTCTTAGGATTCACGGCCCAGAATTTCGCCTTGGGCTAGGGGGTTTTGAAAATTCCTTGCATCCAGAGATCCCCAAAGCAGCTGGTACTGCAACAGATTTTGGGCTTATACTTCTTTGCGATCCTGTGTGTCTGTGTGTGTGTGTGTGTGTGTCTGTGTGTGCGCGCGCGCGTGTGTGTGTGTGTGTGTGTCTTTTTGCGTCGGGGTGTCATTGTGTCCGTGTGTAGAGTGGTGTAGAATGGCCACAAGCCTTGCCAACAAGCGGTAACTTTTTGTTAACGAAGCTTCTTGCCAACAGCTCGTCGCGTGCATGAGAGCTTCCAGCATGTGTTGAGCCAGTCACGAAGACTTACAGCCCCAAATGCAAACTCACTGCACTGGCTCTCGCACCCGCGATGTGCGACATCCTTGAGTTCTCACGCAGTATGAGCAAGTCAGGTCTGCGTTCCTGGCTGCTGCAGCTCCTCAGTTGAGATTTAGTGTCTCGGGTGGGGGGTGACAGCGAAGGGACAAGCAACGCCACCAACCTATATATCGAAGCCCTAAATCCGGAACCCATCACCATCCCAAATTCAACTCTCCATCCGCGCAGGTTAGTACTTTTGCTCACAGTTTTCGAGTTGAGACGAACGAAACGGAAACGGGCTTTGGGTGGGCCTTCTGCACTTCGGTGCAGCCGCCGAGCCGACGTGTGCACATGCTTAGTCTTTGCTAGCTTGTGCTTGAGCTGTTCCCAAATTCGGCTCCTGTAGTAGAGATGGCAAGCCTTGGTGATATCCACCTTACCACGAAGACACTTCCCGGACCCCGAATGCTACCTGGATCACAAATAGCCATTCCTCATTATGGCTTCCGAACACCCCGAAACCCTCGAGGTAGAGCCGTAAGCAAGTCATGAACCCAATAGCTCGGTCCAGCACAAGACCATCGAAGCCGGACATCCTGGATGACGATGTTGTTCAAAGTTCCACAACAACCGTAGTTTTTGTAGGGGCCCTATAAACTCCGTATTAGGTCTGTCTATCAAATAGATCAGAGCCGATGTTAGGAACTAAGCTACGCCAGAAGCCAAGTTGCCCATCTGATCGGTTGGGGTTCAAAAAATAGGGCTTTGGGGTTTGTGGAGGAGGATTTGGGGTTAAGGGTTTATCTGCTGTGCCAACACTCATCCTTATAAAACCTACAGTAACCATTACAACTTCTACTTGAAGGTTCATGGGTAGTTATAAGTGGGGTTACAAGTATGTAGGGTATCTGTACTTATAACGCATATTAGGGGACTTCTGACCCTACTCATAACTATAACTACCCATGAACCTCCAAGTAGGGCCGGGTCTGAGCTTTAGCCCGATGAACCCCTGGACGCCAGACCCTGAACTTGCTTTCGCAGCCCGCACAACCCGAAGCTCGATCCTTAAATGGTCGACTATACCATGTTCTTGGGCAGTAGCCTTCTAGACAGATAGGTTTCTAGTGGAGTGCGGTCGGGATGTATTTGGATGTGTGTGCATTGGCCACCACGGGGATTCAAGCTTTCTAACGCCATCTCATTATCTAAGAGGCGTTGTCTACCGACGTTATATATATTCGTTTGCGTGCTCTTTTACCCAAGCATGTGTTAGATGTTTTTTTGTTTGTTTATATGCGTCCAACGACTGCTCAGCACATTCCCTTGCTGCTTTGAATGGTTCTTTGCGGTTGCGGGTTTAAGGGTTTGGGAGTTACTAGAATACTAGAAAGGCAAGTCCGGAATGGTCCCCTCACTTCTTATGCTGAAACTGGGCCGTTCTGGACATTGAAATTCAACTTTGCCAAGGATGAACAACATCCAAGAAAGGCTCCTGAGCAAAGCTGAGATTCAGGTGGTCCTGCTGCAGATGGCGCCTGGCTTTCAAGATTCTCCTCAAGGCGGGCAGAGTCGGAGGGCCTCCCAGCTCGCTTCGCCCGTCCCTCTCAGTCTACCGAGTAGCTCCGACGCTGCTCTGGACGACTGGGAAGTCAGCAAGTGAAGCAGATGATGGTGATGAGTGATGCTGATGATGCCCTGCGTTGGATGATAAGCATGACACTAGTGATGTCCATGGTGATGATCTTGATGGTCTTGTTGATCTTGATGATGATGGTGATGACGGACGGATGGTACTTCTAAGCTTGAGCAGTTGTGGCGTTCATGAGTTTATAGGGCCCGTTGGCAGCACAGCATTCCACTACTGCTTCAATCCATGGTAGCATCGCTTCAATATAATAAAGAAGAGAAGTGAACCGTTACACTGCTTATTCCCACAGGCCCCAAGCCCTGCCTTTGGGTACTGCCAGTCTCCAGAAATGAAAGACCAAAATTTCATGCTCCATCGAGCATTTAAAATGGCAGATGTTCGATCTAAGCCGTATTAGTAGGGGGCCTTAATACCCATAATAAGGACTTAATAGAGCCCATGTAAGGAAGTATAGTATAGTCCCCTACCCCCCTCCCCCTAACCCCCCCTAAGGGTCCCTATGACCTAACTTCCCCTTATACCCTGAACCCTAAACTCTCAACAGTCTGAAGCTTCCGATCCAGAGGCCTCCCGGCTTTGCAGAAGTGGCTGGAGCAAGACCTATCTTGGGCCTGGGCCTCAGCCTAAATTCTAAACACTCGACCGCTAGTCAGAAGTTTGAGAACCTGAAACCTAGTAGTAGAGTAGGTAACCTTTAACCTTTTTTGGGTAGTATAGCCCTATATAATCCGCTTTAAAAGGTTAACCTTCAGTTGCCCATGATACCCGACAAATGTGGGTCTCGATCCTAAGTCGTAAACTCCAAAAACCCCAAAGCCCTTAACCCCGGAAATCACATCAACCCTGTCCTGCACCCTACTTGGAGGTTCATGGGCAGTTATAAGTGGGGTTATAAATGTGGGTAACTATACTTATAGCTCATATGAGGGGACTTATTCCCTACTTGTAACTACCCACGAGCCTCCAAGTAGACCCGGGATGGGTGAGAGGTTCGGGTCATGCTCGGAGAGTCTATACAGCATTAAGTTTCGGGCTGAGGGTGTGGAGTTGAGGGTTGCGGGGTTTAGGGGCCAGGGTTTAGGGCTCAGCATTTGGAGTTGAGGATTGTGGGGGTTCGGGTTGGAGGCATGTTTTACTACCGTCCCTAGGGGTTGAAGTCACTTTCAGGCTTCCAGGTTTAGGCTTAAAGGGTCTTGGCTGGCTAGGGGTTTAAACGTACAGCGTTTAGAGCGTGGCCTGTTCGGGGGCTGCAAGGGCTTTCGCGTTTGAGCGTTGCGGAACCCGACACCTGTCGGAAAAATCTCAGCAGAGTAGGTCCCGTGCGCAACGTGGCTCTGGCTAGGCACACAGATTGCAAGACTGTTCACATTGTCGTGCTAGGGAAAATTCGGGGCCCTTTTACCGTTCTCATGATCAGGGACCTGTATTCCAGGGTGCTTACGCGATCTGAAGTGGTCCTTTACATGATCTGAAACTCAGCGTGTCCAATCAGACCCGCTGGGCGATTCGCCTTGAACTCTAAACCCTAAAACCTAAACCCTAAACTCTAAACCCTAAAACCTAAGCCACAGGATCAGACGAAAGAGCCCTAAAGCCCAGACCCCAAAGCCTGTCTAGCCCCTTTTCTGCAGGCCTCATGGACAAGGATCTCTGATGCCCGATGCCCTGCCCAGAAGCCCCTGAACCCAAAGACACCTGGCACCTTCTCATTGCATGCATCGCGAAGCCCTTCGACCCCCCATCCCCCCCAACCGCAACAGCCAAACGATCAGCCTCACATGATATAGGCTAGCCACGGTTTAGGGTTTAGGGTTTAGGGTTTAGGGTTTGATATATGATATAGGTGCTGGGCATCCTGTTTGTGCACGTCATTCATCGTATTCTCCAACCACATAAAGAGCCCGGCATACAGCCACATCAAGAGCCCCACAGCACATAACCGACATGACGCTTTTAAGACCCTTAGTTGGAGAAGTCTGCACGGAGCCCGGGAAAGCATCCATGTGCCGACAGGGCTGTTCAAGAGCCACTTCATGAACCATACAAAACTCAAAACTCATGATTAAGAGCCCCTTTAACGATTCGTCAAGAGCCCTCCCAAAAGCCCTTAATTTGGAACTTTACAGAGCCCTCTAAAGATCCCCTTGAAGAGCCTGAAGAACGCTAAACCCGAAGCCCGGGAAAAACACAATTTTGAAGGACTAAACCTTAACGAACCCCAAACCTGAAAAGAGCCGTAAAGAACCCTAAAGAGCAAAGCTTTCCGGCCATCGATCTCGCTCAGTCCAGCTCGAAGGGTGCACCTGAGATTCCAAAGGCTGGGCAACTGGTCTTCTTTGGGATTGGTCCGGGTTTAATTTTTTTGGCTTTTGGGTTCAGGGTTTTGGTTTTTTTTTCGGTTAACCGTCTTGGAGTGTTTAGGGCTTTTAGGCGTAACAGGGCGGATGAGCACAACGAACTTTTCGGTACCATGCAGGGGAACCGTGTCAGGGCACAACGCTGGCTTCCCACGGTGGACCGCTGAGTCAGGCTTCTATGTCTCAGGGACCGATTCGCCCTAACACCGCAAGAAAGCATATGAGTCTGAATGAGTAGTAGGTCGTAGTTTCTGTTCAACTTGATTAGACTATTTTGCGAGATTGTTAAAGCAGAACTGAACTGCAATATCCCAAACCCTAGTATGATTGTACAAGTGTCTATGCTAAACCCTAAACTACAACCCCATCAACACCCGTAGACGTCCCTAATATAAAACTCTGTTCTCAGAAGTTAGGCCCATGTATTGGCTGCCTTTATTCTTCGTCACATGCGCAGCCAGATGGATCCGTTCCCCTTCGCTTCGGAGTTCTTGATCTTCTACCAGAGCTTTGCACAGCCTGCCTGTTTGAGGGCATCCACGGACAGTTAAACGGAATGTGCTTCGGCAGACCTATCGTCTGTAATTAACAGGAAAGGGTTTCACTGCAAGTTACTAACACTTGCAGGAGTGATAACTTAACATGGATATAAGGACTAAGTTTGGTTTAAAGCTTTGCTTGTCATGTCTGTGGTGGTAAGGCTTGGACTTTTTGCCAGGCTGGTTGCCAACTCTCTATGAACCGTTCAGGCAGACTGCGTGATGGTCACAGCCCTAGTAGGAGCACCGCCGTATCTGATTGTCTCTTTGACTGACCAGAGGTCTGAGAAAAAACTATGACAATATCCCCCGTGGTCCTTATACAACTATACTGAAATGTACCTCCTCCGCCTCTGCTGCGATGACAACATTTGTTACCAGCTTTGGCCTTCTCTTGCCGTACTCCAAGAGTGCTAATTGAAACCTGGGGATCACACGACATAGAACCCTAGGCTGGAAAACCCGTGCGTCCAACTCTGTTTCAAGGGTTCTAACTCCGCTAAAGTCCCACAAGTAATGAGATGAGGGTTTAGGGCTTGCGGGTGCAGTGTTTAAAGTTGCAGGGTAGCAGCTGGGTACTGGTAGTAGGCAGTGATGCCCAAAGGTATATTGCTACTTCCCAGCAGGATGCGTGTTGCAATCATCCCTGCCAGTGTTTGGAATAGTAGTCTACGAGTGTTCCCTCGAACTCAACGTCCACAGCTTGAGAGATACGTCGCTTCCAACCTGAGACTCTGAACCGTCAACCTCTGACCCTAAGATGGGGGCCGAAACAGTTACCCATACTGTGTTGGGGGTTCGTCTTTCATTAGACTTATAGACTTATAGAGAACAGGCCCCAGAACCCTGTTCTAATCATTAAGGCCCTAAATTAGTACCCTTATCGATCCCTAATTATAGCAGCCCTTTATAGACCCTCCAAAACAGGAACGCTATGCTAATTACTAAGAACCCCGTATTACATCCTAAAGCCCTCGGCCCTCCACTCAGAGCTTTTGCACGAATGCCAGGCTCCGACCTCCTTGCTGCCTAACTGCTGGCAGAGCAGCGGCTTCGCCCGGGCCTCAATTAGGGACCCCAAAAAGCACATAAGCATAAGCATTTTATATGGACATCCCTACCTTCTTGGCCTCCCCCTTAAAAAGGGGGTTTATATCCCATATACTTTTTTGGGGCTCTATCAATAGCTCCGCAAATCGCCCAATACCCTGTAACTAATGCGCGGACCCTAAACTTTATCCAGCGAACTCCCAGACAGCAACCCTAAACCTTGAACCCTATACTGCAAGCCAAGAATACCCGCAGCTTTCAAGAATGGTTTCCCTCATAAACAGCTTGAATCCGATTTGAGGCTTTCCCCAAGCCCTTAAACCCTAAGCCCTATACCCTCGGTCCCAACCTCCTGATCCACCTCTCAAACGCTCAGTTCACGTCCAACCTAATCCCTTAACCCTTGACCCCAAACCCTAAACCCTAAAATTGTAAACCCACCGGAATCTTTCCATTCTTGCCACCAGGCCCTGTGCCCTAAAACCCAAAACCCTCAAACGCCAAAACCCTAAACCCATTCCGATGTTGCCACCAAGGCGGAATACTTCCGGGTGGGCTGCAGTTCAGCTGCCTGGGAGCCCAGCTTCTGTCCCAACGGCGAAGGGTTTAGCCCCGGGGGGCCCTAAGTACCTATACAGTAGAATGTAGGGTTTCTCTAATCGGAACTACTATGCTTTGGAAAGTATTCCCCATAGCAGAACTTAGGGCCCTTTGGGCCTGGAAACAGGCCCAATCATGGTAAGTCTAGAGAGTGTAAGACATTACGGGCCCCATATTTTACGAGTAAAACCAGGTTTTTCGTGGATTTTATAGCTGAAAAGTAATTACTAGGATATACAATATCAACATAGCAAACTCTTCCATAGAATACAGCTGCTATCAGAAGGCAACACGACTAGCAATCGAACATACCCGTAATCTCCGAAAATAATGCTGCCGACACCCTCATCCGAGCTGAGGCTGTGACCTCAGTATGTATCAGCTCGAGGCTAGTCTTTCAGCATGTATCCTGTATTTGCAATCCGGACTCAAAGCACACATGCATGTTTCTTGCAATCGGTCAGGTGTTGCAGCTGCAACAGCAGAGTCATCAAGGTGACTTTGCCGTTTGAAACACATTTGCGTGACCTAATTACGAATTTGATGGCGAATACCATCTGCGTATCACACTTCGTCCTTCTGTATGATGTCCAGGAAACGATAGGACAAAACATGTAGCATGACATTGTTGAAACAAGAGAATGTAAGAACATGTGATATTCCGAAGTGTACGTGCGCAAACTTGATACAGTTGCGCAGTGTTCTGTGGTGAGTGTGCACTGTCATACACGCGGATAGCAACGACGCGACATCCAAACCCGATTGGACAGGTTGGCAAACCTCTAACGCTGTCCCATCACTTCTTGACGATGCGCTTCATCATCTTGGTGGCAGGGGTCTTCTTGACGTGGCGCTTGATCACCTGGGTGGAAGGGGTCTTCTTGTCCGCGAAGGCGCTTTTAGAAGTCGCAGAAGACGCTCGTGGGGATGATGCTGGGCGTCTGCATGTGTACTTCTTGCAAGCTGGGCGCTTAAGCAAGCCGCTTGTCATAGCAGCTTGCTTCCTGGCGGAGAAGGGGTTCAAATGATTGCGGTAGCCTTGACGAGTCAAGTCGTTGTGCCTCTGCACATACAGCAAGACGTAGAACGCGTGAGAGCGTGGCGACTTTGTGTTGAACTGCGAGGCATAACCTCGAAACCAAGCAAAGGTTTGCTCGGCAATGGAGGTGTTGATGCCCTCCAGGCGGTTATTCAAGGTCTTGTGCTGCAGGGGAGAGCAGGGACAGCCAGGAGCATGGCCTTTGGCGTGAAAGCGATCAACGCACCAATGCTTAATGTGTTTGGTGTGTGCGTCTTTCCGGCCTTGCTGAACGCATCTACAGGCTCTGTCATAGACGACGCAGTCCAGTTGTGATGACCTCATCGCCACGAGATGAAGGACATCCAGGGCCACCTGATTATTCTCCGGTTGCTGCATTTCTTGTACTGCAGCTATGAGCCCTGTGCGAGGATCTATGGCCATGAACCAGCCGTTATTACGAAGCTTCTCCTTGCCGTCTTTCCGGGGTCTTCCGGCATGCGATGGAGGCGCACCGGAGCATTTCGTGGCCACTTTCTCATGACCATCAAGAACAATCTCCCGGATGGACATGTGCTCGGTGCGCGTCAGCTGATGCTTGTGCCACCAAGAAGTGTAATCCGCCATGAATGCGTCGGTGAGTGGATTGTCCAGGTCGATGGCTGCGAGCTTGTCCTTGGCGTTTGTTGATCGGGCCCACATTTTCTCAGCTTCGCGGATCATGTAGTAGTACAAGCTGGCGATACTGTACGCTTGATTCCAGCTCGCATGCTCGTTCTCATCTTGCCATAAGACCTCTTGTTGTGCCCATGCAATGGCATTGTTGCTGACACAGCCGCGAAACTGGAGTGCATCATGGTACTCCAGGAACTCCTTTGCGAAGGCGGTGTTGCTGTTGACAAAGATGACGTCCATCTGATCATGTTGCATTGTGTTAAGCTTCTTGCCACCCTGTTTCCTGTAGTTGTACAAATGTCGTATGCGACAAGACTTCGACGTGCAGCGCATGGGGATGTGCTCAACTTCCTGTACACCCCGCAAGGTGTACAGTCTGGCTGCCATAACGTCGGCAGACGCTAAGGTAGACTGACACTTCACACACTGTTGCAAGGGCGTTCGGAAGGAAACGCGGAAATCATCATGAATACCCGTCGCAGTACCCTCAAGCATGTAGGCACGATTGTTGTCCATGGGAATGCTGTGGGGAATGTTCCGAAGTTGAAACCATGTCAACCCAGAAAGTTGACAGCACAAGGATGCCAGGCCATCTGCAGCAATGGACAGTCTACGTGCACCTGCAGTGCTGTCAACAAGCCGAACCTCACCGGATTCCTCGAAAACCACAGCAAACCAATGTCCAGTGCCATCAGACATTTGCTGGTGACAAAGCCACTTCTCCTTCGAGCAGACATGAGTGAGGACGTCAGTCATAGGCTCCAAGATCATGCGGACGGATTCCGAGCTTGGCTGTTGCGAAGCGAAACATATGATCTCGTTGAACTCCTTGGCGGAAAGCGGGCCTTCATGATCAGCGAAGTATTGTAAATCAACACTAGGCTCTACGTTGGCGATGCCATTGAGTAGACAGTTCTGGAATGATGTGATCACATTGCCGTCCAAAACAACACTCAGCATGTCCCGCCGAAGAGCCAGACGGGCTAGTGTCATCGAATGTGTCGATGTGGGCCAGGACTTCACAGACATTGGAATCATGGACTGGGCGCATCGTCGACACGATTCTGACACCAAAATCTCATGTTCCAAACTGGTGCAATGGATGATAGCCCCATCGAAGAGCAACACGCAGGACTGGTTCCCGATGACATCACGGACTTCCTTCAACAATTCATTCTCCTCGAAGGACAACAAAGCCGAAAGTCGACTGAACTCGGGGTTGCGACGATCGGAGTATAAGTCTCGCCATGCTGCTGCCTCTGGATGACGCAATAGACAAGAAGCTGCTTTTTGAACCTCATCAGCAAGTTTGAGGATCCAGGGAGCCGGAGCTTCGAAGGAGGGCTTGCCGCCATAGAAAATGCGGATGAGCTCCACCTTTGCATCAGCGACAGGAATGTCCACGTACTTAGCGATCGCCTCCCGCCATGATGCATAGTGCTCCACAAATAGGTTGAGCATGGGGAACCTGGTCTCGTCCCAAAGTTCGAACATCTGGAGCTTTCGCGCAAGAAGGCGGGGATGACGACATGCTGCGTCCACTTCGGCCCAGTCGAGGCCGAATGCCACTGTCCGAGCCTCCTTCGTGAGCTTCTGACCTGAAGGTCCACGAGATAGTAGGCGACCATAATGTGGAAGCTTGTAGTACTCGACCTGTAGGAGCGAGGAGCTACCCATCTTGGTTCCCATTGCACGATGGCGCTGGAGGTAGTGACGTAGAAGGTCCTGACGGCGATCTGTCTCATGGGCCGCATAGTCCTCGAGGGCGTTGAGATTGATCGTCTCTAACAGGCGACACTCGACAGGCCGCACCAAAGTTGCTTCCGTGGTTTGTGTGCGATGTCGCAACATAGTCTGACGTTGAAGTTCAAACGCATTGCCGTCCCATTTCTCCTGCTCATGTAGAAGCTGAAAGGGACAGGTCCAGTCAGCCCACGCCCCAAACACTGCAGAGCCACCATGCTGTTCCATCGCATCGACAAGCCGCTGCCAGTCAACCAGTAGTTTGTAAAAGCACGATGAGTCGACCTGATTGAACAAACGACTGTTAGCAAGGTCTAAGGCCTCGACGAAGTTGGACAATTTCGTCTTCTTCCCTTTGGACGATGCGGCACATCCAGGTAGGACCTCGACCTTATGAATGAGATACTCCTTGAGTATTCGTCTCTGCGGGGTGTTGGCATGCACCTTCTGGACAAGAGTCTCCGCCTCTATGATAACGTCAACTACAGTGCCTGGGGGAGGGGTTGTTGCACCTGACAACGACGAGGACAACCAGTTTGTGTCGCGGACTATGTCTTCATGAATGCTGCCAGGGTCGTTGATCATATTCATGATATCCTGCTCACTGTTTTCCCTGAAGAAAGGAATGCAATATTCGCGAAGGTAGACTGCCGCAGTGATGGGATTCGACATGAAACTGGTGAGCTCATCCTGTGGAATTAACTTATAGATCCCGCGGGAATGGTCTACCTGGCTGTCGTCCATGGTGAAGGTAACCTTGCCCATGAGAAAGCAAATCACACGTCGTCTAAGTTGCTCCAAGCTCTTGGTGCGGTCATTGCTCTCTTCGATTATGGGAATATTTTCGAAGTTGAGCTCTTGAATCTTCATCGCGGAGCCGAATCGTCGCTTGCTCGTGAATCCGAAATTGACCCTGCAGTCGATTTCTTCATCGACTACAAACCGTTTCCAAACATCTGCCACAAACCGCCCACGACTCTCCATCTCCTGGATGCGTATGCTGGCTTTGTTCCATGCAAGTTCAGCTGATTTCCTGAACTCCACCCTGTCAAGGAACACACCGCAGTCTAAAGTAGCAGTGGCCAGGTCACCAAAGAGTGCTCGATCCAAGACCGCCTCCATCCCTTTACCGTCGCCGCCTTTACCCGCCTGAAAGATTATCTTTCCAGTGCATTTCTTTGCGAAGGCTGCTTGCATGAAACACAGCTTCAACTGGAACAGATGTGGGCTACCGAAGTAGAGCGATTCCAGAAACGTTTTCAGTCGCGTACGGACTTCTGCAATACTGATGTTCTGGCGGTCAGCCATCTTGTTCTCCCAAAAGAAATGGTAGTCAAGCTTCAAGTAGCAATTGGCCTCTGCAGACTTGTTTGCGACGTTCCAATTCTTATCCAAGTACACGTCCCGGAAGCAAACTCCATTCGACACTGGCATTGTAGTATCCCATTCAGTCAGGAAGAGTTTGGTGAGCCCCTTCGTTGTATTCTCAGATTCCAATGCCTTGCGAAACTGTGCTAGCATATCTGCGACGCGTCGTGTCCACCGAGCCTGCCATACTTTGTTCCCCGTTTTGACACGCACATGGTCGCTGTTGCTTTTGGCGACGTCAGTCAAGACTTGCATCACATTCAGATCAGCCTCGACCATGTCTCCGACAATGTCCATCAAGTAAGTCTTCACATCATGCCAAGTCCAGGACACCTGCAACTCCTGATCGTCCAAAGAGGTGGACAGCTGGACGAAGAGGCCTTCCAAGGCCAAGAGTAAATCCCATCCGCGAACTGTAAAGGAGGGTACCATGACCCATGCTCCGTCTTCATAATGGAAGACTTGACGCTGATGTGCCCGCCATTGTTCACCTTCCAATAACAAGCACATAGTGAGCTTTTGGATGTTGCTCATCATGTAATTGGAGCAGTTCATAGCACAAACGAACTTGGCAATGACCATGAGTCGGCATACTCCATCACCAAGTCCACCGAAGAGTTCTACACTCTCGATGTTCATCTCCTGGATCTTTTCAACGAGAGAGCGGGGCTTGACATCAGGCACAAGTGGCGGAACCGGTCCCGGACCACTTGCAGTCTGTATCTCCGAGAAGGCTTGGAACCTGGACAACGTATATGAAGGGAAGCTCATGATACAGTAGTATGTAAACATGTATCATGGCTTCAAATGCCTGAACATGTCATACGATCTCTAAGCTGCCCACAAATTGGCTCCACGCAGGCGTTTCGCTGCCGGTGGAGCGGGAGACGATGGTGATACTGCGGCCTTCGCTGCGCCCACCTTGATCTCTACTTCGGTGTTGTTCTCCTGGGGTAGTGATGCCGCTGCTCCGTTAGCCGACGATGCTGCTGGTTCTACAGGGGGACTCACTGGAGCGGCAACATCTGGAGCCCGTGCGATCTCATCGATGGACACTGCAGGGGTAAGACTTGTCTGATCGTTCATAAGATTTTCCAAGTCCACCTCAAGGGAATCAGGACCTCCAGCAGCGCAGTCCGTGGCACAGGGAGCAGGGTCAGGCTGAGTTCAACGCTCGGGAGAACGGGAACACTCTCAACAGAAACGCTGCGAGAAATCTGACATCCAGCTATGAGTTGACATGGGCATCCACAACAACACGCCGCTTCCCTTGCTTGGGGACACGGCGGATGTTCTTCGTGCAGTTGAACCACCGCTGCTCCTCGAAGCATGCACCTTAGCAGCACCAGCATGTGGGCTAGCAGCATCAGCATGTAGGTGCGACATTTTTGAAGCATGGTCCCGCATCAGGAGTACACGTCAAATCTAGAACGGATTAGCATGGACTTGAATAGGAATGACATCCACAAATCGAGCATTCGTGTGTCGAATGGTGTCCACGCAGTTTGTACATCTGAGGCTGTGGGTATCAAGGTTCGGATCATGAAACTGTACAAGGCTTCCCTTTCAAATGTAGAACGGACTAGCATGTCCTGCGGCAAGGATGACACACACAAATCCACGATGTTTAGACGGATAGGCGCGCGCGTAGCTTATGCAATGGCCCCGTACCAGAAGTACACGCTACATCTAGAACGGATTAGCATGGACTTCAATAGGCACGACACTCACAAATCGAGCATTCGTTTGTTGAGGGCTTCCATGCAGCTTCTACATTTTAGGCTGTGGGTCCTGCGACGAGGATGACACCCACAAATCCATGATATTTTTGGACGGATATGGGCGCCCGCAGCCTGTATCTGCAAGAAAGAAGTCTTGAACAGGTTATCCTGTTCTACAAGAGCAAGGACACGGGATCGAGGGAGAAGGGGACAAGAGGACAAAGGGATCAGGGGACAAGGGGACAGGGGGCAGAGGGACAGAAGGACAGGGGGACAGAGGGACCGCGGACACGGGGACAGGGGGACAGGGGGACAGGGGGACAGGGGACAAGGGGGACAGGGGGACAGGGGGACAGGGGGACAGGGGGACAGGGGGACAGGGGGACAGGGGGACAAGGGGGACAGGGGGACAGGGGACAGGGGACAGGACGCAGGAGTGTGCGCGTATCGGGGTGGGTGTGCGCGTATCCGGGTGGGTATGTGGTTATGTGTATGTAGGTGTGTTCAAGTCTTTGTATGTGTGTGTGAGTGTGTGTGCGTGTGTGTGTGTGTGTATGTTTGTGTACGGGTGTGTGGGTGTGGGTGCGTGTGTGTGTGTGTGTGTGTGTGTGTGTGTGTGTGTGTGTGTGTGTGTGTGTGTGTGTGTGTGTGTGTGTGTGTGTGTGTGGTTGTGTGTGTGTGTGTGTGTGTGTGTGTGTGTGTGTGTGTGTGTGTGTGTGTGTGTGTGTGTGTGTGTGTGTGTGTGTGTGTGTGTGTGTGTGTGTGTGTGTGTGTGTGTGTGTGTGTGTGTGTGTGTGTGTGTGTGTGTGAGTGGGTGTACGTGTGTGTTTGTATTGGAATTCGCATGGGTGTGTCTATGTATACATGTACGCGTTTGTGGGTGTGTGTGTGTGTGTGTGTATGTGTGCGGGGGTGCGTGTACGTGTGTGTGTGTGCATATGTTGACATAGTGTGTGTATGTACAACAGGTACGACATGTTGCACATTGAGTCTCCCTGCACAAAGCTTATAAAAGCATTTTTGAGCGTCCGCGCCACAGCTCCGATCACCACTTTAGTTACAGCCGTCGTTGCGCATGGAGCACAAAGCCTCGCCGGGATAGTACTCTGCTTCATCTCGAGGAGATGCATAGCTCTGCTCACGTTTATGGCGCGGCTTCCACCAATTTCGGTTGTAGAAGCTCTGGTGCTGCATAACCTCTTGACGGCGCTTGGCCTCTCTTTCCGTAGCCTTCTGTTTATCACGTTCTTGTTGAAGTGTCAACCTCTTCACTTTCAATGCTTCCAACTGAACTTGGAGAGCAAGCTTCGCGTCATCGTCAACACCCCTGGCCGTCTTCTGGGTCATCTCTGCTCTTGCTTTGGCTTTCTCTAGCTCGCGCTTTTGAGGCTCAGCATCTGTCTTGATAGTGGTAGAAGTCTTGCAAGTGCAGCGGTTACCGCCCCATTTGGAGCATCCCGGACACTTCTTCCGAGCCATGGTCGTGTCTTGATCTATGTCTTGGGGCTACTGTGGCTTGCAACGGCTTCGCTAGGAGATTGCGGACGATAGTAATCGGAATAGGAATCGCAATACAACACAAACAAGAATAAGATAGTAGATAAACCAATGCAGCTCAAGCCCGTCTGCAGCGCTGAGGCCAACACCTGATGCGGACATAGAAGTAGCATCATATTAAATAATATATCCTATATAATTCAGTATGCATGCAGGAATCGTGCCTCGAAGTATTCGTTTATCATATTGCCATACATCGACTAGAGAGTTATATGTATATGACCCCATATATCGACACTCCAAGGAACAATAAGAACAACGTAAAGTAAAAAATGAAAACTCACATGCCGGTCAGCTTAATCCTAGCTGCGCAATATTCTTTACGTGGGTTAACTGACTAAATGAACAAACACATAGAGGGCGAGGTACAGCGGGGGGGGGAGAGGGGGGGGGGGCACGAAAAAAAAAAAAATGCGGGGGGAGGGGGGGGGGGCAGCGCAAAAAAAAAAACAAACAAAAAAAAAAAAAAAAAATATATATATATATATATATATAGATATATATTCTTTTTTTTTTTTGCGCTGCCCCCCACCCCCCCCCCCCCCCCCCCCCCCAGATTTTTTTTTTGTTGGTGGCTGCCACCCCCCCCCCCCCCGCGGGGACAGCCTGCTCGGCCCTTGCGCATAACAGAAGTCTTAAAAGAAGACATTGCGTATATATAACAAAGCAGCAGTGACGGTAAGGACAGGTGAGAGATCAGTTTACGAAATGCTACGATATCCCAAAAGGATGAAATACAAACCGAACTATTCTAAATATGTTTGGACTACCAACAAGGAGTGTCGAAAATATGGGGCCCGTAATGTCTTATTTTCTGTAAGTCTAAGGTTCCACTGATGGTAATTGTCAAGGGTGTCAGAGTCGATGTTTCAGGGCGTCTGCTGTTGCGTGTTCTTTCCTGGTTATGCATTCTGATTTAGTTGTAATGTCTGTGCGTGCATGTGCAATGCACGACAATTGTGTCATGGCTCTTCGTCTTCGGCCATCCCGCTCTGTGCCCTAAGCTAAAACCTACGCCAAAGATGCACGAAACCGTGCTCATGCGAGTAATCTTGAAGCAAAGACCTCTTGGCGTTGTCTTTGGCAGTGGCGGGTTGTTGTATGCGGGGTGAGTATTCGGTCAAACCATCTGCGCAGTTTCTTTAGAGCTGCATCGTTTCGTGCCACAGCTACCGCGAAGAAATGCTCACAAACTCGGGTAAAGGGACCAAGCAGGCTGAGCCTTACCCTAAACCCTAAACCCTAACCCTCTCCCCACATACTACCGAACTTTCCTGAATCGAGAGCTGAAATCTTGAAGCGAAGTTAGGTCTTTGACGGCGGCCCCCTCCTTCTTAACTATCCCTAGCCGGGGATCCTAGGGTTTAGGGTTTAGGGTTTTAGAAGTGGGGTTCAGGCATCAGAAAGCTTTCAAAACACATCGAGAAATTGATTAAAAAGCACACGCAAATCTTCCGACTACAAAGTTACAAGACCGTTTGACCCATCCCTAAGCCCTCTTATATGCCCTGAAACCCTAAACCCAATCATAAACCCAAAACCCAAAACCCTAAGCCCTTGAACCCCCCTTACAGGGAACTCCAGAAAGTTGGAATATGGTTTCATGGTAGGATACCCTATATTTTACCATAGAAGGGTTAGGATAATCATATTCCAACTGTCTGGCTTTTACCTTAAAGCCCCAAGCTCCCTAGCTTTCAGAATGGATATGGTGTGCAGTCAAACTGCTTCGACCAGGCCCGGCCGGTTCCAGGGTTCAGGTGTCTAGGGTTTAGAGTTTAGGGCTTGCAGGGTTTCGAGTTTAGGGCTTGCAGGGTTTCGGGGTTTAGGGTTCAGGGTCTAGGGTTTAGGGTTTAGAGTTTAGGGCTTGCAGGGTTTAGAGTTTAGGGCTTGCATTGTTTAGAGTTTAGGGCTTGCAGGGTTTAGAGTTTAGGGCTTGCAGGGTTTAGGGTTTAGGGTTCAGGGTCCAGGGTTTAAGGTCTAGAGTTTAGGGCTTGCAGGGTTTAGGGTTTCAGGTTCAGGGCTTAGGGTTTAAGGTCTAGGGTTTAGGGTTGAGGGTTCAGGGCTTAAGGTCTATATAGGGTTTAGGGTTTAGGGCTTGCAGGGTTTACCTGGAACCTCTGGGGGTGAAAAATTTCCGCCTGCGTGATTTCGGAGGGTTGTTTCGGACTGCCAAGGTAAAGAAACGCCTTTGCGGGAAAATATTGCCTTCGGGTTTTGGGGTTTACAGCAATTAAGTGCTTTGAAACAGGTTTACTGCTACATGGATCAAAGGGTGTCTTATGTTGAGTTGGAAGTGCGAAATCCATCAGATTCCGAAGTCTTGGCTAGCCGAACAACAACTGAAGCACACTGCTCAGGATCATATGTTAATTGGCAAACCCTTCCGTTGCAAGCCACATCAAACATTCTGCGAAATTAAGATCTTATAGAAGGCGGAACGAAGCAAGATCCGAAATCCGAAAGCAAGCCCCTGCCCATGATGGATCGCCTCGATCGTGACGATGACCATGCAGGACCCGTTTAACGGTTTGGGCACTGAAAGGGCAGGTCTGTCTATGTTCATTAGGATGGTTTGTTCGGGTAGCTTCATGCAGGGGTTGTGCTTCGGATCAATTGAAACATCAGCTGCATGCTAGTTAGGGGCCTAAAAATAAGAGGCAAGGGGTACACTGATCGATGATTCCGCATGTATGATACCACATACCCTCCACACTTTCTTCAAACCGCTCAAGTGTATTTCGGCGAGTTTGTTTCTAAGCCAGCTTCACCATGCATTGCGTGAATTGGCTCACCTTCACCCTTGCATCCAGTTGTAGCACCTGTCGATCAGCGCTTCTTTCGAGCTTTGCACTTGCGTCCAGCGTCTGCACCACATTGCTGTTGATCGCGATTTTTCTTCCAGCGGCATACTATGAACCCGAATTTCAGAAGATAGTGCTGCAAGAGGTGTTTCTCGAATAAGTTGCGTTTGTATCCAATTCGCCGAGATTGCCGAGCCACTCGGCCTATAAAGTCTTCCGACATACTGCAGTCAAAGGCAGCCGGGTTCAAAGTTGCTTGCTGATTTCGCTGCAGCGCCGTCTCCAAATCGTGTTTAAAGTGTGCAAGGGCGTGATATTTTGGAGTAAGGCCAAACAAAGGCATCTGCCGCAGCAAGCAATATTGCGCCAGCTGGGAATAGCCTTTCAAGAAATCGCGTAGGCCCCTGCGAAGGAACTCAGTGCAGCTGGGCACTAGCCAAAGCGAGTGCCCATGGATTCCTTGAGAGAACTGTAGGCCTCCAATCACAGCCAGTTCAATGAAAGCACAAGCTTGGCATGTGGCAAAGTCATGGCCCGTGCCCTCGCTTCGTCCACGGGTGCGAAGTTGCACCAACAGCACCCGCAACCATTTGGAAAGGACTATTGTGTCCGATCCCTTGCATCCGAGCCAAGGGAACGAGCCTCCACTCGCAAAATGCATCTTCTTCTTGCTGAAGCTTCGCAAGCCCCCAACGTGCAAAGATGCTGTTTCCAAAAAAAGCTGAAATTGTTTCCAAGCTCTTGGGAGCCTGTTGTCAACAGACTTTGACTCCCCTTGAAGGTCGAAGGCCCCCAAGTTGCACAGCAGCAGGATTGTCGATGCTAGAAAGTTCCGGGCTATGCCTGCAAGAATCGAATTCTATCATTGCAACATGGGGGCACATATAAACCTGAATTGTTGCATGCACATATATGTTTCGTACACATAAAGAAACCCTTTTATATGTATAATTCTTAATATTGGCACTAGTTCACATATATAAACGTTACTACATAGCTATGTACATACATATATATATATATATATGTATGCGTAGAAACCTCCCCCGACTACACAAACAAATTTACCAAAAAAAACTGATGATTAAGAACCAGGAGTCCCAGTCGAAATACGTGGAAAGGATCTCTGCGAAAGAACAGAGGGACTCGTGACGGGAAAGATTGCCAATTGTCGAAGGGCACCTGCGCAAAACTCGGTGTCTGTGACCATGGCGCGGACTTACCAATGGTCCTGGTCCAGGCAGCTCCCGGATTGGCATCCTCAAAAGGGGTATCTGGAAAGCCCGCCTCACATTCGATGCAAACAGGTATATCTTGGGCCCGTCCAACGTGCTCGTAGCTTCGCTGCAGTCCCGCGTCGCGCAAAGAGGCGCAATGGAACTCGAAGTCCCCCTTCAATCCCAGAATGCCAATGTAATATCGTCTGCCATCCACCAAAAGCCCAGTCTCAAAAAGCTCGCGAAGCTGGCTTGACAAAGTCTTGATAATTTCTGGCAGAAGCTGCTGGGGCCATTGTTTGCTTGGGAAAGCAGCAAGAAGGAAGCGGGTCAAATATGAATGGCACTTTGCATTGCAGATTTGCCCCATCTGCAGCACTGGTTCTGCACACCGACAAAGCTTTGGTTTATCATGCCCAATGCCCAAGGTAGGCTCCGCGCTGAAGATTTCCAATGGCTGTCTTGGTTGCAGTTTTGCAATGGGCCCTTCCAAAAGTATTTACACATGGTTACATATTTATTCTTTATAGTTATCTAAATATATATATATATATATATACATATATATATGTATATATATAGGCATATATATATATATATATATATAGGGGAACCGTACAAAATTGAAAGGAACTACAGTAGCCGCCGGAAAGTTGGAAGGCGGCAATTGGAACGGTTGATGCGGCAACGGCATCTTCCAACTTTGGGTTTGACTTGGTCCCATCTTCCAACTTTAGGTCCCGGCATTTGGACCGGTTGATGCGGTAACGGTATCTTCCAACTTTCGGTTTGTGGGATTCAGCTCCAATAATGCAGAGAGGGAAACCGCAATTACTTCGACCGCTCCAGTAGTGCTGAGAAAGGGAAACGGCAATTACTACGACCACTCCAATATTGCACAGAGAGAGAGAGAGAGAGAGAGAGAGAGAGAGAGAGAAACTGCAAGTACTACGACCGCTCCAGTCTTGCAGAAAGAGAGAGAACCTGCAATTACTACGACCGCTCCAGTGTTGCAGAGAGAGAATGGCTGCAAATACTACGACCGCTCCAGTATTGCACAGAGAGAAAAATTGCAAAGACTATGACCACACCAATATTGCAAAGAGAGAAAACTGCAATTCCTAGGACCGCTCGTGTTACTCAATTACTACGACCGCTCCAATATTGCAGAAGGAGAGAAGCTGCAAATACCATGGCCGCTCCAGTATTGCAGAGGGAGAAAAACTGCAGTTACTCCAGTATTGTAGAGAGACAGAGAGAGAGTGAGAGAGAGAGAGAGAGAGAGACGGAGAAACTGCAATTAAACATTGGGTCTGCTTGGTCCCATCTTCCAACTTTAGGTCCCGGCATTTGGAGCGGTTCATGCGGGAATCAAAAGTTGGAAGGTTGCAAACTTGGAAGAATCCAAAGTTGGAAGATGTGTTCTATTCCAATTGTGGGGTGCTGAAATTTTGGGTGCGCATCTTCCAACTTTGCGGCTGCCACCATAACTAGTTGAAACAAACCCGAATGAAAGTTCTGGTTGCTTCTTTTGTGTTCGACCACCGTCTGCGTGTAGGCTGAGTGGTATTGTCCATCGCAAGCGGTTGCTAGGTGCCTCTGCAAACACAGCATGCGAGGGATGCGTGTCGCGATATCGGCCCCAAAACATTGACAGTCCACGATTAGAAGCCGGATCGGACGGAGCATACCCTCCCAACAGCAGATCAGGATGTTTGGCCAACAGATAGCCAAGGACGTCTTTCGGAGCCAAGTAAGGCAAAGTGAAGCATTCAGCATCAACCACGAACGTATGATGTGAAATTGGGATATCAGGTCGAAGGCCAAACTGGGCAATAACCCTCTCCACATGTCTTGCAGAGTTCTGCTCCGACAGCCCCAGAACACCACCCAGCTCTTCGCGGGTGGCTTGCACACCCTTCTGCAGGACCATGGCCCGCTCATGAGCCGTCACAGAGTCTGCCGGTGCCTTGGCTATTCACAAGATTCCACACGTTCGGAAAACGTTTAGTTTTGACTAGGCACATGCAACAAAATGCTAATATGTATGTGTATATACACAAATGCATGCATGTATTGGTCACATACACATGCTACCATGCATATATATATATATATATATATATATAAGACTCCATGCACAGTTACATGCATACTAATACACAAGGATCTCTATATACATATGAGTGTACAGGTATACTCCTGCATAAGTATGTATACACATATATATATATATATATATATATCTATATACATACATCCGCATCATTACCATGCACGGGTATGAAGGCACAAGTAGGGCTACTGAGGATTCAGCTTCCTACATAGTGTCAGTGAAGTAGGCCGGGGTTTCAAGTAAACAAGGGTTCTAGAAGACAAAGAAAACGTGCACATTTTAATTCTTGTAGCGACAGGAAGCACTGCAGAACAATACCTTTATTGGGCTTATATAACTACATACATACATACATACATATATATATATATATATATAGAGATCGAGGGCTTGATCAAGGGAGTGCTGCTTTTAACTTGGGTTTTATTGCTTCAATTAAGGGGTTTTCGGGTTCATCGGGGGGCGTTTTGGTGGGGCTTGCACGGGCCTTCAATCGATGATAGGCCTCATGATGGCCTGGACATTAATTCGTGGCTTATAGGAATCAGAAATACTTCAACTTTAATACATATTATATGTAGAAAAGCCGCATGCAAACTTCTTCTAAGCCGACATGAGGTATATCAGGGTGTATGTACATAGACGGTTTATCAGAAGGTCCTAGCCCAAAAACAGCTCGGGTTTTCTCGGTTGCTCAGCAGCATTTAAGACACCATGTTGCCCCATCCGCCACATTCTCCAAGAGATTCTCCAGAATTGGCGTCAATTGCGCAGTGGAGCCAGTACCTGCACGCTGCTTCATTTTACGGTCCCTGTGCATAACTACATATATAGTGTCGACACCTGCATGGTCACAAGTTCCTAGCACAATAACGCTTGCACACGTAGCTTTTTCAATTGCTGGCCAGCGACTCCTTGCAGAGAAACGCACGCAGTTAGGCATGTCCGTGCTTTAGGACAATAATTGCATGGGTGGCATGTTTCACACACGCTGCTTGCAAAGCTAATTGCCAGCATCAAGCGGCACAGCATAGCAGTAATTACTCAAGATGAATCTTCCATCATCTGTTGTTCAGGACTGTCTTCTACGCTGAAAAGCTGGACATGCGTTGTTTGGGGGCCATGCAAAATAGACATGTATCTCGGTACATACACCCCTCGATCAAGCATATACATATATGTGTGTGTGTATGTCTATATATATATATATGTTACGGCTGCAACATGTGTGACAAACCACATGGCCTTCCCAAATAACCCAGCGTGTCCAGGCCAGCGGCAGCCCCACAGAGGCTCTAGCTAGCTTAATTGGCTCACTCAGTTTTCACCTTTTTCGAGGTATCAGCATCTTCTTTCTTCTTCGACGACTTCAAGTACTGGATCATAGGGGCGCAGCTGCTGGCGAAGCTGAGGGACTCGATGCACCTGGGGGAGTCTTTTTTCGGGGCTTGAGGAATGTACATGTGTATAGTTTGGTAACACAATTGAAGACCCACACGAGCTTGGTAAATATATATATATATATATATATATAGGGAACCCCTATATATATATATATATATATATATATACATATATACATATGTATGTATGTATAAAAACCCACCTAGATATATATGCAACGTTGCGGATTTTGCTTGGTTCATAAGGACTGATGTGTCTAAGACTTCTCCTCAGTGAACACATCTACATTGATGAACTTCTAGGCGGGGTTGAGGTGACACTTCCAGGTTGCAATGGTTTGTGCTTGCGGCTTGGCACGAGGACTGTAACTGGATGGGGTAGAACCATGTTTAACTTTTGTCTTCTATGGCTGCGTAGAAAGCAGGAACCCCGACTTGATTAAAGTTAAAGCCCCTGTATATGTATATATATATATATATGCCAATATATATATATATATATATATATATATGCGTGTAAATGCACATATATGAGAACCAAACTTAAAACCAATTTTAAGTTTGGTTCTCATATATGTGCATATACACGCCAATATATATGATATATATATATATATATGTATGTATGTATACGCATACATATGTATGTATGCAACACCACTTCCGACCCACTTACAAGTTAACATTATATATATTTATAGGGGTACTCAAATGAATTTCTTTGGCCTTATCACATTTTGCATAGTTTGGGGCTAGTATTGATTATGAGGTCTATATATATAGGTTTCCGAGTTGGGGATTCATAGAAATCCGGAAAGAATCCTCCAGGTGGTGTGGGTCCAGCTTTGAGCTCCCTGACTTGAGGGGTGGGCATTTATCAGGGTTTTCGGATGCTCACTTTGAGGGCTTATAGAGAAGAATCCCGGGCTCCTTCATAGGGCTTCCAATTAATGGCTGTACATAAGCTGGGGCCTCTATGTTGGTTTGCAGGTTTGCTTGGGACCTGGTCCTATGTAGGCTGAGATCGGGTTTGAGCGCTATAGATGTATACATAGACGGTTCAAAGAGTTTAAATTAATTGGGCTAAACAGAGTTCATATCAGGCCATTCGAAGCAAAGACAAGCCCCACCAACTTAGCTCCTAAATTGAGACTTCCACCTGCAGGGTCAAACCTTGAAGTCGATGCCTGCAACTAGTCCACATTCTCTATGCAGAATCTAGAAGTTAACATGGATCGAGGGCACCTCTTTTCCAGGAGGGGCCTCGAGAGGGATCCGCATGCTAGTGCACTAATTTTAACTCCGTCTTTGAATTTGGAAACACAACTGGCCGCCCTGGCAAAGATCCAAGGCTTCACGATGGGGCTCTATTCGCGCTGGTGGTTGCTTGTCTCGGAAATCCTGAAATTCGGTATAAACCCAATTAAGTAACGAACCTCTATATATATATATATATATATATATATATATATATATATAAGCTATTATTTGACGACATCCTTGGAGTCTTCAGGGAGTTCATCTAGTTGTGGTTTGCATGCAATATACCGATCGACGTCAAGTGTCAGGGTCTGCAGTATCCGGGGGCTTGTGTTGCTTTGCTTGGGCAGTGGTGTTACTTGGAAAGCCAGCAGGAACATGCAGCTCGGAGCAAACTAGATCGACCGTGCAGTGCGCAGGCCGCAGCAAATCGTGCCAGGAAATCACACCGGCAGGTGAACATCTAGTTCTGCTTGGGTGGCACAAGCACTCGCTGAACTACGTAGCAGAAGAAGGGGCCCTCCATCTTGTCATCCATGCCTTCCCCACCCAAGCGAATATTTCGACAGCCCGCTGTGTTAAAAAAGATGCGAATTAAAGATGCTTCCAGGAGACAAATCACATCAGCATTGGAATGCACATGCAGAACAGTCATCCGCTCCCAGGAAACATGTTTGTCAAATTTATACCCATAGCTAGTGTGCAGCCATCGGCCCACGGGGTTTCTCGTGACACCAATCTTGAACAGAGCAGGGTGCTTGCAAGAAATGCTCCTGATGCAAAGCTCAGCATGCGACAATACGCTAGATGCCAGTGTTGCATTGGACAGGTCGAAGCAAACTGCTCCTGTAGCGAAGTTTGTACGCTCTAGGTCCTGGACGATCTCCTGTGAAAGCCGCGGTGCGGCTTTAATCTCCTCGGACAACTGTTGCAGCCAATGCCATGGATCCCTTTGGCGAAGTTTTCGCAACCAAGGCTTTTCAACCAACGACGGCAGCTCCGAGAGTGGCTGCACATCAGGCCGCTCTGGCGGTTTCTGTGGTTCACAAGAAGCTTCGGGAGCATCAGTGTTCCGGGGGATGCAAGAAGTGTTTTGCCTGCTGCAGTCCCGCAGTAACAAGTCAGCTTCTTCTTCATCATCCCACAATATGGAAGCTAAACTTCGCAAGCGTTTGCCCATATCCGAAAACACGCAGGAATGGTCAGCGCACACTGGTCCATGCGGCACTGCGTGGCTTGGACTGCAGCTACTTCCACTTACGACGGCATGCATGATTGGCTAGGTCACACAGGACGAAGACAGAAACGTATAGGTGGCAACGATCACTTGCATTGGTTGACTGACATGGAAGGCTTCCTCTTCCGACCCCTGCCCGGCTACAGCACATCTACTTCGACTACAACGAGTCTGAAACAGAAGCGATCTAGCATATGTATTTAGCAAAGTCACTTGAAATCACCCACCTCTCTACAGAAGCCGGTAGAGGTATCGAGATGTATCTATATATACATGCAGGTGTATCCTTCCAATAGAGCGACAAGGTAGGGCACATTTCATATGGCTATACACCCCTTTAAATTTATTCCCCATTCTAGTCAACGAACCTTCCTTGATACTACCCCCATACAAATTAACGACTTCCAAGCGGAAAGCCCATGCTATCCAAGAGCAGTCAGGTAGCTTCTGCTTCGATTCGTCGAACATCTTCTTGATCTCATCTTGCTGCCTGGGAAAGACCATGAATTTTTGGGGCTGCGGCTTGATCTGGTTGAACTGAATACATATATATGTACATGTTTCTATATAGGGGGGGTGTAAGAGCTCAACTGGTCGTGGTTGGGCACAGAGCTGGGGTTCTGTAGACAGCGATACATTATATAATTGCTTCCTGGATGAGAACATCTAGTAAACACACACACACACACACATATATAAGTATGTACATATATGAAAACATACATATATGTTGATATGCACTGAGACAGATATACAGATACGTGTATGTATATTATAATATACAGATCTTCATACATACACGTACACATGTACAGACAGAGAGACAGACAGATCGACAGATAGACTTATAAACAAACACACAGACAGCCAGACATAGACACAGCATACATAGAGAGTCCATTCCATGCATATGCTGCCATACATATGTACATGTCTATTTATAGAGAGAAGAGAGAGAGAGAGAGAGAGAGAGAGAGAGAGAGAGAGAGAGAGAGAGAGAGAGAGAGAGAGAGAGAGAGAGAGAGAGAGAGAGAGAGAGAGAGAGAGAGAGAGAGAGAGAGAGAGAGAGAGAGAGAGAGAGAGAGAGCGAGAGAGAGGAGAGAGAGAGAGAGAGAGAGAGAGAGAGAGAGAGAGAGAGAGAGAGAGAGAGAGAGAGAGAGAGAGAGACACAGAGAAAGATCCAGTATACTTCGTGCGATCATGTGCATGGGGAAGTCTACATACCCTCTCCTTCCGCGACCCTACTTTTCAGGGTGGCGGTCAACCACCACGGTTTATCCTCGAACCACCAGATCTGTGATTCGAACCACCTTTGATGATTTGCTGATATCATTTGGTTCCGCGACCCTGATTAGGGAACGAACGCCCCAAAATGTCAAAACCATGTGCGGCACGAACCACCCAAGATATCCGGGGCATGGGCGAGGCCAAACACGTAGGATTTTTGGGGTGGCTCGCTAGGCAGATGATCACAACATCCCCATGCAAACTTGAAGATGAAACCCACAAGTCAGCATATAGTGTACGGATTTATTACCCATGTGTACAGCGATGGCTGATGCGGAGAGCATTGCAGAGACGTGCGCCCCCTGCCCCACCCGAACAAAGGACTAGCCCATAACACGCGATGGCAGGTACAGTGGCGAATTTTAAAGATGACTGCGAGCTTGGCCATCCCTGCTATGTGTTCAGCATTTATCGGCCTGCAATCGCAAGTGCATGCTGCCATGCCGCAGTTTCTCCGAAAAGGGTTTTTTTCATGGGGACCTCTCGAGCTTCAGCTTCGGGCTTGTAATTGCAGAGTTCTCAGCTGGGTCCCCTTGCCCGTCGTGGGGCAGAAGGTGAATTCTGGGTCCATAGGATGCAAGTGGGCCTCGGAAGCTCTCAGTTTTCCTCTTGCGATGGCGCCGAATGCTCTGCGAATTGAAGCCCTGCAGGCCGGTCACCGTGAAAACGCCAGTATCAAGGGTCTAGAATATATGCAATTGCAATGCATCGGGAATCCTATTTGGGCTCCATTTGACAGTGGACTCTGTCAGTGTCGGATCAGGAGATACATGTAAGCCCTGTTTGAGCTCTACTTGGGTTCCACTTGGCCAGTTTTAGGCTTTACTGGAGCCTCGGACCCTAAACCTTAAACCTTAACCCCGGCCCCTAAACCACCATGCTCTAGCAATTATATAGCCTTGGCTTAAGCCCTATTCGCTCGAGCCCAAAGCTCCGGCCCTCGACCCTATAAGCCCTGGAAGCTCCTAAAATATATTTCGCGGTTACAGGACCTCTACCGGCGATTGCTAAAGAACAAGGATGAGCGGATCATGGAGCTTGTCATCCAGGCTGGCATGAATCAGAAGAAGGCCAAGCGAGCAATCCTGCAGGGCAAGGCGGGGATTTCGGACCTGCACCTAAAACGGAAAACCTGTAGTGGTATATCGGAATTTCTGATTGCATTGGCAGATGCCGGTGGTCTTCAGTTTCATCAATCTGGACCAGGGCTACATCAGTGCCGACACGGTCCGGCCCCGTAGACTCGTATCATTTGCTCTTAACGGTGCTTTTCTACCTGATCGCTAGGTGGAAGACCAGGTGAACTTCAATTTTGCCGCACGGGCTTTGGCTATGTTGGGCCTCAAAAACCCAACGTCGAACGAGACGAAGGCCCGACCTGTATCGTGTACTCTCAACCCCCTAAACGGCCCCTAAACCCTCTAACCCGAAAGCTTAAAATCGATCCTAAAGTCCAAACCCCCGCCAATTACTGTGCCAGGCTGCCCTCATGCAGATTTGTGACGATGAAAAATTGTTGGGCAGAAAGCCCCTCCCACATGTGGTTGAAGTCATCCACTCAGATTCATTCGCGATCTTATACATTGTTCGAACTCCGAAATCCGTGAGGCCTGGGCAAGAACCGAAGGAGACCTCCAACGATGTTTGTTGAGCTACATCATGGACCGCTCTCGCCGGAACTCTGATGCTAGGCCGACCCCGCTATTCATTATAGAGAATACGACCGTTGTTCGCCTGCAGGGGGGAGAAGATGACGATTCTGAAGGGCTTGGTGCAGAAGCTGCAGAGTGAGGCATCGTCAGAGGTGCTAGCCTTAACAACTATATATGTGCCATCCTCAAACCCAAAAGACCCCTCGAATCCAGGCAGAAGGCAAAAGTCGGGACCCATCCAGAAGGCCAACGACATCTTCGCTGGACTGTACTCAAGGTGGGTCATAGATTTGATGTTTGCTTCTTCCCGTCTAATTTGTGTTTTGGAGGCGAAAGCGAAGCTGCAGGCTCGTCGAAGCAACCTCCGACGACTGAGGCCTACATCGGGCTTGGACACTAGAGGCTTTCTAATATCTCGATGTGAGGACGACGATCCTCCGCTGCAGATCGACGACAAGGGCATGGCGGCGACCCCAGCCCCGCACAAGAAGGTCCTGGCCAATGAACTGGAGATGGACTCCGACGAAGCTGATGGCGAGAAGGACCGACCTTTGTTCACGCAGTTGTGGTTGGCGACTCTACGGTATGCAGGAGAAAGTCCCGCAGCCGCCCGATGTGAGCAATGATTTGCGAACTGCAGCAGAGGCACTCCTGAGCAAAGCGGAACCCACGGCTTTGCTTGATGTGCCTTACTCAGGATCATGTCTAGACTCGTAAGTTTGCATCCTCCAAAAACCAAACCCTTGATTCCAAGGTGCAGGCAAAGATCCGCAGAAGTGCTCGTCTGGATGCCGCCGAAGGCAAGGAGCCTCCCAAGGACAGCCGAGGCAGAGGTCGAGGCCGAGGACGGGGCAGGAGTATGAAAAGGCCGGCAGCAGCTCAGCCTCTCGATGACAAAGGTGATGACAATGATGTGGATGGTGATATGGAAGAAGAGGATGAAAAGCTGCAGCATGAAGTGGGTCTGGAGGAGGCCCACCCCGAAACCAAGCCCCGCAAGAAGCCCAAGGCAAAGGCCAAGGATGATCATGATCAAGAGGAGAAGAACAAGCCGAAGACCCCAGAGGATCCACCTCAGGAAGGAAATGAAAATGAGAACGAGATGGATGAGGATATGTGCGACGGGGAGCAGGTTCGCTTCGATAGTCCTACCTTGCATTTTTTAAACCGTTTGAGATAAACATGCATTACGCACAGGCCGAGGAAGCAGAAGAGGAGCCTTGCGAAGACGACGAGATCGTCGATGTTGGCCAGAAGCCGGCTGCAGTTGCCAAAAAGCCGGCTGGCAAGGCTGGCAAGAAGGACTCGCCTTGGATTGCAGTGATTGCAGATTACGCTAGAAACCCGATGCCCCGAGTCCCTAGATTCCAAGTCCTAGATGTGCTTCCGGGTAGGTCTTTGATCGAGGGCTTATTACAACATCGGCTTCGCAGGAGAAGGAGCCCATCCTCAACAAGCTGTCCAACTACAAGCTGGACCAGAGACCCATGTGTTTGTGTGTGTACTCTTGTGCAATGAACTCGACCCCTCGACATCACCACTAGGGGTTTCGAGATTTGATGTTTAGGGGTTCAGGAGTCGAGGGTTGAGCGGTTTAGGGGTTTAGGGTTCAGGGATTTAGGGTTCAGGGGTTTGAGTTTAGAGGTTTAGGGTTTATGGGTTTCGATTTTCTAGGTTTTCAGGTTTACGGTCTCGGGGGTTTAGGGGTTGAGAACCCCTAAACCCCCAAATCCCTAAACCCCTAAACCCTGAACCGCAAAGCCTAAACCCTAAACCCTGACCCCCTTAAACTCCCAAACGCCTAAACCCTCAAACTCTTTAGGCCCCAAACCCCCTTAACCTCTGAACCCTAAACCACTGAAATCGCTTGAGTGTGCAGGAGTGCAGGAAACGGAACCTTGTGGCTGCACGAAGTATCGCGGCAGTGGACAGAAGGATGGAGATACCAAGCCAGCACTACTTGGATCGCCACTCGTGGCACCCTCAATAATCGAAACATGATCGGTTGTATGCTGGTATCCTCGGTGACTTAGGTCCTTCAACTTGAAGCCCAAGTCCAGGTCCCAGAGCAGCATCCAAGTTCTGCTGCTGGGCTTTACTATATCCTTGCACGTTCTTGGCCTTGAAAGATTCAATTACAATTCCCGATCAGGTATCAGATTGCAGCCTTCTATATCTCGGACAGCAGCGAATCGGTGGTCCAACGGTGCAACAATGCTTGGGGAACCGAGATCAATGTTCGGGTCCTAGAGGATAACATTTTCTTATGCACAGCTGCACTCTAGATCTAGCTTGGAGGTCAACAATGGTGGCGGGTCGACTTTGACCTGGAGCCAACATGGGGGCTTTCGTGAATCGTGCTGCTCTTAGCTGCACACTTCGTATCGGACCCCGCTTACAACTTATAATTGCAGCCGTGACCCATTGCCAGAGCCTCTGGTCTAAGGTGGAAGCGGGCACTCATCCTCGCCCGGTGGGAGGAGATGTAGCAGCACTGCCTCAGCTGCATCGCGGTTTTTATAAACATGCAGGTGCACATTTGGTGCACACATGCACACCGGCTGGCCAAGAGCTGATAAATTCTGCTGGCTGCACTTGGTTGTCATTGCTTGCCAATCTGTTGATCAGTGCTGAACCCGACCTGCTTTGCATTTTGAACTGTAGCATGTTCCAGATACACGTAGCCTGCTAAAGTGACAATGCACATGAATACATATTGAATACATGCATAAGTGCAATTCACCGATCAGCCTGGATGCACCAGAGTCGCATCGCTGGTGTCATATGGCTTCTCCGAGCAGTGGAAGCAGCGATCGCGAGCTTCTCGCTCAAATCTTGGATTGGATAGAGTTTGGCTTTCAATCCCAGAACCCTAAAACCCGCAATTGACACTATGCATATTATTATTGTAGGACCCTGATCCCAAAGCCCCACGGATCCCAAGCTCCGAAACCTAGAGGACCGAGACTCTGCTTCACGCTTAAGGTTTTCGGTTTCTGGTTTCGGGGATTCTAGATATATTGGGGTTATAGCTAAGATTTGTATTTAGGGTCCAGGTTGCAGGGTTTAGGCTTTCGGAGTTTGTTATTTTGTTGGTTTGTCGGGTTTAGGTTCGGCTTTAGGGTGTATGCTTGAGGCTTCAGGTTGCAGGCACAAGCTTTAAGGGTTTTGGGTTTGCGGTTTTGGTTTTCGGGTTTAACAGTTTAACATTAGCACTGGAACCAGCGATGGCGAGCTTGCCCTCTAAATCTTGGGTTGGATCCCACAACCCTATAGCTAACACACCCAATGCAAGTGACCCAAGAGTCTGCAGTTTCTCATCTTGATCCATGAGTTACGAAACCATATATGATCCCAAAGCCCCACGAATCCCAAGCTCCAAAACCCACAGACTCGAGACAATGCTTCACACTTAAGGATTTAGGGCTTAGGTTTTGGAGTCTAGGTTTTGGGAATATATTTAGGACGGCTTTGGTTTCGGGTTTAAACTAAAACCTGAACCCACAAATTAAGCACTTTAAAATAAAGCAACACCTCGGAACCTAAACCCTAAAACCAAAAGCTTCGAACCAAAACCATAAACCACTCTCGCGAGGTTCTTGTTGCACTTCGAAGTTTGCTCGTCGACGAAGTTCCTGGGCTTTAGTACGCATGCGAAATCCCAAGCCCGATATTTTTATAGCACCAACGAGGATGTGGGCTTTGCTTGCAATTAACCTTCCCTGGACCCCGTGAGCACTTTTCTCTTCGTTGCACAAATTAGTAATTATCCCTGAGCGACGGCAGCACGATGTTCGAACTGTCTGATATAGCTTTTCCACACGTAGAAGGAGTCTTCAAACTGCTGCTTCGTCATGTCCGCATCTGTTCTTGGAGTCAAGATGTGTGGGATGTCGCCATTGGATTGAAGCTGCAGGCTTTGTCTCATCAATCGGTACCCCTTTGTCTGTTTGATGTTGGCCACAGCTCGACACCTTTTGGCCTCCCTCTCAGACATTGACAGCTCAGGTGTCACCCGAATCCATTGTGGCGAAGACTTGGGCGAGTGCAATACCGGATGTTGCCCTGGACTCAGGGGTTGGTCGTGGCTAGTCTCCGGCTTGCAGTATCTCATCCGCGAGTTGGTGATTGTGACCGGTCTCTGGGTCTGGATCCACTGTGGACTGCCATTGCGAGCTAGTTGTTGCAGAGTCAGCCCTGTGTTCATAAAACAAAACAAATTAGCGGCCCGACGCCAGGGCCTCCAATCAAACTCGAACCGCCACACAGCTGCGGCCGCCCTTGCTCGTATCAGGAGTAGATATATAGCAGCAGCATGCAGTAGCAGTATAGCAGTACTAGGACGAGCTTTCGGCCTTAGGTCTTGTGACGTGGACCCGAACCCAAAACCGAGAATTGCAGCTTTCGAACATGCACCAAAGCCCTTAAGGGGATGCCCCAAACCCCTTAAGCCAAGACGCAGGACATACAGCCCCACCCCCATAACACAATTCATGCGAGGTTTCCTGGATTCGAAGATCGTCGTCGAAGATCCTTGGCTTCAAGCTTATTTTAATTTGGGACCCTTATCCTATACCCTAAACCCCGAAGCAGTATTTGGAATCGAAGGTTTTGGGTTCCTCAATCGATATTAGCTCGGCTTGGGGTTTGGATATGGGATGGTGTCGGTACCGGTGGATGCAGGATAAGTTCCGAAAATCAAGCAGCTTGGGTTTAGGGTTTGGGGCCGGGGTGTTTAGGCTTAGGCCCATTGTTCCCAAGCCCTTTACAGTAGAAGCCAGAAAGTTGGAACATGGATTTAGGAGGATTTGTGCTAGGATCCCGTATACTTATTATACTAATGTTCCAACTTTCTGGCTTCTACCATAAGCCCAGACTAAAGCCCTACAGCCGGTGTCGGTACCGGTACGATGCAGGATAAGTTCCGAAAATCAAGCAGCTTGGGTTTAGGGTTTGGGGCCGGGGTGTTTAGGCTTAGGCCCATTGTTCCCAAGCCCTTTACAGTAGAAGCCAGAAAGTTGGAACATGGATTTAGGAGGATTTGTGCTAGGATCCCGTATACTTAATATATTACTAATGTTCCAACTTTCTGGCTTCTACCATAAGCCCAGACTAAAGCCCTACAGCCGGTCTCGGTACCGGTGGATGCAGGATAAGTTCCGAAAATCAAACAGCTTGGGTTTAGGGTTTGGGGCCGGGGTGTTTAGGCTTAGGCCCATTGTTCCCAAGCCCTTTACAGTAGAAGCCAGAAAGTTGGAACATGGATTTAGGAGGATTTGTGCTAGGATCCCGTATACTTATTATATTATAATGTTCCAACTTTCTGGCTTCTACCATAAGCCCAGACTAAAGCCCTACAGCCGGTCTCGGTACCGGTGGATGCAGGATAAGTTCCGAAAATCAAACAGCTTGGGTTTAGGGTTTGGGGCCGGGGTGTTTAGGCTTAGGCCCATTGTTCCCAAGCCCTTTACAGTAGAAGCCAGAAAGTTGGAACATGGATTTAGGAGGATTTGTGCTAGGATCCCGTATACTTTACTTTAGGGGCATGAGGATACTAATGTTCCAACTTTCTGGCTTCTACGTGACTAAAGCCCTACAGCCCAACCCCTTATTATAACATCGCGGTTTCTCGATCTTCTTGCTGGGCTTCATGAGCTGCCGCCCTGAACCCAAAACCCACACCACTGCTTGGAGGACCAGCTAGCTGCATTATAGCTTATACTAGATATATGCATATGTTGGGTTTAGGGTTTCGTTTTTTTTGGTTTAGGCCCATTGTCCTCATCATCTATTCACCAAAACCATCAAGGAGGCCCGAAAACCTTTGAGCCCAGACTAAAGCACCGCAGCCCGACCCCTAATCATATAATTATATATATATATATATAACATGAGATTTCTCTACTTGCTGGGCTTAAAGACCCGCCGCCCTCAACCCCAAACCCACACCACTGCCTGGAGGACCAGCTAGCTATATTATGCTAGCTTAAAACTACATATATATATATATATATATATACTAGATATATGCATATGTTGGGTTTAGGGTTTGGGGTCTTGCCGCACTGGACCCAATACCCCACACCAATGCCTGGAGGAGCAGCTAGCCAACAGCTTGGGTTTAGGGTTTCAGATTTTTAGGTTTAGGCTCGAAAGTAGCCCACACACCCTGAATGCGGAAACCCTCGCACCTGCTAATTTCTTTGCCGGCTCCTCTGAGGTTCGGCAATCGTCGTGGCTGCCAGAATGATCGCTCGGCCTCCGTGTGTGCACTTTTACGGGTGTCCCTTGGGGTTGTTTCGGTGCACCCACAGTAGCGTGAAATAAGCGTGAAAGTAGCGTGAATTGATCGTGAGTGGCACACCCGATTTAGGGTCGTAGGATTTCACAAAGAGCCTTGCTCGACTAAGCCACCTCATAGAAGCAGACCGTGAAATAGCCGTGAAATTACCGTGAAAAATGGGTCACTATTTTGCTTCTTGCAGTGACTGATCGCGACTTTATTGGAAGCTATTGTGTCGTGTGAAGCAGCAACTGTGGATCCAAGGGGTAGATTTAGGGCCATTAGCCAGCTGGGCCACAGCTAGCATGGTGAATGTCAACGAGTTATTTGATGATGCCCGTGCGATGCGACGACAGCTGATGTCAAGTTCGTGCGAGCCAGGACCCCAGCCTTTATCGTGCATCCCTACAGAATAATTAATGTCATCCCCTCTGGTCTGCAGCTAGCTAGGTCCTTGCCTGCTGCCGGCTCAGAAGACCAAGTGCAACAGCCACCGAAAGCAGGCACCATCCCAGAACACGTGGAACCACAAAGTCGCCCTAGCTGTGACCAGGAACCGGCCGCACGCCTTCACAGAGGGTTTCTTCGAAGAGCCAGCCACGCACGAAGCCTGCCGAGGCTCGGTCCGGTTGATTGCTATAACCCTCCTTATTAAACTAAAGCATAGCTGGGGTGACCTCCTAAAGCCCCGAAGCCCTGACATAGCCCCAACCCAAAACCAAAACCCTAAACCCTAAAATTCAGCTATCTTCGATCTAGATGATGATATGATCTAGATATACATTTCTACCAGAACCCTAAACCCTCCTGGACTTAAAGAACCGCACGAAATGTGCTGACCTCCTAAAGCCCCAAACCCCTAACACAGCCCCAACCCAAAACCTAACCCCTAAACCCTAAAATTCAGCTATCTTCGATCTAGATGATGATATGATACATTAATGTTTCTACCAGAACCCTAAACCCTCCTGGACTTAAAGAACCGCACGAAATGTGCTGACCTCCTAAAGCCCCAAACCCCTAACACAGCCCCAACCCAAAACCTAACCCCTAAACCCTAAAATTCAGCTATCTTCGATCTAGATGATGATATGATACATTAATGTTTCTACCAGAACCCTAAACCCTCCTGGACTTAAAGAACCGCACGAAATGTGCTGACCTCCTAAAGCCCCAAACCCCTAACACAGCCCCAACCCAAAACCTGAACCCCAAACCCTGAAGTTCAGCTATCATATAATCTATATGCTATATCGATGATATCATGTCTTCCCTAAACCCTCCTTAAACTTGACCATAGGCCCCGTCAACTCCGAGAAAGGGTGTGAAGAGAAGCTTGGAGGCAGAGTTCGCAGGAGCAACTAGTGAGCCAGAATCCCAGCCTACTGACACAAGCAAACCCGACCCGGCCCCGAAGAAAGCAAACAAGCCAAAGCTTCCAAAGTCCAAGTGCAGAAACACAGCACCGGCACAGGCACACCAGCAAAAGCCAGAAGCAGCCGCACAGGCACACCAGCAAAAGCCAGAAGCAGCCGCACAGGCACAGGAGCAGAAGCCAGAAGCACCCGCACAGGCACAGCAGCAGGAGCCAGAAGCACCCGCACAGGCACAGCAGCAGGAGCCAGAAGCAGAGGACCCGGGTGCATTCGTAGAGGCACAGCACCAGCAGATGCCAGAGGATCAGAGCAACAAGTGGGATGAACATGGTGACTGGAGCAATCAGCACTGGACGTTTGGGTACGGCGGGTACGATGGCCGAGGATGGGGGTATTGGTACGGCCACCAGGACTCCTGGTGGCCGTCGCACAGTTATCCTCAGGGGTCTGGCAATGGGTCATGGTCTGACGACCATGGCCGTGGTTCGGGCCCTGGGTGGTCCAACAACAACTCGGGATGGAGCGGCTTCGCTGCATCGAAATCCATGGCCCGCCGGCATTCCGATCTCTTCGCCGAGACGCCGAGTCCTGCACACCATGAAGGTGAGCAAGGCTCTGAGTGCCCTGAACCCAAGGAGACCAATGATGCCGGCGGTGCCCCGGCAGCCGAAACAGCTGTCAAGCAGGAGCAGGAGCAGGAGCAGGAGGAGGAAGACGATAAGAAGAAGGAGATAAATCGCAAGGCAGCTCACGCCAAGTATATGAGGTTTTTCCGATCCTTGGACAGCTCATGACTCAGCTTACACATGTACTGTACCATGTATGTCTTGTGACCCAAAAGCCAGCACATTGGGGTCCCAGGTGTCCGAAGCCCTGATGCAGTGAGGAAGATGGGAGCTGCTGCCCGCAGAAGCCGTATTGATCCTAATTCCGCTTTTGAGGCATGTTGTATCGCAACAATGAATATTGTATATGTAATGGCACTCAGGCACGAAGCGGGAGATGCATTACTTGTTCGAGAGTTGGGCCTCAGCGGCCGAGAAGTGGGATAAGAGCTCGATCATGCTGAACATCACGAACACTTCCGGTACGATTCGGACGGGTGTCAAGAAGTGGTTTACGACCACAGAAAGAGCTTATCGAGAAGCTTGGAGAGGCTGTGGCAATGGCTATCATTCACCAGAAGCTGTCTGCGAAGGATAAGAATGGTGATTACGAGGAAGCCCGCCCGCACCCGGACTGCCCAGACTTCGAGGCCCGAACATCCAAACATAATGTTATATTGGCACTTGTTCAAGTCCGCCGTGCAATGCAGGAGGCCTTCCAGTACTACGTCTTGGACACAGAGAGCACCGAAGAGCGAAAGGAGGATTGGATTTCGAGGCTGTTTTCCGCAACGGAAAACGATGATCCCGAGCCCCCCACGCCACGCAAGCACCGAAGCACGCCCAACAAAAAGAAGAACAAAGCAAAGGCAAAAGCCAAAGCAAAAGCCAAAGCAAAGGACACTTGGCCAACGGATTTAGAATACCTCTCTCTCTCTCTCTCTCTCTCTCTCTCTCGTGGATCTGTCTTCAAAACCCGAAGCCGAGCCCAGAACCAATAACCCCGCTCAAAACCTGACCGGTGCCCTAACTTAAACTTATACCCTTAGATCTCATCCCAGGCAGCAGCCTTGAAGGCAGCTGTGCATCCGAAGGAGGACGACGAGGAATCCTTGACACGTGAGTCCAAGAAGGCACCACTTATATCCCTAGACCCTATAGGCACCCGTTATCATATATTAAACCCCTAGGCCCTAGACCCTAAACCATATTACATTGGGCAGCAGGTTGCAATTTGGATTTTGAGGGGTTTATGGTGCCAGGTTAACCTTCGGAAAATTCCGGTGCGGGTTATATCATACGAAGACCGGTTTCAGTGCTTATCATGATCATAAAACCCCCAACTTCGAAAGCTTAAACCTCCAAACATATAGCTTGACCCACCATCAAAATTCTAAAGGAGCCTTCGCAAAGTGCCGCCTTTAGGGTCGCGGTTATCAAGAGCTTTTGGGCTAAGTGGCCTTAGGGCAAAGTTCAGCAGCTGTACGAGGTATGACTTAATCGCTAGCAGCAAGGACATATCGAGATGTTGTCGCAATGAATCCCACGGCACCCTTAATCAAACCCTTCGAACATGAACGCCCCAAACCCTAAACTAAACCCAACACCCTAAACCCACAGGTGCTTCAACTCGCGACCAAGAAGATTCAGAACTGCAACGATATTGTCGATGGCAATGTGGATGCAAGCCACCTGTGAGACCCCGAGCTGAAATCATGCGACCCCATCCAACCCTCAAATCCTTATTCGTTGTATGTAAGGTCCAAGAAAACCAGGGATTCCATGGTGGACGACTTGAAGGCAGCCGCCAAGGTTGTTCGCAACGAGCGAAACAAGCTGCAGGATATCGTTGATTCCCGCAGAGCAACTAGATAGCAGATTCTAGTGCCCCGTACATTGCATTGCAATCACTACATCATGCAATCGATTATTCGACCGGTGTTTCTAGATCGAGAATTGATTAGAGTGCTATGTTTTCGCTAGTACTACTGAACATCTAAGGTGAAGGACATGCAGAAGGCGACAGATGCCTTGTCGACAAGCACCGAGAAGCTCAGTGATCTAATGGCACCGCTGCTGAGCAAGACGAACAACAGCAAGGGGAGTGGATCCGCATAGGTTGCTGTAAGCTTGGGAATTTCAGAGGCCCCAAGCACTTTTGGATGTCTGTGATCAGCATGGCATTTGCAAGAATGGCACTAGCAAGGGTGTGGCCAACCTGGAATAACGATACGAACACTTTCTCAAGCATTCACCCCGCACTAGCATCACCTTCATTATCAACCCTTAAACCCCCTAACCTTAATCCTTAAAGCTCAAAATTATCAACCCTTGCAAACCCCCACACACCCTAACCTTAACCCCTAAAGCTCAAACCTTATTATTTATCAACCCTTGCAAACCCCCACACACCCTAACCTTAACCCCTAAAGCTCAAACCTTATTATTTATCAACCCTTGCAAACCCCCACACACCCTAACCTTAACCCCTAAAGCTCAAACCTTAATCCGGAAGCTCAGAAGGCCGAAACCCGAACGCCATAATTGCAAGTCTGCTGCGATTTCGATTTAAAAGCCGACGATCGGTGCAGCATGCCTGTGGGCCGGGGAAAGCTTCGCTGGCTTGCATAACATCGGTGGCACGTGTTCCCTCGCAACTGCGAAAAAGCGCCGAGGGCATGTGCAGGTTGTGCAATTTGCCGAAGTTGCACACAGTACGCCTTTAACTGCAGTGCAAGCAATCCCCGTGGGCCAGGCATTTCAAGAAATGATGATGAACCGCATGCTGGCCCCGTCTTCCTGAATGCACTGGAAGAGCTGGGTGATGGGGAGAAGCCCTTAGTGATCCTATAGCTTGATGCAAAATGATAGGGATCCCCGCTCTCATCACTAGAATCTGAGGCCTCTTCTATCCAGCGACAGCTCCGGGCAGTTCGGGCTTCCGCTGCCGACATTGCGGCTGCAATATATTGAAATCCCGAACCCTTGTGCTTTGCAATCCCGAAAAGATTCTGCACTTAAACCAAATCCTTCGCCATAAAGCCACCCTAAAGCCGTTAAAGCCCAAACCCTAAAACCGGTAGGAGGGGAAAACACCCTAAGCCGGTCCTGAATTTGCAAGCTTTGTGCTGCCTGTTCATGTGAGCAGTCTGTGTGGAAGTTTCTGCTGCTTGTTTCTGTGTGATTAAGGAAAGTGGGGTTCTTGCTGCACGAGCCACCAAGAAGCTGGCATCGTATCAAGGCGACAAGAATGCCGCTCGGAACTTTCACCGGTACGTTCGGCTACCGGTTGCTTCTTGGCTTAATTTTGGGAACACCTTAAACTTAAACTAAGACTACTGAATATCGCATATTTTCGGTCGCGAGTAGCTTGCACCGTTGCAGGAAATGCACAATGTCAGAGTTCCCATCAAAGCTGAAGATTTCGACCTCTCTGGTCGATGGGAGTACATAGATGTAGCAATCTATTACCCGCATGAGGTGCTGAAGTACATGTTTGACACAGTGGGAATCAAAGTTCCTGTTGGACAGCTGGAAAAGTATTGGGCGAATCTGCAAGACGTGGGAATACCATGGGCTGGCGATGGCACAAATTTACGAATGCCAGTGAAGTTTTTTGGAGACGACTGTACGTATAATCAGCAATTCGACGGGTGTTTCGCCTTCATCATATCGATTCCGCTGTACAGGCCAAAGCAATCCCGCAATTCCCGCTGGACGGTTGCTGTTCTTAGCTTGAAGAGGTCACTGGGTTTTCCAACCTTCCAGCCAATCATCGCCAGGCTCGTTTGGTCTTTGAACCTTGCTTATGACCAGACGACAGAGACAGGGCACAGGTTCGTCGTGACCGAGATTTCTGGAGACTGGAAGTACCTGAGGGAGGGGCTACAACTCCAGACCCATTGGAATTCTCAGGGTCAAATGTTTTGTCACCATTGTAAGCTGCCCCGTCATCAGTTTCCTACACTTCCAGCCGTCCTTCCGTGGAGAGATTTGCATTCGTTCATCGAAATTCTGAAGCCGAATTCCACTCCGATCCTGTTGCTCAGAGAATTTCATGTGAACAAGATTCAATGGTGTTCCCTCCACAATCTCAATCTAGGGCTTTGCTGGACGGCCAATGGAGGCACACTTGATTATCATCTGGAGTTGGGTACATTCGGACTGGGGGAGACAGCTGATCGCCTGTCTCGGGCCTATCAGCGATTCAAGGCTTGGCAGACGACATCCGGGAGGGGATTGAAGTGCTCCCAAAGGCGTTTTACCATCAAGACACTGTACAAGAAAGCCCATGGAGCATATTTCTCTGCGAAGGGGTACAATTCTCGGGTGCTGCTGGCTTTCCTTTCGGACATTAGCCGTGAAGTTTTGCAAGCAACTGCAAATCCAGATGACGAGCAGGTTTTGCAAACTTTCGCAATGATGCTTGGTGCAAATTCGCAGCGAGCTGCTAGCATTTTGTGAAGCTGAACTTGTGTGTGTGTGTGTGTGTGTGTTTTTTTCTGTGAAGGCTGGTGTGCAAGCCTTTTTTCCAGGGACCTGGACCAGAAAACAATATAGTGCATGCGACCTGCAAGGATCTCTTTGGATCGATACTTTGCACTTTCCGAAAACGCCCCTCGGTTCTTGCTTCTTGTACGCATGTAGAAGTGTCCAGTGCCGCAAATATTTCAAATGTGCAAGACCGCAGGGACGTGGCATCCGCCGCTGAGCTGTACGGGGCTGGTATGGACTTCTTACGGGCCCACATGGCCCTGACGGAAATTTGCCAGAGGCCTCGGAATACCCAAAACTACAGAGTGCACGATTTCTGCTTGCTTCTGTTTCAGAACCGGTGCCAAACGATGGCTTCTCAAACCGAAAGCCCATGCTGCTTGTCCGAATTTCGGTGTCCTGTTGCTTCCCTCTGAGCTAGCGAGTTTCGCTGAAATCATAGCTTCGGGCCAAGGCTTTCCACGAGCAGCTTACGCGAATTCGCACGTTTCGTGCCATGGCCGCACACGTGTTTCCAGGATCAGCTTTGCAATTCAAATATGCCGAGGCATGAACCAACGGTTCGTTCATGGATTCAATGACGAAGACCAGATGGGTCTCATAAAACGATTCCCGGCTGCAATTTGTATCCGCATGCAAGTACTGCAGCTGCTACTGTTCGATTCCGGTTTCGAGCGAGGATTGGCAGTGAAAGCACCTCCTAGAACGTTCGAGAAAAACATTCTCCGAATTCTGGGATACAGGCCCGTGTTTCGGCTAAACTCATTCCAGAATCAATTAATCTAAAGCCTGGTCAGGTTCATTGCGATGAAGCACAAATTCCAGAGGCCGGCTTCGGATGTTTCATTTCTCAGAGTTCGCACCCCCCTGCCACTCGGCAGGATTGGGCTGAACGAGCAGGCGGCCCGAAGGAAGCAGTGATCGTCGAGCGGCGGTCAAAACGGTTCGAGCTCTATGGAGGGGCTAGGAGAACGCCCAAACCCGAAAATCTTAAAACATTGCACCAGAGCCCCAAACCCCAAAGCCCAAACACCCTACACCCGGTCCGAAAATCCTAAAGCCCCAGACCCAACAATTTTAAACCCTAAACGTTCGAACACCCAAAGCCGAGCCAATCCCATAGGATTTTCAGGGTGGTTGGACAACAGAAGGACATTGTGTTTTCGTGGGGGTTGCTGATCGAAGGACTTGAAATTTTGACGGTGGTTGAGTCCTATGCGGCGATATAATCATGTAGTATAACTTCAACACTTTCGACGGGGGCCCGGGCAGGGTGGCTATGCAACCGTAAAAAGATAGGTCGTTCACGACACCACCTCGTTTTTTAAGGTGTTTGGAAGGACTGGGATAATCTAGTCCTGTCAAGCAACGCCAGGGTGAAGCCAGAAGAGAGCACACTGTCCGATTGTTTGGTTTGGAGAGTATCTGACAGCTTCTCGAGGTCTGTCAGGAGGTTCTTGGCTTTCTCGCGGATCCTTATATAGTCAAACGCGTGCACTCGCTGCTCACTTATCCTCCTAGATATTCAGGCACCGAGCACCAACAATTGCAAAGCAGAGTTTCTTATCCGTCTTCTCGCTTTTCTTGAACCCGGCCAGCTGGTCATACACGGCCGAGATCTTGGCATTCCACTTGGCCAGGCAGGTAATGACCTTGACGATGTAGCTCGATGGCAAGCCGTCAGCATCCATTTCCGGAAAGTTGATGGATTTCATGCGCTTGCGGTTATCCGCTTCCCGATCGCAACCAGCAACATCTTTGTCAGCGCCTGACTCGGAACTGAACTCTCGTATTTCACGAGCTACACATGCCTCGGATTGCAAGGGTTATTACACCATCATCACAGCACGAAAACAAAACTCAGCTCTGGAGGCTCATTCGAATCTGATCTAAGTGCAAACAGAGCGAGGGAGTATAGTCAAAGCTGGCTTCATAAGGATGCAGGATACGATGAGGTGACTACACTACACACCTGGGGATGGCAAGTGCCTGTCACTCCACCTTCACCCAGGTCCCATGACATGTTGAAGACATCCATGTCCCGCTCATTGTCACTGGCTTCCATCTCCGCGTCACTGTCCTCCTCCTCGTAGAGCTCGCGCTTGCGCTTCCTCAAGAGAGCCACTGGTGTTTAATACCAGCAAGCGCTGCTACAGGCTTGGCATATTATTTGAGTGTCAAGACAAACCACAAATCCGTCTACATTCTACACGCAAAACCAGGTGTATTATTAGACATTTCTAGAGAATGGAAAGAACCATGCAGAAGGCAGAGAGAGAGAGAGAGAGAGAGAGAGAGAGAGAGAGAGAGAGAGAGAGAGAGAGAGAGAGAGAGAGAGAGAGAGAGAGAGAGAGAGAGAGAGAGACAGAGACGAATTAAGAGCAGCAAAAATGCAACGTGTTAGTTAACTTATGAAACCCGACGAGAATCAGCATCTTTCCTTCCACAGATTTTTCCAGCCAGTACAGCTTCACGTCTTTCTCATATCTGTCCCGCCTGCTGCACGCTCAGTGTAAACACACCGACCGATAGATAGTGCATGCATAAACACAGACACACCTGTATCTAAAGATATGTTTATCTTTGTACATATTATATGGATGTCTTAGCAGTCTCTTTCACTATCGTTGTTCTCCCTCTCTCTCTCTCACTCTCTCTCGCCGCCTCTTTGCATGTATCTGCCACACCCACTTCGTATTTTTGTTTCTCTCCAGTCTTGCTCACATTCTCTCTCTATATATACCTCTCAGTCTCTCAGACTCATCCTACCCCCACTTCATGAGTACATGTTTCAAAGAACCTGCCTAATCCATCCTTTCATCCTCGCGCACTCATCATGAACAGCCTGCTTCCTCTTTGCTGACAGGCCCAGCTCCTCCATGTCAGCATCCGACACGAACTGGCCAGACACCCAAACCTCTGTCTCGGACTCACGGCGCTTCACCTTCTTGATGGAGCGCTTGACGAACAATTCCTAGCTAGCAAGCACTTGACACTGTCACAAGGCAGTGTGTATGATTCAACATGGATCCACATGCACATGTACCGATCACGAGCAGCCAGCTGAACTGACTGTCCTTGTCCAGCCCGGCATCCATGAACTCCTTTTCCAAGCCAGGACGAAGCTTGAGGTCCTTGTACTGATCCACCAGCTCTTTCGGCACTAGGTAACTGCCATCCATCCTCGGTGCGAAAAGCCTTGCCATTCGCTTCTTGATGTTGGATTGCGACACCTGATCCTTCACGGACGCCATGCAGTCAGCAACCATCGCGGAAAGGTCCTCCTTCTTCACCTGCAATCCACTCTCGATCAAGCAAAACACACGACCAGACACCTAGCATGGTACAGTTCGCCACATGTACATGTTGCGCTTAATTGGGGCTGTCATTGCAAGGGAACACACAGACAGACAAACACGGAGTATATGTGTGCATGCATGCATAACCGACCTGCGTGGCACTTTCCTGAGCGCCTTTCTTTTCGCCCTGGATCTTTTCCTGGCTGTCCTGGGGCACCTCCTTTTCGGCCGGGATCTTCGTGTTCTGGCTGTCCTCGAGGGGCACGTCCTTTTCGGCCTGGATCTTCCTGTTCTGGCTGTTCTGGGGCACCTCCTTTTCGGGCTGGATCTTGCCGTTCTGGCTGTTCTGGGGCACCTCCTTTTCGGCCTGGATCTTGGCGTTCTGGCTTTCCTTCGGAACCTCCTCCTGCCCTGCCACCTGCATGCATGTACTCAGCACACAAATGCAGTCAGCAACATGCCAGATGTGCACATATACATATGTGTGCGTGCATGTGCCATGCATGTATGTAGATAGAGAAATGTGTATGACATATACATGTTCATATGTATGTATGTATGTATGTATGTATATATATATATACATAGAGAGGTAGACAGGCGTGTAGCTAGGTATGTAGATATCTATATCTGCCTGCATGTATATGTATGTATATGTATCTATATTAGATGTATACTTCTTAGTATGTATGCATATATGTATACATGTAGGTGTATATATATATATATATATATATATATATATATATATATATATTCATGTGTGTGTGTATGTATGTGAATGTATATGTGTATAAATGTATGTACATATATATGTGCTTGTGACACACACACACACGTAGAACATATTTGTCTATATATATATACAGCAATGTAGAACGAGTCACATGTGCACCACTATGCAGTATGCATATGTGAGACACGGAGACAGAAAGGCAACCATGCACAGACCCACATGAGTGTCTGTAGTATATATGCACACACCGTGTGGGTGCTAAGTTGCTTTACAGGCAACATTTACAAAACATGTACAGTTATCTCCCTCCTTCCACCTGCAGGCCTGGAAATCTGGGCAAGGTCTATAAACCCCATTGCATGTACATAATCTTAAGAAACAAGTACACACAGAAGGGTGTCAAGGCTTCATTAATAGGCAGTATATATAAGCTAGAGATTTCAAGTGGCTGGGAGGTTTGCGCGGGCACACGCCTAGATCCATTTGCATGAGATGTAATATTGGGTAGGTAGATGGACAAAGAATACACATGACATCGACAAAGAGATGAACTAAGTCGGATGGATGGATGAATGGATAGATGTTATTTTATCGATAGGGGCCTCCGAGGACTCTGCAGATGGGGACCGCCGTGCCGTCATGGCACCACTGCCTTTGCCGGTGCCGCCTGCACCTTTTCCGGTGCGAACCGGTGTCGGTACTACCGGTGGCAACTTGGATGCCAAATCCTTTGACTGGGGCTTCTCAGGGGACTCCTCGGATGCCTGGGTCGTGGAGCCCAGACTATTAGGCGAGGGGGGGGCGTCAATGGAATCTTCAGGAGTAACAGGCTGGGCTAGCTTCTCGTCCTGGAGCATCTTCTTCTTCAGCTCCTGATCGTTTTATAGGGTTTCTAGGGGTTACATGCATACACATATATATGTATACATGTGTATATATATATATATATATCTTGTTTGTGTATATATATATATATGGTTTATTATTATTATATATATATATATATATATATGTGTTTATATGAACACACACACACGGAATGTTACGCTGGGAGCTAGAGCCTTGTCAACACGTTCACAACAAACAAAGGCTCCTCGAGTCTTCGAAGTTCTGCCAGCAAGCTTTTCTTCTCCTGGCCATTGAGCCTCCGCCAAGGGGCCTCCTGCAAAACCGTTTCACCATCATTCAAGGTCTCCGTACTGAAAGCTTTCGACAGCATCTCCCGATGCATGAGTGAGTTGGGAGCAGGAACAGCCCCAGGGCAACTTACAAGCCAGCTTGAGCGACCAGCAACAGAGCTCCCAATGCGAGATCAAAGCAGTATATAGCTACATATAGAGGATTATAGAGGTATATATAGGTGAAGAACCTGATTTCCTTTAAAGCCTATTCTGCCCAAATCCAGACTAGCGCAGGTTTCGCCCGGATCGATGTTCTCAAATTGCAGTCGTCTGTGTGCATCATCTACAGCGGAGGCGAGGCTCATAAAACCAGGACGAGCAGCAATCTACAAAGGATGCGTATATGTATCTGTGTGAGAAAGAAAAAACATGTGCTGGATGTTAGCAACAAAGCAGAACTAAACTGAGAAGTTGCACGACCCAGCGGCCTTTCATGCAGGCTGGGTCTTCTACCTCCGCGCAGATGGATCTCCCAAAGGAGCTTGCCGAATTGGCTGTTTGGAGTGTAGCTCTGGCACACCCTGCGTAAATTATTTTAAACCGGGGGCACAAACGACGAGTCTTAATGTAGACAGCGAGAGAGAGCTGCCCAACAACAGTAAGTCTAGGATAATGTAAACTCATTCACACATATATATGTATATATATATACATGTATATATAGATGTATATAAACTGAATGGCATATAAACATGCTAGGAGTGACACAGAAGTGGCTTGCTAGCTTGATGTCACGAGATTTCAGTGCATGCTCACTAACTAAATGAGGATACAAGAGAATTAACACACACACACACACATATATATATATATACATACATGTATGTATATATGTATATACGTAGAATCTACATAGATCTCTCTCTATATATATAAACAGAGAGAGAGAGAGAGAGAGAGAGAGAGAGAGAGCATATATATGATATATACATGTTTATTCATGCATGTATATATATATATATATTCACGTTTGTATGCTCATGTATACGTCTATATTAGTAATGTATGTATATATATATATATATAGATAGATATACATAAATATATATACATATATATATATATTCACGTATGCATGTGTCATACTATATGAGCTTCTAATTAATAATTAACTATATATATATATATATATGTTTTGCCTGTATATATATATATATATATATATAATATAGCTACTCAAACATATGTATATAGATAGCTATACATGTATATATACATACAATATACAAATATATAAATATATATAGATCTAGATCTATCTAATTAATTCTATATAGATGAGTGTATATATATATATAGATTTGTTATATATAGATATATAGACATACATCTATGCATCTGTATATATATATATATATATACATACATGCATATATACACACATACATAAATATGTATAAATATATAAATATATTTATACATATATATATATATATGTATACAGATGTACATACATATATATATATATATATGTATATATATATACATATACACATATATATGTATACTTAAATGTGTATGTTTATATATATATATATATATATATATGTGCATGTGTCTACATATATATATATATATATATGTACATATAAACATACATACATACATATATACATATATATCTATACATATATATACATATATATATACACATATATATACATGTTCATATATATATATATATATATGTGTGTGTATATCTATTGTATATATATAATATATATATATATATATATATATATTCTTGTCGGGGCCAGCATGAAGAATGAAGCTCCAGGTGGGAGCCCACCCCCCCATGAAGAATGTATCTTGCCTGGCGACAGCCGCCATGAAGAATGCAGCCCAGGAGGAACCAGCCATGAAGAATGTACCCGGGACCCCATGAAGAATGCAGCGGCCGCCGCGCCGCCTTTATGTATGAAGAATGCACCTCGGTTTCCCATGAAGAATGCACCCGTTCCTGCGTAGAAAGCACCTGCCCGGGAACTAGCCCCCCAAGAACAAGCCCCCATGAAGAATGCACCTTTGGTTCCCATGAAGAATGCACCCGCCCCCGCGTAGAAAGCACCTGGCCCCCCATGAAGAAAGCACACGCCCCAATTTCAAGAACCAGCCCCCCTGGCTCCCATGAAGAATGCACCCAGCCCCCGCGTAGAAAGCACCTGCCCGGGAACCAGCCCCCATGAAGAATGCACCTTGGGTTCCCATGAAGAATGCACCCCCCCCCCGCATGCACGTAGAAAGCCGCGTCCCCGGAACCAGCCCCCAGGAAGAATGCAACCCGGGACCGCCGGGGACCCACGAAGAATGCACCTCCGCCCGAAGACCGCCCCACCCCCCATGAAGAATGCACCCGGGATCCCATGAAGAATGCACCCGCCCGGCCAGGAAACAAACCCCATGAAGAATGCAACTGCCCCCGTCCATGAAGAATGCATCCTGAATTCCATGAAGAATGCAACCGTCGATCCGCGTCTGCCCTGGAAACCAGCACCCCCATGAAGAATGCAGCCCGGGAACCACCCCATGAACAATGCCACCGCCCCCCAGGAGCCGGCCACATTCTTCATGGGCGGGCGGGGTTCACGGGAGAAGCTGCATTCTTCATGGAAGCCTTCCCCAGGTAGAGCTGCACATGCAAAGGCAGGGTGTTCCCATGGCAGCCCCCAGCAACCATGAAGAATGCAATGTTTCATGGGATTCGCGTAAAATGCGAACAGCCGGCCAAAACACATGCGTAAAATGCCGGCCGGCACTTCCCGCCCGGCGCCCGCCCTTTCCCGCCCGCAGCCCGGCCATTTCCGCCCGCCACTTTTCGCGTAAAATGCATACCTGTCCATTCTACGCAAATGCCATGAAGAATGCGATTCTCGCTCAAAAGCTGCATTCTTCATGCCCTCCTGGTGTTGTTCATATAATACGTCTATATGTATATATAAGTACATATACATATATACATACATACATATATACATATATACATACATACATACATATATATATATATATATATATATATATATGAATCTATGTATATATATATATATGTATATATATATGGAGATATATATATATACATAGACATATGCAAATATATATATATATATATATATATATATATTATATATATATATACATATATATAGCATATACATATACATGTACATACATATATATTAAACATATATATATTATTACATACATATGTATATATATATTACATATATATATATTATATATATGTATGTACACATTATGTGCATATATATATATATATATATGTATATATATTAATATATATATATATATATTATATATAATATGTGTGTATATACATATATATACATATGTATATATATATATATATATATATATATACGTGTGTATATACATATATACATATATATATATACATATATATATATATATATATACGCACATACATGTGCATGTACATATATATATATATATATATGCACATACATGCAGGCATATGCACACACACACATATATATATAGTATATGTGCACAGACATGTATATATGTATATGTATATATATATATATATATATACATCTACATATACACATGCATGCATATGTACATATATACATACATATATATGTATATAGACATGTATACATATAGATGTACATCTACATATATATGTACACAAGTTCACGTATACTTTCTAGCTAAGTATATACATATATTATATATGTATATATTCCTACACATCTACTTAATGTATTACACACATATATACATATAGATGTATATACATATATAGCATCCATATTATAAATATATATATATATATATATATATACATGTGTGTACAAATATACACACATGTACATATATGTGTATATACATATATATATGTATATATATATATATATATGTATATGTACATGGTGTGTGTGTGTGTGCCCTGATATAGGCCTGTATACATATATGAACATGTATACATGTGTTCGGCTGCTATGTATACTCAGAGATGTACATATTATATGCAGCAGATGTGTGTTCCAGCTTTCATACATGTATAGGAATGTGTGTACATGTATATATGTTCAATATGCTTCATCGACATGCATTCAGATTCATATAGACACATTGTAGACTAGGCTAATTAATGTATGCACGAGCATATATACATGCTGCCCGTGGCAGCAATTGGTGCCCGTGTATCTCGTCAAGACCCTCGATCTATATATCTACATACATGTAGACCAGGCGAGTATCACCTCTTAGCCCCACGAGCCCTGGCCGCAATTAACAAGAACCACAACAATCCTCTTCCCGAGACTGCTTTACATATTATGCATGACAGATTACATCGTGTGGTTCTCGATTGAACCGAAAACGGAGCATTCCTGAGACTATAATAGGGATGGCCAGAGCTAGCAAACAACCGCATTGTACAGGAGCTGCGCGCGGCTTGGCCACACAGCCACAGCAGGCCTGAATTACGCCAGAGCACCTCTGAACTACATTTTCAGTTAGGGTTTCTATATATATATATATATATATATATATATAGGGTTTACATATATTTGGTGTTGACATATTAATCAATTAAGGGTTGGTACGGGTAAATAGGTTATGTAGAAGTATGTGTATATATACATGCAGGGCTAGTCCAGATTCCAAGGCTCTTGTAGGGATTGCAAAGGAGAAACTGGTCAACCTTTCATTGGGATGTGACGGAACTAATGCATGGGGTTTTGTAGGAGGTTCCCCGAGGAGTTTAAACCATGTATATATGTAGATATATATATATATATAGGTACATCTAATACATCTTCACCCCGCTCGACCAATCCCCTGTATATATAGTTGTATATAGATAATATGTGTATATATATATATATATATATATGTTGATACATGTATAGGGTTTCTAGGGTATGTTATATATATATACATACATATTATATAGAGGGTGGTTACTAGTTTGTTTCGATGAGGACAGGTACATATGCATGTAATATAGAGAACAGAGGTCAATGAGACTTTCAAAAGGAGCCGCTGCATAAGTCTAAGTCCTTTACATACACTATATATATATACATATATGTAGGGGTATATATATATATATATATATATATATACGGTTCGATCAGCTTGCGAGGGACGACTTACTTAGGAGGGCTGGGCTCAAAGCAGGACACCACAACCCTAGCTAGACAAAATCCCTTGAATTAGAGATGGCTCGGCAAGTGTGGCCTCCATTCTTTGGGGATCCTAAGCTTCGTAGAACCACGAGCATAGCGAACTACATCCATAAGGTCACAGTCATGCCACAGATCGCCCCATTCGAAGTCCAGCTGGTTCCACAGCTGGATCAGGGGCTTCTCGGGCACCTGAGATGATGTAGAAAGTAGCTTGCTGTTATCAGAGTTTTTGCTAGGGTCTTTACCTGCAGGTAGAAAGGGAGTACACACATTATAGCTCGATGAGGTTTTAATTCGGGTTGGCTTGCATGAGTCTACATCGTACAGTAGGACCTTTCCTGGGCAGTTACATAGGAAGTGGCAATTAACGTAGATGGGCCTTGAACAGACTGTATGCATACTTGAGAAATTACAGACAGGTTTTACATAGGTTGCGGGTTCGGCAGGTTGCCCTCCTTTCAAGCGACTTATAGAGGCAAACTCCCCCTGCCATCAGTGGTGAACTAATTGCACCGAACCCAGATATTAAGGGACAGATCTAAACAATGTTGGTTTGTGGGAACTAGACTTCAGTCCTGTGTCAGACAAAAAGTCTTGGGGATCGATGGTTACAGGTAGGAGGGTCCTCATGCATATAAACAGTACACACTTTATCTAGCTAAGGGGTCCCTGGAGTCTGTGCAGCCACCAAGAAAACTGCGTGTGGCTTTGGCCATCACATCCACAAGCGTGGAGATGGGTACATGCTCCTGCACGAGGTTACCACACAGTTGAGACCTCGATACCGGTTTTCGGTTACGGAGGAGGACATGGAGGATGTCGTCATCACGGATCACTGGCACTTCAAGATGACAAGCTCACCCGAGGGGCAGTTGATACGGTCGACCTACGGACACTCCTCGAGCAATGTGGACCCAGACATTATCTGGTTCGACTCGACTTGGATCTGGGAAACAGACAGACACATCGACCGACATCAGGTGGTGCAGGTCGCACAGGATTCTGCTAGCTGTTAACCCCAGTAATGTAACCCAGACCCAAGCTATTAATTCGAACTAGTGTGAGCAACCCACCAGCGACCACCACCCCCTGTATAACACACTTAGCTACAACTATAACAGACTTGGCCACAACGAGAACCGAAACCTATATGGAGTTTATGTGGGGTTGCTTTCTGTCCAACTATATAGGGTTTGGAGTATAATTGTGTTTATGTATATGTATATGTACAAGTGTTTTCATAGTTAGCCAGCCAAGAAACCCACCAGCAAAATCCCACACCCTGTCGTACCGAATTGACAGCTAATAAGCTGGGTCTGAATTCCGTCAAGGGCATCTAGAAGCCGTCTCCTGTACAGGAGCAAGGTCACTTCTTGGGTATATAGGCTTCCTCTTAACAACTGGTCCAGCCAGCAGACTGGAGGCTATATATGTACATAAGCTAGCACCGAGCAAGCCTTTCCCGGAAGGTCAGAACGAAGCTGCTTTGCTGAAGCTCGGCGCTGGCCACATCCCCCAATCGCGACAGGCCACATGAGCCCCTCCATAGTTTTGTGGATGATATGGCCCCTAAATAACCCCTGGCCCTCACATACACGTGACCCTTTAAAATTCACCCTGGCCCTTAAATACCCGCGGCCCTTATAAATGTAAACATATACAGATATATGTGTATATATATACATATATATATATATATATTGCAGACCCCTTCTAAATACCCTTAATTGACCTTAAGTTACTACCCCCCACGTACCCTATATATATATATATATATATATATATATATATATATATATAGCGGACCCTTAATTGACCCCCGACCCTTGTAGAAGTGTGTATATCTATATATACATATATAGATATATAATAGTTTGTTTTTACATATTTAGTAATGTATTTACCACTGACCCTTAGTTAGTTTAGCCTTGACTCTTTACCCCGGACCTTGTACCCCTGACCCCTGACCCTTCTAAATTGACCCCTAGCTAGGACCTGACTCTTAACCCTTCACAAACTGATGTGCTCATAAAGTTTGCTAGGGTTCTGTTACTACTAGTTGGGCCTGTTCTCCAGTGAATTGTCCTTACTTGTCCTATATTAGGTATGTTTACATAGTTAGTTCTGTATATATGTAGATGCGCCATTGTCCCTGGTATCAACCTTACAATTCACTTTAGTTTATCAAAGCCAAACCTTAATGTGCAGCTGGGTCTCCGCAAACTGGATAGGCCTCCGAGCCATCATATCGTCCAGCATCAGCGCATAGTGGCGCGCATAGCAGAAGGTATACTCCCTAGGCACGGAGAATTTAAGGGATGCTAGGATCAGGTGGGTGTCTACTATAAATCTGTATACATCTACGTCTTCTAGATAAATTCGCTAAGGGGCTGAGTCGGTTTCAGGTTCTCGTTGGCAGTCCAACAACTCCGTCCGTTCCGCTCCTCACGGTGTACGGTTGCGACATTGGTTTGTCTTTCTTCAGGAGTCATAGGTCCCAGGTCTAGGCGGCTGATAATGTCCGAAGTAGACCACAGCCACGTCCGCTTCCATGTGAAAGATTGGAACTTTCTCATCCACATTGAAACTTTGAACGTCTGAGTTTTCAAATCACTGATCATAGGCAAAGCAAGCTAGGATTCAGCACACACCAGACATGCCTGCACATCCTGCACAATGATTGCTGAAAAGGCACTGTCACACCCAGGCTTAGCAGTCGATGCAAGAACTTTACGTAGCGATCGTGGAGGGCTATCAAAGACCCTTGTGGGTTTTCCAAGACATAGTGGCCACCAGCCGCAACCACCAAGTGCATCAGGATCGTGCTCCTGAGAGATACATAAGTACATGAGCCGTGTGAACATGCATGAGGCTTCGAGATCAGAGACATCCCTTCGAATCTAGCTCTTACTAGATGATTCGGTTCCCGACTACCGGTCCTTGCCATAAGTTTGTTTCCCCGTCGGACACTAGCAACGCTTTCGTCTCCGAGAGGACAAAGGAAGCATCTCTTAGACGTGCCCTTGTTGACAGGAACGAAACTGGAACAAACCACACCAAAGGCTGCCACCAGCTGGTCCAGCTTGGAGCGCAAGATCAAGGAGATCGCAATCCTTGGCTGCTACGAACTTATAGCATATGGACGGTGGTTTTTAAGGAGTTGTATATAGAAATATATATATATATATATATATATGTATGTCTAGATCGAGGGTCTCCTGTGCAGGGTTTATCAATTAAGGGGTTATATACGAAGCCTTTACAAAGACTCTATCGAGGTGTATACGGATCTAGACATATATGGGTGTATATGCATATACATATATACATAGAGATATATATACAGATGTCTCTGTAAAGGGTTTAGGAAATTTGGTGTTTGTGTGTCGACATATACAAGCTAGGGGCTTGCTGAAGTCGGTAGCTCAATCAAGCGAGACAATTACAATGTACCAAATGCACACGAAGCGTCACCATTCCTGCATTGGAATTAAGATCCATGGGTGATCTCTTACCCTTGCGTTTCCCAATGTCGTCTCCATAAGCCTTGTCATACGCCTGTACTTTGAACCCTGCACCTTCAGCCATCAACGCCAAACGGGCCTTTCCTGAGAAAAAATCCAAGAACTGGGTGCCCAGGTCCGGGGAGATATCCAGCCACCAAACCAACAGGACCAGGAAGATGACAACCTGAAGTGTTTGAGGGCAGAGAGGCACGGAGAGAGAGGGGGAGGTGAGTTGTGTAGGCAGAGATTCACTCGTCGAGGTGTTCTTTCTATGTATGTATATATTTGTATACATATATACAGGGTCGGGGTATATTTAGTTTTATATGTATATGTACATATCTCTCTAAAGAGAGGGTTTGTTCTATATATATATATATATATGTACATATAGTTGTTTTTGTGTCTGTGTGTTCACCTTACAACACTTATATATATATATATATATATATAGTTACTTATATATAGGGACCTAATATTAATACTCTCGGGTGTCAACTTTCAGAGCAGGCTTCCCCAATGAACCCCGTCCGCCCCATGCCCTCGATAAACCTCACACATGCAACCCATCTAGAACCTGAGGCCCGTCTTAGTTGAATTCAAGCACTCGTCGACATAGAGGACCCACATAGCCCTCCCTGATTACTACCTGAACGAATGATCTCCGGTTCTGCTGATTGCTTTTGAAGGAAAGTTCCTGGAAGGGCTCTTCCGGGGCTCCGAATGTTGGCCAGGGGGAGTAATGGTTGTGTTTCCCAGGGTGCATTAGTAATTAAAGTTTCGAATGGTTGTACTCCTATATGGTGATTAGCAGCCACAGACTTGTTTCGGCTTTCAGGATTCACACACATTGGCATTTGAGGGTCCCCTTCTACATACTGAATTCAGGATATTGTAACCCGGGAAAGCTTGGTTTCCAGTGCCGAGTTCAATCTGAAACAGTGTATGCACGCTGAAGAAAGTCTCAAGAAGAACACCAATCCTTAATAAATGCTACAGAGAGATACACGCAATCGAAACTTCACGATCTTGCGCCTTTGCAATATCCAAGGAGCCTTTGGTGTCCCCAGAACAAAGAGCCGTCCAAGGAAAACATCGAAGTCTGCTGGGGTCATGGCGGCAAGCTTTTAAGTGCACCCGCTCGATATATAAGAGAAAGCCGAACTGGAATTAAAGCGTCTAGATCACGAGCATGTGTATACACACAGTTATATGGGTTAACGAATATTTGTCTATAGATAGATATATATATATATATATAGATAAGTAAAACAAATATATATGGAAGCTGCGGGCCCCCTATAATACATAAGACATAACTACATATTGTTTTAGTCATAACGTACATATATATATATGCAGTATTATTCACCCTGACTCGCCACCATGGAAGGGTCATCCCACGTGTAATGCAGATCCTATATACACCTGACCTCTGTATTATCTCCCCACAATGTAGCAAAACCCCTGGTTTGGCGGTTGAGGCTATATGTCCTCAGAGTGCACAAAGAATAACTTGAGGCGTTGTCGTGGCCAGACCACACATTAATTAGCTTCAGGCTGGGAGCTCGAGTAATACAGCAGGCTACAGGAACCCACATGCAAAGAATCTAGTTTTGAGCGTATACAAGGGTTTAAGTAGGGGTTTATATATAGATATAGATATAGATATAGATATAGATATATATATATATATATATAGGGCTTATAAATATAAATAAATACATATATATATATATATAGGGGTTTCTATATAGGGTTTCTAGGGGCTCTAGGGTTTATATAAACCCTATAAACCCCTGAACCCTATAAACCCTATAAACCCTTGAACCCTATATATATATATATATATATATATATATATATAAACCCTATAAACCCCTATAAACCCTAAATCCCTAAACCCCTATAAACCCCTATAAACCCCTATAAACCCTATAAACCCCTATAAACCCTATAAGCCCCTAAACCCCTATAAACCCTACCTCGACCCTCCAAACCTTATTTTTTTATACACAACCGAAGCCAAGGCAATCCTGGGGCACTCGGGGCACTGGGCGCACTCGGTCCCACGCCGAACTTCCAGAGGTTGATGCTGCTGTTGCGAGGCATAGCCCGGATGTAGCCTGCATGCAGGGAACTCTTTCTGCGAAGCAACCACATGTGAGCATGCTGAACGGGTTTGCACAATGATACACTGCCTGGTCCTAGTCAGCACCAGTAGCAACTTTCGATCGGCCTTTTGTCACTCTGGTGCCGTCGAACGGATGCATGTAGGCACTCGAGCAGAGCAGAAAATAGCTTCCCCTCCATCATCTACATATATATGTGCATGCACACACACACACGCAGAAGTACAGGATCGCCCCGGCTGCACGTGTTAGCACGTGCTGCCCCCACACAAAATGCACGAATGCTGTATGCATTCGTGACTAACGAGGCTGCAAAAGCGCAGCTTTTCGTCGCAGCTGTCGAAGTTGTATATAAGGTTTCCAGACTATGTGTATGTAGAACTATTGACTGTGTATTATATACACGTATGGTATCCATAACTCGAAACAACCAAAAGTACTCAGCACCTAACATCAGTAGATCACAGCTGCTCTACTGCCATTCGCACAAACCGGTTCACCTTCCCCTCAAGCCGTGTTTCATAAGACTGGAGATCCGTCGGGCACTCCACGTCGTCATCGCAGAACACTCGTGCGGCGAGATTGTACCAGGGCTCCTGCACAAACAAATGTTATGCAGAGCAGAAGCAACTAACAGCATTTACAAGGACAATCGTGTTTGTTGCATATACAATGTGTTTGGGCACTTAGGAACCTCCCAGCAGGAACAGGGCAGCATGTTGTCACGTAGCTTGGGCGCAATCGTCTTCCCGAACACATTCACAATAGCTTGCCAGCGCGTGGAGGCGGGCTCTGTCACGGGTAGCGGTCGTCGTGCGAAGACACTCCGCTTGGCACCTGGTTCATCGTGCTTGCTCGGGCGACCCTTCTTCTTCGGGGCCGTCTTCTTCTGGTCAGCTTTTGCCTTGCTTTTGGCTTTTGCCTTTGCTTTTCCTTTTGCTTTCGCTTTGGCCTTCGCCTTAGCTTTGGCCTTCGGCTTCGCGTCTGCCGGATCCTCACTCTCCGGCTCACTCGGCTCGCTCTCCTTCTCAGCATCGGAGTCCTCCGGTGGATTTGGAGAGTCATCGATCTGCTCCACCTCCTCAGCTTCCTCCTCCAGCGGGTTTTCCACTGGAACGTTGGGGGGCTCACTCTTCTTGCAGCCTCTCTTCGGGGCCTCTGGAACCTCATCCTCCTTTTCATCCTCCTCCGGGTCCTCTGAAACTGGCTCACGGGGCTTGCTCATCCGGGTCTTCTTGCTGAGGCGCTTCCTCCCAATCTTCGGCGAGCCTGCATCTGCCTCTCCATCCATCTGCTCGTTTTCCTCTGGAGCTGGCTTCTTCTTGGGGCCTCTCTTGGGTGGCTCTGGAACCTCATCCTCCTCTTCATCCTCCTGCGACTCTTCCTTTGGAACTGGCTTCTTCTTGCTGGGTGGCTCACTCTTCTTGCGGCCTCTCTTCCGGGGCTCTGGAACCTCATCCTCCTCTTCCTCCTCCTCTGGCGGAACTGGCTTCTTCTTGCTGGGTGGCTCTCTCTTCTTTGGGCCTTTCTTCGGAGGCTCTGCAACCTCATCCTCCTCTTCATCCTCCTGCGGCTCCTCTGGAACTGGCTTCTTCTTGCTGGGTGGCTTGCTCTGCTCAGTCTTCTTCGGGCTTTTTTTCGGGGGCTCTGGAACCTCCTCCTCTTCATCCTCCTGCAGGTCCTCCTCTGGAACTGGCTTCTTCTTCCTGGGCGGGTCACTCTTCCTGGGGCCTCTCTTGGGTGGCTCTGGAACCTCATCATCCTCTTCATCCTCCTGCGGCTCTTCTTTTGGAACTGGCTTCTTCTTGCTGGGTGGCTCACTCTTCTTCGGGCCTCTCTTCCGGGGCTCTGGAACCTCATCCTCCTCTTCCTCCTGCAGCTCTTCCTTCGGAACTGGCTTCTTCTTTTGGTTGGGTGGCTCACTCTTCTTGGGGCCTCTCTTCACAAGCTCTGGCAGCTCATCCTCCTCTTCCTCCTCCTCTGGCGGAACTGGCTTCTTCTTGCTGGGTGGCTCTCTCTTCTTTGGGTCTTTCTTCGGAGGCTCTGCAACCTCATCCTCCTCTTCATCCTCCTGCGGCTCCTCTGGAACTGGCTTCTTCTTGCTGGGTGGCTTGCTCTGCTCAGTCTTCTTCGGGCTTTTTTTCGGGGGCTCTGGAACCTCCTCCTCTTCATCCTCCTGCAGGTCCTCCTCTGGAACTGGCTTCTTCTTCCTGGGCGGGTCACTCTTCCTGGGGCCTCTCTTGGGTGGCTCTGGAACCTCATCATCCTCTTCATCCTCCTGCGGCTCTTCTTTTGGAACTGGCTTCTTCTTGCTGGGTGGCTCACTCTTCTTCGGGCCTCTCTTCCGGGGCTCTGGAACCTCATCACTCTTTTCATCCTCCTCCAATTCCTCTGGCTTCCTCTTGTTGCGCTTGCTCAGCTCAGTCTTGTGATGCTTGCTTGGCTCCGCAAAGGAAACATCATCATCATCATCCCACCCCCGTTCCTCTAACTCATCCGGTCGCTTCTTCACAGACTCTTCACACTGCTGGCCTGCACTTGGGGACAAACGCTTCGAGGAGCTCGGTCTCTCCACCTGCCAGGCTCGCGCACGGCTCTTCACATCTGCTAGAAACGAAGAAGTCCACAGCAAAAGTCTAGCTCCACTTTTGTTTGTATTTGCAGCTCAGCCAATCAACACATGCAAGCATTTCATCAAACACGCCTTGCCCTTCCCACCTTTGCTGTTCTTCCGCTGCTTCTCCAGCTCCTGGCCAAACGATCCGATCGAAGCCATGCATGCACAAGGACACCACCACTGCATACTTTATATAGTGACTAACAGTGTTTCTAAATGTTGAGTCAGGCAGAGACGACATTCCCCTATATATGTAACTAAAAACAGCATGTACACACACTTGCAAACCTATATACATCTACATATATATGCATATATGGGCAGATAGCCTGTAATCTAGTCCATGCATCCATCCATCCATCCATCCAGCCATCCATCCATCCACCTGTATATACATATATACTATATCATATATCTCGGTTTGCATCAGCATATAATGTTAATGCACATACTTTTCGTTATACACATATACATATACGCGTTGCCTTTTCTATACATATATACATACATACTGCTATGTGTCTACATGCATACACATGTGCACTGTGTCAGTGTCCGAATGTGCACCTGTCCACATCCTGCCATCACTACCAAAAGGCTACCCAAATAGAGTCACCCCGCAGAAACAGCCCCCGAAGCATAAGCATGCACCGAGAGTGAAATTTGATGCACAACACACATGTGGTCAAGCCTCCTCGCGAGCAGCCAGGTATGCTAGATATTGACGCTCGGTGTCACGGAAAACTTCGCGCTCCTTCTCCTCATCGGTGGTGGAGAAATCTTTCGTCTCATCTTCCTGAGCCCGGATCCTTTCCAGAATTGGCTCTTCGAACAAAATCCGGCAGGCTTCCTCCGAGTCACCAAACCGCTCAGCCCTCCGAAGCTTTTTGGCTTCCTCGTGGTCCTTCTTCGTCGATGGCTCGGGTGTCGAGGGTGGTCTTTTCGGAGTGGTGGGCGCTGGCACAGACTTCGTAGTCAATGCATCATAGTCGGTCTCAGGTGGGAGATTTTTTTTCAGCGCACGGTTCTGGAATTGGTTGACTCGGCCTACGACCGGGATCTCGTCCTCCGACTCAAACTGCCTCAAAGTCTCCGCGAGACCCACAGGATCACCTGAAGTTGTACATGTATACCCACTCCAACCCGAGTTTAATATTCCACTGAGCGAACATTCTTTCAACGATGAACCCAGCTTGCTTTAATTGATTTCTACTCCCCATTAACACAACTTGAGTCCCTATTCTACATCTTTTACATGTCACCAGAGTGAAAAAACAAAAGTCGAATCCCTACCTGCAGCATCATCCTCGTTCCATTCCTTAGCCTCCGCAGCACCATCCTCCAGTGCTTGCGTGTCAGCCAGCTGTGTGTCGACGTTGGTCAGATCCTCGTCATCCAAAGAAATGACCCCATATCCATCGTCGCAGCAGGCCCTTAGCTGGTTGTTGCTAGTGGGAGGCACCAAACACAGACAAGTTGACTGCCAGCTTACACAGAGCATTGCCAGTTAGGACATTAATCGTAGCAGCTATCGTGGTCGTCGTCGACCGTTGTTGAAGTTGTAGTTGTACTAGCATTAGTGGTGGTGGTAGAAGTTCTTGTTACACTAGTAACAACCATACTAGTAGTAGGTAGTAGCCGTAGTAGTCGTAGTAGAAGTAGCAGCACGAGTGGTGGTAGTAGCAGTAGTAGTAGTTGTTGTTGTAGTAATAGTAGTACTAGTAGTAGTAATAGTAGTACTCGTGCTAGTAGTCGTATTAATAAGGACAGTACGTGGGAATGATGGCATTCCTTGGTTTCCTACTGTCACGGTGGCAGCAATACTATAGTGCTTATCGTAGTTGTTGCTGTTGTTCTGTTAGCAATGGTCGTCACACTAAACCAGTGCAAGGCCAACAGAAGACTTATACGAGCATTACTCAGTTCCAGCCCAGCAGACACAAGAGCACTAGAAGCAGCACCCATGGAAGCGGAAGTAGTGTGCGCAAACACACTTATTGAATCAACCTCTTTAAAGTATTCTTGATTGTGTACACGACTAATTATTAACAGTCCGCTGACACATGTGCACGCACAGACATATGCACACCCCTCGATGTATATACGTGTTGAATTTAAAGGTTACGGACCTTTATATAGCGTCTGGAGTCTATCTCGAAAGCTATATGTGTCCGATTAGCATGGGCGCAAGCTTACACACCCACAATTTCATGTATATCTGCAAAAACAATTTGCACACGGTTTGTTCACCCCGAATGCAGGCCTCCACACCATTGTAGTTTATGATCCTATATATATATATATACATACTGCTATAATGCATACCCGCACGACGAAGGACCTCAGATACGAGATCTTTTCGTTGATCTCCTCCATTGTCAGGCTGGCCTCCGGCAACTTCTTGAATTGCTCTTCCTCGTTTTCCTCGTCATCGTCCGGAACCTTGACAATCTCGATTTCTTTCTTCACCTTTTTGGCAGTGGAGTCCACGGCCTCGCTCAAGTCTATGACTTCCACTCGTGGAACTTTGGCCAGGTCCGGCAACTGGCTCCCCCAATGCTTCAGCACAACTTCGTAAAAGGCATCAACGCCGGGGTCCTGCCGTACAAAGTAAACGTCCATGTGTATGTAGCTAAGTTTTATGCAAAGCACTATATATATATGTATGTATGTATGTATAAACAAACACATACTTCCACAGCGACTTGGGGCTTGGAACGGTCGAGACAAACATACACATATGCACACACGGATACATATACATGTGTATATATATATATATATATATGTATATATGTCTATATATAGGACCAATTAATGAGTTCCTCCGAATTCAATAATGGTGTACACTGGTAGACGAACATAGACGTGCATGTATGCATATATATGACCTCCGATTTCCAACGCCCCGAAATGCCCACACCAAAAAAATCAAAATTCAACACTCTGTCCTTGCGACAGCCAATTGGCACCCCCCAGCGCCGAATCGCTGTTGAAAACAGCTTCTTCAATCCCCAGCAGTCCATGTGCAGCTGCTGCGGCGAGGGCTCCAGCGACATCAATGCCGCGAACTGCTTCACCTGCATATGGGATATATATATATATATATATAGGGACTTTAACATCGTGTGTGACAAGCTGATGTACGAGTTTATACGTGCATGTACATATATGTATGTTTCTAGCATGTATATGCTTCTATGTGTATAAATGCAAGGACAAACAGGTATATACACATGAACGTCAGGATTAAAATGTGTGTGTCGTGCATATGTGCAGCGGGCAATGTACACACACACACAAATACAGACCTGCCTGCACTCGTAAATGCATACACTCGCACATCACTGCATGTCTCATGCAGGTGCATACATGTGTGCATGTACATACCATCTTCAAGTATGCTGGTGCTACTACGACCCATGCATTGCTTGCACGAATCATGAGTCCGGCATGCACGCACACACACATACAATCAGAATCCCCGCCTCTTTGCGGATCCACGCGATGGGTGGCGATTTCACCTTCTCACTTTTCGCACAAAACACCTCCGCAAAGGCACACATCACCTTTGTGTTGAAGCCCAGCGCTTTAAGCGACGGCAGGCCCTTCTTCTCTTCCGACTTCCATCTCAGCAAGGATTTCCTGCTGCGGAAGATTTCCCGAATCGAACGGTTGTCCTCCAGAGCATTAGCCAAGGATGCCTCGAAAGTGCACGGTTTCGGCATGGCAGCGCAGATGATCTCGCTGATCACTCAAATGCACTGAAGGTACAAAGGTCACACTGTGAACACTGTGAAGTACACTGTATCCAGCTGCACAGTAAGCGACCGCATGAGATTATGTTGCCAGGGTGTGCTTTTCAACAGTTTCAATCACGTGTCTCAGCACAGAACTTCGAGCACAAGTTCCTTCACACTGCATTCAAGGTTTGCTGCTGACATGCATCAGAATGCTGCCCTCAGAAGTTGCATCCCGAAAGCATGCACCCCTAGCTGGCCTTGTCAGGCCGCCAACAGTCATCGCTCCGCAGTGGCAGCAGCGAGCATGCCAGAAAAATGCGAGCACTGCATGGACATGCTTGGGAAGCTAGTGTTTGGAGATTCTGCAACATGTAAGCTTCTGAGCATCGTGATGGCATCCTGCAGCCCCCATATTTCTACATTCTATGAACTTTCACCCACGAGGAACATCGAAAAGTCAATATTCGCCTTCCACATTCCAGAAACGCCTGCGAAAGTTCAAAGGCAATTTCGCCCAGGAAGGCGGAATAAATCAACCCACGGGAGGGTCCAGGTAGGGTTCAGGGCTTAGGTTTGTGCTGCTTCATAGCTTCAGGACTGGCTCTGGAGTTCAGCATATGGGATTTGGGGATTCGAGGCGCGTAAGTCTCAATTAGGCCTAAGGCTAAGGTTGCCAATGATATGTGATCCTTTCCGAGAACAGGGGACCCTAATAAAGCACCCTAAGTAGTAGGACACTTATTAATTATAAGCACCCCAAAATAAGGTACCCCTAAATCTCGGACACTCCCATGTGCTCCTGGCGCCTCGGAACACAGCAATACGATTGTTCGAACAGGGTGTTCGAAGATATCCCTTGTGGGGCAGATACTCTCAATAAGGCCCCCTTCAAGAGAGCCAGAAGCAGGATGGAGAACAGTCCCCTTTTAAGGGCTCTCCCTAATACTACCTACCCGAACGAGACACACCTTAACGCCTTAAACTTACGACTTCTGCCCCTAAATTGCGGATGCCTCCCAGCGAGAAACAAAAACTGACACTACTATTACCTGAACTCTTATACGACCCTGAAACCCTATGAGGCTTAAACGAATCAGCAGAACAGCGCTCGAATGTCAGGCGGAGAGCAAGCCAACGAGCCTGGGCCTTCAGCTGCGACATTCTTCAGTGCAGGGTGTTGGCTAAGGTTTCAGCTATGCTGTGTGTCTCTCGCTGCGTTTAGGACTACCTTCCGTGTAGAGTTTGGGGTTTCGAGTTTTTTGTTTTGGAGGGGAGGCGCGGCAGGGGTTTTGGATGCAGAAATTTGAGTTGGAGCTTTCCGGCTGTGGGGCCTTGACATTGTGTTGTTTCTAAACTTAACCCCCAACTAAACCCTAAACTCTTGCACCCTGAACATCAAGACGCAGAAAACAACCGCTGTAAGGCTTCTAAACGTAAGGCTTCTAAACCCCGACTTGGAACCCGCTTCCTTAGAAAGACAGGTATGTCATGAGTTGAAAATGAGACGAGAAAGCTGCAGTGCTTGGATCTGCAAAGGCACAGAAAGGGTTAGTAGCTGTATTGGTTTGGCACTCCTGTCCTCACAGAGGTAATTAGTAGACTTAGCAGACACGGCTTGTGCGGAGTCCAGTGAGACCACTGACGTTATCCTTTTCATTGCCTATGGCCTGACTTCTTGCCTTTCGTCTGCCTTTCATGTGCCTTTCGCCTGCTTGCTTTCCTTTTGTCTGCCCTGTTGTTGTGTTCTCTGCATTTTGGCTTGCATTTTCCGTATTCATCGGTTTGCCTTTCTATTGCCTTCCTTTTGGCTTTCTAACACTAGACCGTCAGCACCACGAAGGAACCACCGATAAACATCATTCAACCACATGAGACCCAAAACACCCAAGGGTAATCCCTGTAGTGCTTTTTGGAAAGCCTTTCAACCAAGACCGAAGCCCTGCTACAGAAAAGCACGCCTCCGAGGCTCAAACGCTCTTCTGCAGCGCTCTCAGCGCTTTGAGGTTTTAGGGTGGGTTTAGGGTTTATAGGGTTTAGGGTTGTGGACTTGGGCTTTGGAGGTCGTGCAACGGAATTCCGAAATCATGTCCTGCACCCTGAGTCGCTGACCACTCCGTCCCAAACTGTAAGCCTGAGTTCATTACCTTGAGTGTAAACATCTACCCCACCAAAACCTAAACATCGATATTCCTAGAGCTTATCCTAAACTCGAACTTCTCAACTCAGAATCATGAACACGGATCTGAAGCCCCTGAACGCTACTTCCTAAACCTTAATAAACCCTTAGAGCGAACCTTACGCATTCCACCCTACACCCTAAATGCCGCAGGGAGAAAGGTCCATCACACTGCAAAACGACCTTACCCCAAGGGTCCAAGCTTGGCTTGAGGATAGTAGCCGTGTACATTAGTGCTTGGGAGAGTACGTGATCATTAGGTACTTGGGCCCTTAGGGTTCGGCTTACTAAGTACATCCAGGAGTTTAAGAGTAATTAAAATTTCCTAAAGTCCTACTGTGTGCTATAAGGATACCCCATTCCTAAACCCTAAACCCGAGTATAAGGATACCCCATTCCTAAACCCTAAACCCTCTGGGTATCTGGACCCTCAGGGCTGACCCTAAGGGTGCATGTACCTAGATAGTATATACATTCGCCTTAAAGTCGTCCCTATATAGGTACATTGGGGCCAATGTATATACTATATGGGTACATGGACCCTTAGGGTAAGGGAACAAAGACCGAATCCCCAGCTCTTGTCTCAAGGCCTTCAAACATCGACTTGAGCACCGCCCAGCTCTCAGAAATGGCGTAGGTTTTAGGGTTTAGGGTTTAGGGGTTTAGGGTTTAGGGTTTAGGGGTTTAGGGTTTAGGGTTCATTCAGGGTTATAGTATACTAGGTAGCGTTTTTTTGATAGTTGTTTGGTTTCCCCTTATGGCTTCTTTGGAGGTACATAGTTAAGGGCCCCAAAACTAAGCTCTCAGAACTGGCGTAATCGAGTGGTCTCTTGGAGTAGTCTTATAGTATCACCTTCGATTTGGTCCAGATGTTATATATAGCTCTACTGCGAGGTTTCCTCAGACACTATTCTGAGGACAAAGACCCCTATAATCCCTGTAATCCCCTACACTCTATTCTATACTCCTAGGTCATAGAGGCTTTTAGTAACCCATTTAGAGCCCTTTGGAGCTTTTGAAGCCTCGAATGACCCCTCAAAGGAAGCCGGAAAGGAACCCTTAAAGGAAGCCTTGAAGAATCCCTTAAAGGAGCCTTCAAGGGGAATTCTTGAAGGTCCGCTGGAGGAAACGCTTGTAGTAAGGCTTGAAGGAGCCCTGAATGGAGCCTTTTGAACGAACCCTTGCAGGAGCCCCATGCTAATCATGAAATGCGGACCTAACCCTAAACCCCAAAAGTCTATAAGCTCTAAACCAAAGCCTATCCAACTGCCGTAAACTACCATGACCCACTTTGTTGCAGCAAGGTGTGGAGTTTACATGGAGCCTACAAACACAAGGTAGGTTCTGGTAGGTTGAGGTGCCGATTAGCGCCTGACTCCGAGACCAGGTCGGGTGTGCCACTGCGGCCTCCGACGGCAATCTCGTGCTTGGTCCTGCATTTATAAAAGGGTTTTATGATTTTAGGGTTCAGGGTTTAGGGTTTGGGATTCTAGGGTTCCGGGGTTTAGGGCCTCGGGTCCTTTGGGTTTCGCCTTGTACGCGGCTTTTAGGGCTCAGCTCCTGGATGTGCGGGGTTTACGGTTCAGGGATTTTAAGTGGATTTAGGGGTTTCTGGGCTTGAAAGTGTTTGCTGAATGGTGGATTGCAAGGGTTTTGAGGATGAAGCACTACAAGCTCTCGTAGGGAAAATGCTAACTACTACTATGAACGTTGAAGCTTGAGTGAGGTTGTAAACACCCGTAAAAATCATCGCACGAATCCTAACTAAACCCAAAGCCCTAAAGAGCGCGACGAGAAGTATCTTCGGATGCTCAAAAGCGGTGTGGGGCTGTTTAGGGTTCAGGGTTTCGAGTTACTTTGTTCCTTGTGAGTGGTGGGCCCCGAACATTGAGATGCTGTGATTCGACTTTGGGTCGCCGAGACACCGCACCAGCTACCACCAGATGGTGCTGCTAACATGGCGTCTTCTCTTGTAACTCTAGTGTGGGTCTTTCTCCACTTTGTAGAATTATAGGCTTATGGTGATGATGATGATGATGATGATGATGAACTCATGGCAGCTGTTTTTGTGAGAGCATTGACTCATCGACACAGGTCTTTAATGTTTGTCGTTGTGGTTGTTGTTGGTGGTGGAGGCGGTGGGGACGGTGGTGGCGGCAGCGGCGGCGGCGGTGGTGGTGATATTGTGGCCAATGTTGTCGTTGAATGTAGACAATGAACACCGGCTGTACATTTGGTGACGCCAGATAACTGCGATTTACCATGTCTTGCCATTCCGATGCTGTTTGCAGTTGGAGGAGTGTTTGCTCAGAAGATGACCTTCTTCATGCAAATCCAAAATTTCATTTCAACGCCGAACTCTGGCAACCGAAACACCTCAGAAATCCTCAACCCTGAAGCCCAAACCTAAAACAACCCTAAACTCCTAAACCCTAAACCCCTAAACCCTAAACCCTAAGCCCCCACACCCCCAAACCCGGAAGTCGGCCTCAGACTCTGCGGCGCCACCAGTGCCGACAAAATGCAGACAAAACGAACCTGCCAGGCCCTGCGCTGCCGGAGTCGAGCGCACGCCGGTCGCAACATCCGGAAGCTCTGTATATATATATATATATATATATATATATATATATATATATTGGAGTGTGCAATATTATGGTATATTATGGCAACTTCTTGTGTATGATAGTATATTGTGGTATATTATAGTGTGCTATAACATCTTCATTATTGTGTTTGATAGTATATTCTTGCTCAGCTTGTTATTGCTGCGACGGCGAGTGTGTGTTTTTGCTTCTGCCGCTGCCAGTGCTTTTCTGCCGCTGCCGCAGCTTGTTTTCTGCGAAGAGGGCGATTGGTGACGATGAGCATGAGGATGAGTATGAGCATAAGCATGAAGATAAGGATTATCATGATGGTAGTGGGTGATGACGACGGCGACGTCTAGGACCATTACCTCGGCAAAGCGGAAATACATGTGCTGGCAGTATAATTGTTCCGGTTTTAGAAGTACTTCCAGTTATAGAAGCTGGCGCAGACGTGCAGCTCAGGTACGACACCATGCGGCTGGCAAGGCATGAGCCTATTGAGACGGAGGCCGCTACACGCATTTCCCAGGCTAAAGCTTTAGCACCTCACAAGTATGTTATGCCCCAAGCGTCCATGCACCCATGTACTGTAGCATACACTTTGGCCTTACAATGGCCCATGTATATGAAGTCTACGAGCGCATGAACCCTGGGGGAAACCACATTGCTTTGGAGTTTTTGGCAGCTCACGGCAAGATCCTTGCGATGGAGGCAGGCTTCCAGGGTGCTTGGATGGCCACTGTCTCGCAGGTGAGGAGAACTACAATTTAAAAGTTGCTGGTTTAGGGTTTAGGTACCGACCGTTGTCCAATGATACTTCTGTTTCGTCTCTCTCTCTCTCTCTCTCTCCCGCTCTCTCCCTCTCTCGCGTTCTCTAGCTCCCAGCGTCTCTCCGTCTCTCTCTTCTCTTGCTTCCTCTGTGTTGTTCTTCGAACCTCCAGCTGTCTGTCTTTTGCTCCGCCAGTTTTTTTTGGTATATGTACACGGAGGTATATCATGTATGTGCGCGTACATGTACTTACCTGCGTACCGAAGCCTGCTTGCCTGCCTGTCGACCTGTCTTCCTGCTTGCCTGCCTGGTCTGCCGGCCTATGTACTTACATGCATACCTGGGGGTTTCCGAAAATTCGGGGTACCTTCTTCTGGCGTCCTTATAATAAGGATCCTACTTTCTAGGGTACTATACTAGGGGTCCCCCATTTTCGGAAACTTGCATATTCCCACAAGGGGGACAATCTAGGGGCCTTCATAATTAGAATAGGATTTGGGTGTATCTTGTACTATAACTGTAAGAAGGAGCCCTCCCATATCCATACAGGTCCATACATGTGCTGAAGCAGCCAACTTCGGCCTAACCTTGCCACGCAAGGCGCCGTCCTGGGAATGCCCGACGTTGCCCGTGAGGGGCAACAGAAACAAGCACCAGCCTCAACCTGGCTCAGAGTTTCAAGCCAGGCCCTCCCCCCAGCGCCCCTTAAAAGAGCCCGCCCCCCTACGGCCCCTTTATAGTGGGTATGTTGGGTACATTGGAGGGTAGTTGGGAGGGCAAGGATGTGAAGTCGGATTAGGCCTTAGTGATGTTTTTGTTGGGGTGGGGGGGTTATAGGGTCCTGCACCCCCAAACCTATCATAGCAACGTTAACATGGGCCTTCATTGTGATTTCCTCAACGTGCGGGTCTTTGTTAAGGGTCTCAGTGTTTTCGGGAAATGTTTGTTGTAAGGTGGTGCAACTGCAAGCTTTAGAACGGTATAATCTCATAGGACCCTTGACAGATGGAAAGGGAAGCCACCAGCATCGGCAGTGTTGTCGACGGAGACCTCGAAATCCATCGTCTTGCCTCCAGGCTCCGACCCAAAAACAATGCCCAAACCTGTGTAAGGCGCTTAACGCACGGAGCGCCAAAAGGTATGCTAAGATTTAAATTTGAGTATAACGTTCTAAATGAGTGGCGGACTGAGGCGTTGGACAACTGTGTTCGGTTGCCAGTCTTTCCAAGTCTCCAGTAAAGCCCAGACCTCTGGCGAGATCTTGACAAGACGATGTTCCGGATTAAAGGCAGAAATTTATCCCGGCTTCGTGCTGATACCTATATATATACTATGTATAGCAGGCCAAACGTGGGATGCCTCGAAGTTCAAGGTGGCAAGCCTGAGTGCTAAAGCCAGGCACGCCAACAGTTAGGGTTTTAGGGTTTAGGGTTTAGGGTTTAGTGTACAGGTAAGGGTGAATTGCTCGCCGCGAGTGTGCGAAAGGTTTGCCTGGCGTGCACAGGTCAAACAGCTACCTTTGAGGTGCGTCAACTCTGTTTGCCTAGGCCTTGTCTCCCTGCAATCGTAAACAATGGAAAATAAGCAGGATTTTTTGGCAACTCTAACCCATCGCTCTTCCACCCATCGATCTGCTTGGCAGTCAGGTACTCCCTCCAGCCGGAACGGAGCTGTGCAGACGGTCTTGGCACCTGGGGTGCAGCCTCCTCTATTTACCATGCGCGAGTGGGATGCTTCCCCCAAACCCTAAACCGCCTAAACCCTACACGGCCCTAAGCCTCTTGCTTTTCACACTGAAGGGGGGTTCCAATCAGCTTCCCTCGGGATGAGGTCCCCAATATGGATAGGTTTATGTGCCTTCTCGCCCCTCAGAGACATCATTCCTTGCCAAGGGTAGAGGGCATCATATGAGTGGTTGTCAAAATCATGGTTCCTTTTGGGGTACCCTAAATATTAGGTGCCGTATTATAATAAGGTGTAGCGACTGCTGTCGGACAAGTAGGGCTTTCAGGTGGATCGGCAAAACTCTGCAGATGCAATCACCATATTAAATTTAGGGTTTAGGGTTTAGGGTTTAGGATTAAACTCCTCAAAAAGTTCGGCCGACATGATAGAACCTGAGGAAAGACGGCGGCACCAGGGTTCCGAAATAAGAGAGGCATTCGCATGCATGTCAACAGTGCAGCGGAACGAAACCAGTATCAACTTGTGTTATCCTTGCATCTGAAACCCTAACCCTTAACCCACTGTAGGGCTCGTAAGCGATGATGCGTCCAGCGTGCTTAAGGATTTTGGTTGAGCGCTTCGGTTGCATCACCCTAAATCTCCATGCACCTGTACAGTATAGGCTTTTCAGGCCTCCCCATATAGGTACATTTCTCAACCGCATACTGCTGCCTATAATGCTTGCGAATATAGCTGCTGACATTTCTGCTCCCAGTTATACCTAAGCTTTAAAAGGTCAAGCGCTGAAAGGGAAGCATGTCCCCTTTGAGCTCAACATCGGAAAGCCCTCTACCTATAACAAAGCAGTCTGGACGATTGCTCATGCTCTGCTTAATCGCCGTAAAACTAGCCCAAGCTATACCCGAAAACACGGTTCTAGTTTAGTTGGAGTATAGTTTTTTACAGTGGTTCGCTTGCCAGCCTCACGAGCCTCGAAGCATCCGCCAAGAAGGACGCAGAGCGTCACAGCAGCTGATTTGCTGAATTAGGAAAAGGCCATAACAAAGAGAAGAAACAATCGAGGGATTCAAGGAGGAAGGAGGTCCCAAGAGGGTGTGTAGTGGGCATTGGGGCGGCTCCTAGTCACAGAACTTCTATTCCAAACAGCAAGGCAATGGCTGATTAAGAAACCCCAAACGACCTCAGGGAACCGAAAATGCCTACGCGCACAAATGCCTGCAGCGTTACCGCCGGTCAAACATCTTAGATGGGAAATATTAGAAAGTCCTATCAATGAAACCCCGGCGGCCGACAACACTCGGACCGAATGATCTCTGAATCGCCGTGTCAGGAGGCTCAAGCGAACGTTTGGTTCTAGCAAGCCCTGTACACTCCCGAACTCAGCAACAAAGTCGTAAAGTCGTAAAGCAACTCCTGCCACGTGACTCTGCAGTCCGATACTTTGGGATCATTCGGAAAGTGCCATCTACACTGCGACCAAAACTCCAGCAAGTTCTCACAAAAGCGCTTGTTCGGATGTTTGGCCCAACCGAAGTCTTGCACACCAGAAGCCGGCCCTGGTACCCAAAACTGCAATCTAGAATACACCACCCAGTACGCTGGATATCGATGCCGCAGTGCTTGCCAAAGACTGCTAGAGACAGGCAAAGAAAGCCTAACATTGTCAAGAAAGGCTTGGTCAGTGGAGGAAGGGCCCTGACCCAAAGCACTCCGGCATTCTCCTAGACACCAGCTACGCTTAGTTCGGGTGCGGGTGAGCGGTGAGCAAGTGCAACATCTCTGTGGCGACCTATCAGACTTACCTTCGTCAAAAGGAATCTGAAGGAGGTTAAGGCGCCTACATAACGAGGCAACAAGATGAGTCTGCAGATCTAAACCAGAAGAGATGTCACTTACTAGCGCTGCACGCTTTAAGCTGCACAGTTTGCGGGCTTCGGTTTTCGCGAGCTTGTCAACTGCTTCGTTGTGTTTTGTGAACCAAGGCTCTTGAGAAGATGTCGACAGGACGTGGGCCTTTACCTTCCTTATAGAAACAAGATCGTGCCTACCATGGACAGCTGTTGACACAGCATTCCACAAGTCAGCGTTGTCAAGCTTGCTGATCAAGGCCTTATCCCATTTATGGCGGCTTAGCCACCGAAAGGTGTTCACTACATATGCGCAATCGGAGACTATGCACAAGTTACCCTCAGACAACACCAAGGCTAAATACACGGCATGAATCTCGGCACGCGTAGAGGAATGATCGGATCCAGGGGTAACTTCTGCATAGTGTGTCATGCCGGGAAACACTACAGCTGCTGCGGAGCTTCTTGAGTATAGAGTTGCAGTGCAGAATGCAGGGTTTAGGATCCAGAATTCGAGCGGTCCGGGGCCACCCTCCATATAAACCCCCGAATGAAGGGATCGTAACACAGGGGTCCCCAGAAACGTAAATTTGCCACCACCCCCTTGTATAAATTATCACCGTCCTACGCCCTGAACCCTAAACCGTCCTTGAAAGGAGGATTTGAAGCTTTGAGGGTTTGGGGTTTAGGATTACAGGTTTAGGGTTTAGGGGACCTTGAAGCCATGCGCCGCAGCCACCGGGCAGTACTGGCTGCTCTCACCGCGCTGTGCGTTGGTTGCCTGCCAGCCTTCGTTTCCTGCGGAGGCTGCGGATTCTTGGAGCCTAAGGCCGAAAAGCGCCTAATTGGGGATTAAGGTTTCGTTTTGTGGTAGTTTAGAGTCTAGGGTCGCGTATATATATATATATATATACATACATACATACATAAATATATATATATATATATATATGTATGTATGTATATGTATGAGTGCATGTGTATGTATATGTTAGATAGATATATGCAGGTCCCCATGGCCTCCGCTCGACCACGTCCCGGTCTCTTCGAAGCGGAACTGCGCGGCGGGCCGGCAACGAGGACGCAGGCAAACGGGCTGTCGTTGCGGTTGAGCCCGAAACCGTAGCACAGGGTTTCCCAGAGGGCCTAAACCGTATTACAGGGCTTCCCAGAGGTCCATATAGGTACCTTGATCGTGGAATGTAGGGTTCTATAGTATCTATAGTAGGGGCAGTAGGGGTTACCACTATGATTTGGGAAAGTATTCCCCGTAACAATATCTAGGACCCTTTGGATCTGTGGGGTTTTAAGGTTCATGGGGCTTACAACAGGGTCTTTAGGCCTGGGGACCTATCTAACCCATGTAACCCAAGGTTCTATGTGGTTTGGTGGTTTGCAGGCGTTTTGGGATTTATATACGGGCTCAGGGTCCAGTGTGGCGCAGTTCCAATTTTTCGTTAGTTCCTGACCAAAAAACCAATTCGAAACCATGAACTATCTGAATAAAGCAGAGGTAGCCAAGAGTAAACAGCGGTCAGTATTGTCGAGATATATCAGTTGCTGCCAGAATGCAAGAATATGCTGGAAGAAAGAGGGCAGTAATTAGCCATGTGAGAATGCGAAACGTTTGACATGTAACTCCAGAGGGCCATGGGTTTTGAGGCTTGGGGCTTAGCAGCTAGAAAACCACTCGCTGCTTTTTGCGTGAAGAGTTCAAGATGCACCTACATGGGTAGTTCTGTAATTTAGTGTTCCATTTAGGTATTTCATTGCTTATCAAGGTGTCGTACTGTTTCGGGGATCAAAATCAAAAAACAGACCCTAATTTAGGAGAACTGCCCACATCGAAAACCTGTCGTCCTCATCTGCATGTAGGATTTGCGGCAGCAGCTGTTTCCAGAGATTCAGACGGAGACCTGATCTTAGGGTTTATAAGGGTTCAGGGTTTCAGGATTGTTTTGGTTTAGGGTTTTAGGGTTTAGGGGCAAGAAGTACAGGCCCGTGCAGGGATGTTTGACGGTTTGCAAAGGCTTGATGGGCATAGCATGCTAACACAACATTCCGATAGTCAATGCAAGTATTCAGTACTTCAACAGCATAGCATGCATAGGACTATATAGTGGTGCATTGCGGCGGCAGTGTACAGTACCGTGTTTTGTTGCATCAATAAGACTGGACCATCTATTCCTTCGTGCCTCGAAGCATACCTTCCGTATTCTTGCTTACAGGGGGCCCTTTGCAGCTTCGTTTCGAGTTGAAGCAGTGAGGGCTTTGGGGTTTTGGGTTCACGGCTTTCGGTTCAGGGTTTAGGGTTTTATACACCCTTAACCTGAAATCCTGAACCCTAAACCCAAATATATAAAACCCTGAACCTGAAATTGAATCCTAAACCCTAAAGCCCAAAACCCTAGGGTTGTTTTTTGGGGGCTGAAGGCCCCCTTTGCAGAGCTCAGCGCAGGGCGCATCGTCATCTTGGGAGCCGGACTTCAAGGTGCAGCACTTGCCGCTCCCGCAGCATAATCGGGTTGGGGGGTTTGTAGGGTGCCCGACATTGAGATCTTTGAAGATGTAAGCCTGGGGCAAGCCATATCTGCCCCGGCTCCAGCCCCGCTTTTCAACTTAAAGCGGCAGGCGTGTTGTGCTGCTCCAAGCTTGAATCATATGGGCGTTCATCCGGGGGGCAAACCCTAAGCCCTGAACCCTAAACCCTATATACCCTAAACCCTAAACCCCTGAAGCTTTCGAGCCTACTAATCATCAACTCGGCGAAATCCCAACCCTGAAGGCCCCAAGCAGCAAATGATTGCATACTAACCTTCATGTGCCGCAATTCCAAACCAGGAATACCCTGTAAGGGAGTTTCCGAAAATGGGGCACCCTAATATATACCCTAATAGTAGGATCCTTATTATAAGAACCCCAAAATAAGGTATCCCCAATTTCGTAAACTCCTATAAAGACTCCTATTACTTTCCACCGTTTGGGCTTGGGGTTTGGAGTCGGTTGGCCCGAATCTTTCGAGGCCTACTTCCTGACCCGCCGGGGAGTGAAGCCGGTCGTCGTGGAGCGGGACAAGGCGCCTGGGACAAGCCATGAGCGGTGAGTTTATCTTCCCAAACATGGGCGTCCTCTTCCCTGCAAACCCAGAATGGTGGTTTAGGGTTTGGGGGTATATCATCATAGTAGTGACCATAAAAGGGATACTGTTGCTACTACGTAATTCAGGCATCTACACGACTACATAGCGGGATCCCATGCGCTTAGACCCCCGCCATCCGACACGCGATGTCCTCAACCATCCCTTCCAAATGAAGATGTTGAGCCGGTTCACGGTTTTGGGGCTTTGGGTTCAGGTTTATCCTAAGCCCTGAAACCCTGAACCCGGTAAAACGAGCGACAAAATTCCGCACAGCAAAAGAGTCTCAAACTCTTCTGCTCTCCGGTTGTGAGTTTCAGAATGTAAGGGCCCTCAGTATGAAATCATACTGATACCTAGGACCTAGACCCGTAAGTAACCCAAAAGGTACTACATTCAAGGTTGAGTCTAGGTACATTACAATGGCCCGAGATTTCCCTGCCAAAAACCAAAACCCCTGAGAATCGCCCAAAAGACGCTCCGAACTGTGAAGTCTGAGGTGGCGGCAGCTGCTAGTGGGAAGCTGGGCAGATGTTTGAAGGCTCACCTTGACCATCCGGAACCTATTCTTGTGTACAGCCCGTATCCTACACTTGGGCTGCTTGTATTATGACCAAGCCAGCGAGGCTAGATAGAGGTCAGGGTAGGCTTGCAGGAGCCCGGGTTCTCTTTACGCACACTGTCGGCCACAAACTCCAAAGTAGGTTGAATGCATAGGCATAGTTCCACGAAGACACGTAATTTAATTCAGCACGAAACCCTTAAGCCCAGCACCCTCTGAAACCCCTACTAGTAGTCCCTAAACCTCCAAACCCCAAACCCTCTGAAGCCCCCAAGCACTAAAGACAAAGTGTAACCAATCCCGTCCGTATTAATCTCGCCTCAAGCTCCAAAGTTATCCAAAGGTAAGGACTCGTGAGGCCAGATGCTCATGGCCAAAAGTGTTAGGGGCACTTAGGGTTTAGGGTTTGGGGTTTAAGCTTCACAGGTTTACAGGACCTGTTCCAAGTGTAAGGCTGCAATACAGGGGCGTGAATAGTCACAAACACTATTCCTTGGGGCTGGTCACTATCATCAAACTGGATACTGAACACCCTGTTCCAAGTCTGAAGGCCCCTAAACCCTAAACCCCAACACCCTATTCAAAGTGTGAGGGGCCCTAGATTCAAGAGCATGCGTTGCCCAGAGAGCCAAGGAAAGGCGGTGGCTTTCTAGCGCGAGACTGGGGCGACAGTGTCCAAGTCGATCTCAGCAAACTATGCTTTGGGTTTCAGGCTTTGGGGTTTAGGGTTCGGGGTTAGGGCTTGGGGTTCTGGCTCTCTGCAAATAAAGATGAGAATGCTACGTGCATTTACGACGTGTAAGTAAGGGAACGGGGGATCATGCATCAGTGTGTGCTGGACTGCGGTAGAAGCTAAAATCCGTGCTGACTGAGGCATCACTCGCAAGCTGCACACTGTGAGCTTCAAGCTACACGAGGCAGGTTCGATCCGGCTTGGAACACCCGACATTTATGAACTACAATTATTATTGTTCTTGTGTCTATACACAGACTTATAATTGCGCATGCTATATGGCAAGAGCAAGGGCACGTTTGTCGAGTGTCTGACATCGAGTTCTTGCAGCGTACACAGTGCCAGAATGCCAGAATGCAAAAGACGTCTGCAAGCTGTGCGGAGAATGGAGCTGAGGGTTACCTATAGTCTCCATTGTAGTTCCTTTTTTTGGTTAACCAAAAACTCCATTATAGGATCCTAACCATAAAATTGGTTAACCAAAAAAGGAACTACATTGGAGACTATAGGTAGGTCCAAGTTGAGCTCATGAGGATGATGTGCTTCGTCTCGTGTAGGCTGGACTCTAAACAGATTCCGCTACTTTGGGACCGGGATGAATGGAAATTCACCTTTGACTTTTGATGGTTGTGATGGTGATTCTAATACTGGTATTGCTTTGGTTGTTTCTAGTGTTGAGATGTTTTGCCAGGGTTCTTCCTAGGCACTTTGAACTTAGCCCCTAAATCCGAAACCAGAGAATCCTTTGCACAGGAATTGGCAGAGACACTGGGCATCGAGTCCTACCGGAGCCTCGTGCTGCAAACAGGTTACTAAGATATGTCCGGAAGGATGGACGCATCTTTGCAGTAATTGGCTAGTAGCTACATGAGGAGCGCGTGCACATCTGTAAGTAGACTCTCTGTCTATCCTGTCCGTCTGTCCGTCTGTCTGTATGTACGTATGTATGTATGTGCATGTATACACATATGTTTTGTGTATACATATACATTGACCAATTTGTGGATGTTGTCGGATTTCTTTCTGTTCAGTTTCTCTCATTTATTTATTCACTCATAGAGTTACTCAGTTACTTGCTTGTGCACGGTCCCGGTCCAGGGCTTAGATCTGAGGGACATAAGAACGCCGTCCATGCACATGAGCGTGGGAGTCATGGTTCATTGATACACGAGCTGCCCAGACGTTTACACGGCTCATCCGTCCTGGCATAAACAGCAGCTTGAAACTTTGGTAACTAAAAGTCCAAGGTTCTGCTACACCCTAAACCCTGAATCCCAAAGCCTTATAAACCCTAAACCCCGGAAACCCCTAAACCCTGAACCCCTAAACCCTAAACCCTGAATCCCAAGCCCTTATAAACCCTAAACCTCTGAAACCCCTAAACCCTGAACCCCTAAACCCTAAACCCTGAATCCCAAGCCCTACTTTGCTCTAAGAAAGGAAGCTGCCAGTCCTTTCTGCCGCTCCTGGGGCGCGAAGCGATCGCACCTCCGACATGTTCCCAAGCTGTGTTAATGTAGAGGCCTTACCTGGACCCTAAGGAACCTACCTTTTCAAGGTTCCCTAATATGATTTCTTTATATAAGTCCTGAAAAAGGTAGGTTCCGTGGGGCTAAGGTAACCATTATTAGAATAGGGTTACTTTAGGGGTTCCTTTAAAGAGAACCCTTTCATGGTTTCCTTGATATTTTAGTTATTACGGCCCCCCTACGTTAGTGCGTTGGGTTTAGGGTTTTGGGGTTAGGGTTTCAGGGTTTAGAGTATAGGGTTTAGGCCTTAGGGGTTTAGGATTTAGGCGTTTCGGGCTTAGGGTTTAGAGTTTAGGGCTTCAGGTTACTAGGGAAGGTTGCAGACGTTCCGGGCCTGAAGCTTTCCCTTACACCTCGGAGTCTTGAAGTGCTTGGCAAAGGAGTGCCAGCTTGAGAGCAGGAAGTGGACTTTTAGGGTTTAGGGTCTATAGGATTTAGGGTTCAATCGGGTCTTGCAGCACTGCGATGAGATTTGCAGCCGAAGTGACGGTAGTGAGAAGAAAATGAGTAATTATACTGCCGTTAGAAGAAGAGGACATTACTCTGGAAGCCCGAGGCCATGCAAACCCCCAAGCCACAGAACCCGAAGCCTAAACCCCACACTCCTTAACTCGAAAATCGCTCCGGCCTCACAACCAACCCTAAACCCTTAAAACCCTAAACCCTTAACCCCTAAACCCTTAACCCCTAAACCCTAAACCCTTAAACCCTAAACCCTTAAACCCTAAACCTATAGGTGTCCTTGGCTGGACGGCGAAGTTGCGGATGTCCGGGTCATGGATCCCAATGGAGCACAGGCATCTGGGATCACCGAATTTTAGCGAAGTCTTGGCTCAATTAGGATTTAGGTTTTGGGGTTTAGGGGTAGGCTTTAATGTAACACCCATAGGCCTCAAAGTAGTTCCTGCTTGGGGTTCATATTTAGAATTCTATTAAGGTAATCCCAAAAAGGAACTACTTTGGGGCCTATGGGTACGGGGGTCTAACATTTGGAAAAACTATCTGCGTCTGCAACCTCCCCAGCCACTTGAACATATTGAAACCTGCCCGCTTGTCCCATGCTATGCTTGATTGTCTTGGGCGTTCCATATCACTGGTATCGACTATGCAAAGTTCCCTATTTTTTGATACTCCTGATTGCCAGAGCAAGACACAGGCTTATATGATGGGCTACTAAATCATGTCAGGAGGTTTGTTTCTCGCTCATGCCGCATCCCTTATTTGCAATCCTTCATTCAAGCAGGGATCTATCTATCTATCTATCTATCTATCTATGCACCTATGTATATGTTATTGTAGGTATTTATCCGTGCATATATACACAGTCTCATGTAGAGGTTTGTAGTTGTGTATGTATGTGTGTATGTGTACACATATCAATATAGACATATATGTGTATATACATACGTACATGTATGCTGACGAAGCTTTCTGTGTGCGTGTTCTCACATATGATCTACATGTCGGTGTCGTTGTTTTTTCTCTCTCTCTCTCTCTCTCGCCCCCCTCTCTCACGTCACTTCTCTCTCTCTCTCTCTCTCTCTCGCTGCCTCTCTCTCTCTCTCTCTCTCTCTCGTCCCCCCTCTCTCTCTCGCTCTCTGTCCCTCTCGCTCGCTCTATCTCCCTCTGCACAGACGCATCCATGCAGCATGCGAGGTAGCTCTTTGGAAGCTCTAAACTCTAAGCCCTAAACTTCCTAAACCCCAACCCCATGCAGCATGCGAGGTAGCACTTTGGAAAGCTCTAAAACTTTGGAAGTAGACCCTAACCCTTGAGGTAGCTCCTTTAGAGCTCTGTACGAAGCTGATGGACGCGGCAGTGGAAGCCGGCGCGGAGCTGCGCATTGGCACTGCCGAAGGCAAGGCATCCCGCAACTGGGTTGAGGACCCTCTACCTTTAGGTTACCCATAGGCCCCAAAGTAGTTCCTTTTGGGGGTTCATATATAGAATCCTATAAGGTAATCCCAAAAAGGAACTACTTTGGGGCCTATGGTTAAGCTTAGGGTGTAGGTTAAAATTCAGCGCTGAACCCCCGACCGATTTGAGCAGGACTGCGAGGTGTCAGATACTTAGATGGTTAGATAGGATCACTGATTACTGTATGCAAGAAACGGAGAAGCCGCACCATTCACTGAGGCTATAGCGGGAAGCTTCCGCGAGATTCGGCACCCCTAAGTGGATCTTAGTAGTATACTGGGCATGGTACAAGGACATCCAGAAAGAGCTAAAAAGACCCCGATCTCAGGATTTATATGGAGGGGATGTACACCAAGATTCTAGTCAAAAGCATTAATTATCGTTCAATCAAACTAGTGGTCATTAGAGGTCTTGTTATATTGCAAGGTGAAATCTTATTCAGCATTTCCCGCGATCTGCAACTGCTTCTTTTTGGTGCAGTGATGCTGCTGCTGCTGCTGATGATGTTGATAACGAGGAGGATGTGAATCAGGATGTTTCAGCTGTTGACAACGCCGATGGCAACCATGAAGTGGGCGCGAGTGTGACGGTGAGGATGATCGTAGTCATGTGGGCCACGGCGGCGAGGGGAGTTCTTTGCGCCATGATTCGCCGATGTTGCTGCGGATGAGGATGAAGGTGAACTTGATTCGTTGAGCTGGTGATGACAGTGACGACGACGATGATGGTGGCGGTGATCGTGATGGTGAGGGTGTGGATCAGGGCCATAACGGTCGTGATCTTCGTGATCAGCCCTACGATGCCCTAAACCCGAATCCCCAAACCCTAAACCGTGCTGATTTGGAGCAAGCCCGAACTGCCGTCATGTTTTCGACCAAAAATCTCTCTGCAGGTGTGGAAACTGCCGAAGATGGAGACATCGAGCGGGTCACAGGCGTCATTGTCGACGGCGAGACCTTGCCGGCAGACAAGGCAGAGCTAACAGGTACATGATGCGGTACATGTCTACTGAATGCAATCGGACACGAACCCTGCTGTGTTTCAAGCGTCGGTCCATGTGCCATGCACAGTTTGCGGGCTCACGCCATTCACAGACCTCGTGTGTCTTCAGATAGGTTCGGGCCCGGCCCTAGCCATAGAGGTCTACAAAATATTGCGGGATGTAGGGCCTTAGTAGGGAGATGTAGGGAGGATTTAGGCTTGTTTCGTCTGGGTATACTTCCTACTTTCATCGTACACAGGGCACAAGCAAGCTTGCCGTTTCGGCCAAGCGACTGCGCCGTCCGCCTCCAACATCGACCACCAGCCCCAGACCCCAGAATCAAAGCTTTAATCCATAGAGGCCTACTAATTAGAACGGGTTTTGCGTATATGTAGTTAGTATTATATAGTATAGTTATTAAGATTCCCAGTAGTACCCTTATTCCCTTTTGGTAGTCCTAGGTTCCTTATAAAGGTACCCAATACCAAAAAGGGAGCCCTTTTTATTCCTAGGTTAGTGGGCATCCTAGGTTACATACAATGTAGTTACCTAAAGAAAGGTCTGCGTTTGCCTGGGCCCCTGGGCTGCTTTGGCCCAAGATTGGCGCCCTGGACTGGATTCCGAATTGAGCGTGAACTGCCCGGAACGCATTGTACGTTTCAACTTGCACGGATTGTTCTCAGATTTCTAAACCCATATCAATTGCCTCAACGGTAGTTTGTGAGATGTCGTGTTTCGGGACGGCGTTTGGAGTTTCGGGTCTGCGTTGTTGCGGGAATTTGGCCGCAGCTGCCTAAACCCTCAACCCCTATACCTGTACCTCAATTTAGGCATGAGGACCATGATGCTCGGAGTTTCCTTCGAAACTGAACCCTTCTTGGGACAGCGATCCCAAAAGGCTCAGAGACGAATCCGAAACCCGAAACCATAGACCCCAAGCACTATAAGCCCTAAATTGTATAAAGTTGGTAGTCAGTATTGTATAGAACCCCAAACCGTAAACGCTACATGCCACCCCAAGGCCCAGAGATTGGATGTCTCAGATCAAAGTCTTCCGTTTCAGTGTTCAAAAGATACTTCGACGGGGTCCAAATAACGTGTGCCAGTGCCGGATCCCCTTTGTAGCCTCTTGCAGAATATTCAGTATCCCGCTAAAGTCTCTTATAACAGACATCCTGCTCGAACGATTGAGTAAGCCTCTGCACCGCTCATGGGGGGGCCTAGACTTGATAGCTCGGGACCAACGTCAGCTACAGTCCCTGTATGACTTTGCTAGAAAAAATCTCAAAGCCATGTGGACCCTCTATGGTTGTAGTCCCTCTTGGTCCCTGTCGTATACTTGCAAACCCTCTTGTAAGTAGTCAGGACTTTTTGTTACGCTCTGAACCCACTCAGGAGCTTTGTAAAACGAGGAACCCAATAAGGATGCGACAAGTGGAATCCTTACTATAGAAGCGGTGAAGGGCTTAGGCTTGAAGATTTGGTTCAGTTTAGGGCTCAGCCTACTTCCAGAAGCCAACAGCACCCCTTGGAAGCTGTATAGATGCCCCTACAAAGCTTTATAAACCTTATACAGTCCTTTGAGAATAACAAGCTTAACTGGTTCAAAAATCGCTTTGGCTAATGCGTGAGGTTTGGAATGCCTGTGCCGATGACCGGCGTGAAAAGCAGCAGCATCGTCTTCAAGAGCCTTGCTTGACCAACAGCTCCTCAGTATAGTGATGTTGAGGTCTCTGAGTGGTATTTGGGCCATACTAGGCTTCTCGACAGGCTCCCATACGAGTTGAGCTCCTACACGCTGTTGATCTTCGAATAATCCATGTTAGGCGACTTCTAGGGTTGTATGAAGGGGTCTTTGTCTGAATAATCAATAGTTTAGGGTATACCACAGGGGTTCCCATAAACGGTTCTTTATCAGGGCTAAAAAGTTTCCCAGGTTTGCAAAAGCCCGAAGCTCAGAACAAGAACCGCCACGTGGAGATCCAGGAGTGATCACCCCCTAAGCCCAAAAAAGCCCTGAAACCCGAAAACCCTAGACCCTAAACCCGAAAACCCTAAAGCCGAAAAACATAAAGCCCTAAACTCTATGTCTATAACCCTAAACTCTAAAACGCCAAACTCTAAAACCCTAAACCCGAAAACCCCGAACTCTAGAACGCCAAAACCCTGAAGCCTCAAACTCAAAACCCGAAAACCCGAAACCCTAAAACCCTAAAGCTCTAAAACCCTAAGCCCCCAAACCCTCAACCCCAAAACCCTAAAACTCTAAAACCCAAAACCCCAAAACCCCAAAACCCTAAAGCCCCAAACGCGGGATCCAGGAGTGATGAGCCCGTGGAGCCCTTCGCAATCTTCTGCGGGGATCCTTGGAGGTTCATGTGTACTTGGAGGATCATGGGACTTCGTAAGTAAGGTTATAAGAACCTTAATTGGGGCTAGAAGTAGTTATAAGTATAGTTACCCTAATTGTAACCCTAGTTACTAAGTTCCATGATCCTTTAAGTAGCTATAAGTTTGGTCCTTTAAGTAGGGATTCCATAAGGGTATAGGGTTTAGGGGTCAGGGGTAGTTACAAGTATGGTTATAAGTCCGTTAATATGAGTTATGAGGATAGTCACCCTACTTATATTATAACTACCCATGAACCTCCAAGTACTGGAAGAAATGTGATGTCTTCCCCATCCCATATGCCCCATAGTAGTTCCTTTTTGTGGTTCATATGTAGAATTCTATAAGGTAATTTTGGGGGCTTAAAGGTCTTCGGGGTGGTTTAGGGTTTAGCGCTTAGGGGTTTGGGTTTAGGGTTCGGGGTTTAGGTTTTCTGTGGCGCTTAAAGTATAGGGTGTACTGTAGGCTTCGTCTTTAGGTCTTTTAGGTTTGGCTCCATGCGTTTGCAGCGCGATCCTCAGATGCGGGACTTGGGGGGTTTAGGGTTCAGGGCTTAGGGTTTGCCCTAACCCTGAAATACCTACCACTTTTTAAGGACGTCTACAAGAACATCATAATAAAGAACCCTAAAAAGGTAGGTTATTCAGGGTTAAGGTAGTGTTTATAAGTTTATAGGGTTTAAGAGCTGCAGGGTTCAGGACACGCCAAACAAGGTAATTACGTATTCCCCTACTTGGAGGTTCATGGGTAGTTAGAAGTGGGGTTACAAGTAGGGTAACTATACCTATAACTCATATTAGGGGACTTATAACCCTAGTTATAACTACCCATGAACCTCCAAGGTAGTAGCGAGTAGAAGGCAGTCCCAATGCAGAGCAAACCCCTGCCTATGTGCATCTTGCACATGAGTCAGGACCCTCCTTGTACCCTCAAACAGGGATATATGGGCCCAAATAAGGGGCATTTAGGGTCTAATAGAGGGTAGATGGAGGGTCTAGGAATCTTGCTCTGATTGGCGTGCTTGGTCATGCCGACACTGAAGAGTGCACGGTGCATTCAGGATCTGATGGATACAATGCTTGTAGCTCTTGTTGCGCCGCATAGTAGTCAAGAGCCACGGCAACCCCCCTGGAGTCCATAACGCCTAAGCGCAAACGAAATCTCAAACTTTAGGCCCTAAATCCCAAAGCTCCGATTCGTAGAGATTCAAGGAGTCCAAGGAGCCAGGAGCCTGATGTTCAACGTGTCAGGTTCTTGCCGGTATGGCTCGGGAAGTGCACCGCGTTTACGGTTGCAGGGGCCCGCGAGAGCTCACTTGTTCGGACGGCGTCTGACGAGCGCCTCGGTTACCAGTTTGTTCTCATCTTCGAGGTGAAATCCTGAATCCTAAACCCCAAATCTTCGAGCCTGAGCCCTAAGCCCACAGCCAACACCGTAGAAGCATGACGCTAAGCACCGTCCAAAGCCAAATCAATCCCCACATCCTACTGTCGAAAGCCAAAACATCCTGCAGCATCCGCAATGACTGCACCATGAGGACACTGAAGACAGTCTTTAAATTTTGACCTGCCCAAATCCGAAACCCTAAGCCTCAAAACAACAGCCCGCAAGGAAGCCGAGCGGACCACCACCGCCGCAGCCACCACCACCACCAACAACAAGAACAACAACAACGAGAACAAAAGCAGGAACACACACACACACAGACAAGCCTTATAAACTGAGTCCTAAACCCTAAATTGTGAAATTTACATCCGGAGCCCCAAACAAGAAGACAGGAAAGCAAGCACCGAGCAATCAGAGGAAGACCCCCGGTTCGGCACGCACCTGGAGATTTACCCAAGGAACAGTGGCGAGGCCGAGTATAGGCTTCAGGGTTTAGGTTTTTTTTGCTTTAGGACTTAATGAATAGGGTTTAGGGTTCTTTTAGGATTTATAGGGTTTAGGATTCACTAGTATGGGGTAGCTCTTGGCGGCTTAGGGCTTAGGGTTTGGGGCTTCAGGGAACCTTGAACCTAAATCCCCAATCGTATGCGAATCCTAAACCCTAAACCCTAAGGGACCCAAGAGCTCATGGGTGAGGCTTGTTGATTCCTTTTGTACAAGCTTGGGGATTTGCTGTGAGGTGCCCCTCCAGGGTTTGGCCCTGTGGTTTCTGTTATTGTCGAAACCGATCGAACAGGGTTCAGCGTTCTCGGCGCTTTTGCATTGGAAGGGCTTGGGTCCAGCAGAGCATGCGAAGCCCATGCTCCCTAGAATTGTCATAGTTGGGTAGCATTTGAAAAAATCTGGGCACTTAAACCCAAGAAGGAGTAGAAATGCGACTTTTTCATACTATCCCAACCACGAACTAGTAAAGTCTGAACCTTGCCTGCAGGTGTACATTTGCGGCATTGGTGGCTCGGAGCACCTTGGAGCCTGAAAGCTCCTAAACTGTAACCACCTCAGCCTCATAAACGGAATTCCCCAAGCCCTTGAACCCTTAAGACTTAAACCCTACACCGTAGCTAAGCTCATCTCATATAGATGTTGAGATTCCGAGACCTTCGAGACGGAAACCGAAGCAACCGCAATCCCTAAACCGGAGGGTCTGGGTACTGAAGTCTGCCCTGCACCCGAAGATATGATATTCCAAGATTCTTGTAAGCACCCGGGAGGAGGTTCGGGACAGTATGCGCAGCGTTTTCTTACCAGGCCCCTCGAAAAGCCATACTTCAGAAACAATCCCTACAACTAACCCCTGCACCTCGACCCTAAACCCAGTAGCAACTACAAGAACATCGGTTTTCAAGACCTTGCATTGCCAGCAGTAGGCGTTGGCCACCGGGCTACTGCGGCCAAAACCGTGGTATCTCTGTCCAACAGAGACTAGTCATCCTTATTCGATGTGCTGTTAGACAAAGCCCCATTTTGTTGAGAAGGCGGGTGCTTGCAAGGGTTGAATGACACTTCGGGCCGGTATTTGATCCGACAGAAGAGTTCTCATATTGCCGAATAGGCTGATGAAAATACGGTTCCGTTTAAGAGACCTGTTTGCAAAGTAGGTCCTTGTAGCAGGACAGTCTCAAAGGGCTCAGACTGCTCCGGGCTTGGCTCGATTTGGGCGATATGATGATGGATGCCCTGAATCGTGTGGTAGGTAGCAGGGGTGTCGACTCTGTGCTTACCTGCATTCCGCTTGATGCTTCTCAGATCCAGCGTTTTAAAGTCAGGCCAAGCCGAGCGTGCCCGACACGTGTGGCAGCCCACAAACTCCTGTACTTTTTTTACCCCAGCCACATTTTCGCGAAACATATGTATATATATATATATATATGTATATACTTGTTTGAAACATGATGTGGCATTTTCTAGTTGCTTTTCAGGCCTTGACGGATTGAGCCAAGCATGGCAATGACGTCGGCCCCTCGTGTCGCATCGCTTCTGCCAAGTGCAACAGAGATCATGGGACACCTCAAGTTGCAGCACTTGCTGGTCGGTGTAAGTCACGAGTGTGACGTGGCGCCCGAAAAGGAGGACATGGATGCCCTGATATCGAGTGGGAAGTGCGTCCGCCTCACTACCTCGGAGACTGGGTTCTTGTTACGGAACTTGATATAAATTACCATCATAGGGATCTATAGTAAATCATACGGTTTCGAATGCTTATTATGGTAATTTGGACTAACTTCCTGAACAAGCACCCAGGAGATTAACCCCATGGTCATGTCGCAAGATGAAATCAACACTGCAGTGATTGGGTCGCTGCGCATGGGCGATTCCTTGTATGGCATCAACAGCTCAGAGTTCCGCAGAGCCAAGCCGACGGTGGTTCTCACACAAGCCCCTTCGATGGCCAATGGCAGAACTTTAAACTTTAAGCTTTTCGGCCTTCTATATTTGAGCCATCCCCCTAAACCCTAGACCCCTAAACCCTAAACCCCGAAGCCCTAAACCGATTGAAGAAGCGAGGCCCTGTGCGACGTTTGCGCGCCTTCCACTCGCCAAGTTGCCGGAGCTCGCGAGCTCATCCAGGAGGAGCCAGCCCTGCCCAAGCCCCTCAACTGTCCGGTTCTTAGTGGGGAATGGGGGCATAGGGATCCACTCCCCCATTTCCTACTAAGAACCAGACAGTCAATTAGGAATCAGGGTTTAGGGAACTATTACTATAAGGGCCTTAATAGTTACCAATACTCTTATGGGGGTTCCTTGTTATAAGCAAAGTATAACGGGCCCCAAAAGCCTATTCTAATTACTTCGGCCCCTCAATTACGGAATCTACCTTAATTAAGTTTGCTGAAATCATGATAGGGATCCCGCTGGAATTTATGGGCAGAAGCCTTATTGAGGGGTTTCGGGTATAGCTCATAAGCTAGAATTCGTAAATATGGAGTCTGACAGGAGATGACCGTCGTGAACCTAGAACCACACTCCTTGCGAGATGTGGCCGACACCTTCGCTACCGTTTCGGAGGCTGTGACCGGCTCCACCAAAACCGGTGACTAGACACTGATTTGGGACAGTTTCTGATTTTCCTCGGTTTAGGGTTTAGGGTGACCCAAAACCCTAAACCCGGGTCGAGCGTACAACCCTAACCACAACTAAATAGCATTAAAATGCATTAAATCAATCAAGCTATCCTAAACCTCAGACACTGAACCCACGCCTCAACCCTGAACCACTACTACAGGGGCCTGTACTAACAATTATTGTATCATGGGTGACAAAACCCTATTCTAATTTTTATGGCCCCTACATTCCACACCGTGCAGGTGATGCTTTGGCCAGTGAATTCCACGCCGGTCTCGGCCGGATCGCTTCCGCAGTCTCGCAGCCCGAGCGCAAGCGCCCCCGCAGCCCTCGGTGTGTTCTGCTGGAGTTCTGGCTTCTATAAACGGGATATATGTTTAAGTATATATCAGTCTATCTATATATATATATATATATACATACACACATACACATGCATACACACATACACACACATAGATACTATGCTAAATTACATTCACGCATGATGAGGGCTGTCGCAACCCATGAGTTTCGAGTACTTTCAGACCCTGAACCGTCAACATCCCGTCCAAACTGCTTTCTTGACTCTGGAAGTCTTAAGCCCCGAAATTCAGACCTCGCGACTTCTGAAGAACCCCCCAGGAACCCACCCTCCCCCCCCAGCCTTCAAAAGGAAGAAGAACAAAGGAGTGGGCCGACCCCCTCTTCGATGGAGGCCACTGGATTCCGGAAATGCTGGTGGCTGCCGGCGGCGAAAAGGGATGGCAAAGTCCCGGCAACAAGTCGAAAAAGATTGAGTCTCTTGACTTGGTTGGGTTTTGCTTTGGAGCTTTCATGGTTTAGGGTTTAGGTTTTGTTTTTGGTTTTTAGGCTTTACGATTTTACTCAGAAGGGTTTGGGTAAAGTTTCAAGTCGCGATAATAGCCCAGTACTCGCATGTGTTGAGTTTGTCATGTTGCGAGGGTGTGAAACTGCCCAGCACGCCCCACAGCCCTGAGGGCTGAGGGCTTCAGGTATTTCCCTTAGCCAATCGCTTTTGGCTTCTAAAAGGAGGGACCCTTAATAAGGACCCCTATGCATATACCCTTTATAATACAGCCATTATATACCCATTATATAGCTCAGTATAGGGTAGGGGCTGGAAGCCCGACAGGCCTTCTGTCTTGACAGACTATGACCCAGACTGCATCTTGGTTGCCTGCTGCGGCTTCGACTTACATCGCAACCTGGAAGACGCGCAGAAGCTTTGGTCTAAGTCGTGGTGGACATCCTTAAGGTGTGTGAAGCCGGCTCGCAGTTGCAAGTATGTGCTTGTTTTACTGCAACATGCATATATACATATACATATGATATATATATATATATATATACACACTCTAGATATATATCTAGATATATCTATATATATATATATACACACATATATATATATATATATACACATACATACATAACACGATATATATATATATATATAACATGATATATATATATATGTATATATATATATATAATCCCCGAACCGTAGACTTAGGAAGGAAGGGAAAGTCTTTGCCGCGGACGGCAATCGCTACTTCGCGCGCCCGGGGCCGTCGCTGGTGGGGGCCCTAGGGTGTAAGGTTTAGGGTTTAGCGGTTTTGGGTTAACTGACTGACGGTGACAGTCTTATGAGGTCCTAAGTAGCCATGATAGCTAGAATGTAGGGTTTCTATAGTAGGAATTACTATTATGATTTGGGAAAGTATTCCCCATAGCAGTACCCCGGACCCTTTGGTGGTTAGGGCAGGGTTTTAGGTTTTGGCTTGCAGTAGAATTCTTGGTTCAGGATCTGTGGATTCGGGCTTTGTGCTAAAGGTCAGACAGTACCTGAAGAAGCTTACTTTTCTGCTGAGCATCTTTGCAACTACCACGAAGGCCGCTCTACTGCCAATGACCCTAAGTCCTTCTAAGGCATTTCAGCTGAGTGCTGAAAATAGGAGTGCATCAGCCATGAAGGTTCCTACCGCTTAATATGTATATATATATATATATGTATTATATACATATATGGATGTCTTCCTTTCTGATATCCCTTGGATACTGCAACAGTTGCATAGCATGTACAATTTCGATATACAAGAGTACTTAGTAGTCGCCAAGTTTTAGACTTGATAATTACTGTGTGGGGCCCGTACCCATGGTATCCTTGCAGCCCCAGCATCCTCGAGCCTGCGCTTGATCCGGCAGGTGGCCGGCGTTGCGATCATGGCCCGCATCATTCACGATGATGTTCCCGCCGTCGTGCTTGTGCTGCAGTTGAAAGCTTGAACCCTAATTATAAACCCTATAAACCCTAAAGCCTGAACCCTGAACCATAAACCCTATAAACCCTGAACCCTAAACCCTGAACCCTGAACCCTAAACCCTAAACCCAGGACCCAAGGCCCCTCCTTTGCAGGTGAGCGCGGTTGAGGCCACGGGGCTGCTTCCAGCGGAGGGTGTCGCCTGGGGTCGCGTGGAGCCGCCAGGGCTGAAGGCTCCTTGGGTACCAGGCGGGGGGGGGGGGGGGCCCTTCAAAGGGATCTATAGGGGTTCCTTAAGGGATCTATAGGGTTTAGGGTTTAGGGTCTGCTTAAAGGATCATGGGACTTAGTAACCAGGGTTCCTTGAAGGGTTCCTAGAAGTGGATCCATAAGGGCTCGATACGACGGGTTTTAGGGTTGCTTAAAGGATCATGGGACTTAGTAACTAGGGTTATGATTAGGGTAACTATACTTATAGATACTTATAACCCCAATTAAGGTACGTATAACTTTACTTACTAAGTCCCATGATCCTCCCAGTAAGCGGAGTTTAGGGTTTCAGGGTTTAGGGTTCCGGGATTTCAGTTTTCTGTTTTGGGTGACTTAGGGGTGTAAGAGGATGTTGGGTTTAGGGGGTGCCAGGCAGGAGGGGGGAGGGAGGTAAGGGGGGTTGAGGAAGTGATTTCGGGTTTATGTTGTGGGCGATTTATAGGTATAAGAGGATATTGAGGGATGTTGGGTTTCGGGGTTGAGGGTATAGGGCTCGGCTCGTTCATCCACTGCAACCCTAAAGCCCAAACCCTGAATGGCTGAACCCCTAAACCTTTGCCGGAGACCTAAATCCTTAAACCTTAAATTCCGAAACCCTAAACTCCGAAACCTAGCCATCAGACCTAATGCAAAACATCCTCAGGCCAGCCCGGCGACATCGAAGATCTTTGCTGGTCCCTACACAAAGAGGCCTGCCAGCGTGGAGAGCGCTTCTATCTCGATCCCAAGACAGGTGGGCTGGTGGTGTTTGGGGCTCGGGCTGTCGCAACACGGAAACCCAAAGCCCGAAAACCCGCCTTGAACCCATAGATACCAATGCCAGTAACTGCACCACAGGGATGTTTGGAAGAATGGCTATGTAACACCTGGTAGCCGGCCTGAGTTGCATTTTCGGGCTTATAACTTCTATGGTTTAGGGTAGAGAAGTCAGGGTCTTAAGGGTTTATGATTGATAGGTTATAGGTGTATACGGGGCCCGGATCCCGGACAGGCTTGAAAGTTTGGTGTTCGTGCTTCAGGTGGTTGGGTATCGAAAGGTGCATCCATCTCTTTTCTATCCATCGGTATATGTATACACACCTGGAGATCGGTGGGTGTGCTTATATATGTCATGCATGCACAGGCACAAACAGATGTACTAGCAGTTACTAGCAGACAGAACCATACTGACAGACATGTAGATGTGCAGAACGACCTTTGTGCACGTTTCTTGCCTGCATGAGGCTACCAGGTCATGACGGAAGTTGCGCACAAGAAGCGTGGCAAGTGCTGTGGCTGCGGATGCCGACATTGCCCCTTCAACCATGCCAACGTTCCTTCCACTGAGCGTGCCGCCCGCATTCAGCAGCCAGCATGGCTGCACAAGACCTCCATCGAGGCTGATGAAGTTGATGTCCTGTTCTGGAGTGGGGGTAAGGACAGCTATCTTGCGCTTCGATCACTTCTGAAAGAGAAGGGTGAGGCAAGGAGGGGCGTCGTACTCATGACCACCTTCGATGCAAGAACGCGCATCATTGCCCACCAAGAGGTGGGAGTTTCCGAAAACTGGGGACCCCCATATGGCACCTTAAATATAAAGTAGGATCCTTATTCTAAGAACCCCCAAATAAGGGTACCCTCTCCTTCTCGCCCCTATAGCTCCCAGGTGGAGATCAAGACCGTGGTGCGCCAGGCGGAGACTTTAGGGGTGAGCCTGGTCGGAGCCCCCCTGCACCCCGGCCGACAGTATGAAGAGCAGCTGGAGCAAGCACTTCGTGTGGCCCAGAAGGGCCTCGCTGGGATTCCGATCACCCGGGTGTGCTTTGGAGATCTGCACTTAGAGCACATCCGAAGCTGGCGAGAGCAACAGCTCACTCCGGTGGTGCGAGAGGTTTGCGGCCAGTCGGCTCAGCTTCACTATCCCATCTGGCACAAAAGCTACGAGGCCTGTGGGGCATTCCCAGAGACTCCAATATCCCTCAATTAAGGAATATGCCATACATCATATGAGGAATCCTACTATAACTGGGTTCACAGCCCAGCTCAGAAACATGAACGTGAACCTTAAATGCTGTGGCCCATACATAACATACCTCTTTACCCTGGTTCGCGAAGAGCCGTTGAATTTTAACTTTAGCCGAACTCCTGAACCGAACGGCCTAAATCTTAAAGCCTAGACCTAAACCCTATAAATTCTGTAGACTCTAAATCCACACCTTAAAGCAAAGACACTACCCAGAGGCCCCATAGTAGTTCCTTTTTGGGGCTCATAGAATCCGATAAGGTATTGCCAGAAAGGAACTACTATGGGGCCTTACGGTGAAGCCAAGACTCCAAGCCCCGACCCTGAGGATCTCATGGCGGACTTGGTGGCAAGCGGCGTGAAGCTGGGTTCTTCTTAAGGAATTTCGTTTTAGTTACCATGAGAATCGGGATCTATAGTGCAGTCTAGTAATTATAGGGCTTCTATTATGATGGTAAGTTAAGTTATGTTCCTTTCAGAAGGCTTTTATTATGATGATAGTTTAAGTTAAGTTCCCTTCAGAAGAACCCAGGAAGTGCCGGATCAGTGCCATGCCGGACGCTGCACCAAGCGAGGCTTTGCGTGTGCGAGCTTCCGAAAATTCGGGGTGCCTTTAAAGGGATCCTTTGGGGAGTCCTTAAAGGGATCTGTAAGGGTTCTATAAAGGGTTTAGAGTTTAGAGCTTCCGAAAATTCGGGGTACCATTAACGGGATGTTTTGGGGAGTCTTCAAAAGGATCTATAAGGGTTCTATAAAGGGTTTAGGGTTTAGAGTTTCCGAAAATTCGGGATACCTCATTCTGGGGTCCTTCGGTTGATGATATAGAACCTGCATTACCTTAAGGACCGTAAGCTATGGGAATTATGGTAAAATCCTTATTATGAGTAATGCAGGATTTATGTCATCAACCGTTCTATTAAGGATCCCACTATTCAGGGTGCTATATTTGGGCCACCTGTTTTCGGAAACTCGCGTATCGGGATGTCAATTCGGCACGGTGATTTTCGGCTTTGGTGGTTTCGGCTCTGAGGTTGGAGTGTTTGTAGACTTTTTGGGGCTAAGTCTTCCAGAAGCCCTGACCCGCAAAGTTCAAGCGATAAAAGCTATGTGCATCAGCTCAGTCTCAGCTCCACACACATGACCGACAGTTCCTGGCAGAAGCTCGAAGCGTGAATCCTGATTTAATCCTACCCCAACCGAAGCTCTTTTCACAAACGGAGAGCTAGCCGCCACAAAGCATCTTCCACGGTTTCAACTTCCCACGGTCGCGGGAGCACACAGCGCTGCAGCTCTCTCTCTCTCTCTCTCTCTCGCGCGCGACACCGGTGCGCGCCAGAATGTTTACTCTGTTCTTCGAGTACGTAAACCCGAGTATCCTCTACGTTCAACAGAACTTTGATGCAGAGTAATTTGTAATATGTTTTTCCTGATCGGCCCCTTACAGTTCTCGTTAGTATAGTATGCCCCAAGACCGGCTTCCACTTATCGAGGCCCTTGTATCCGAAACTGTCCTGGGTGCAGGTAGAGGGCCTCTGCGTCGGTGCGCTCTTCGACCCCGCTCTTGCCAAGCAGGCATCAACCATGGGGCCGAAACCCCCACCTTTGCGAGAAATTACCTGGACCCCAAATAACCTACCTTTTTGGGGGTTCCCTAATATAAAAAGTAGGTTATTTGGGGTTAAGGCGCATTCGAAAAACACCTTTATCTCTCTGTGGGGTTATGTACTTCAACAACAACTTTTAAACCCTGAATCGTGATTAGGGCTCATCGGGTTCATAATGGGGTAGAGCAGTTTTAGGGGTTAGGGCTTATAGTAGGGGTTATCGTACCCCCCCCCCCAAAAAAAAAAGTCAAAGACTAACAACTCAAAAACTCAGGCTTGCCATGTGCCCTCTAGCAGAGCCAGATATTTTCATGGGTATCTGGGGTATAGACGTAGTCGGGGGTCCTTGGGGTCTAGGTAAGGTAAATCCTCGACTCTTAGGCGACATCCATTGGCTGGGATGCCTTCGGCGAGAATGGGGAGTTCCATTCCGTGGTGGAGCCCTGGGCATAGAGGCTCAGACAGTTGGAGGCTCCAGCGCTTGAGCCATGGTACTGTGGAAGTAGTGTTGATGAAGTAGTAATGGCATTGTACACATGCATGATAATCTATACATCGATGTCATCAGCCTAGCAAGAATCTAGCGCAGCATAGGGTTTTCTATTCAGACCTACATGATATACTATTATATATTGCATAATTACCTTTTGTAGGTATTTTAACATCCCATACTGTACTAGAATGTACGATAACGTACTTTGAAGACTAAGTGATATCGTATACACAGATCTACTATCATACACCCCCGCTTCATTTTTGGCGCGCCAGCTCCAGCGACCGTGCCTTTGTCATGGGATCCTGGAGCATCTGAGGAATCGCCAAAACATGGCTTTAAGGTGTGGTCAAATTTACGGGTTCTAAGGATGACTATAGCGGTAATGATAATAGTTTAGGGTTTAGGAAAGTCTAAGTTAATTTGACTGTAGTTATGATATGTGCAGGTTCCGATGATTTCATTTCAGGCTGCCTGAACTTGAAGACACAGCGGTTTATGAAGGATTTCGGTTTGTGGCAGGATCATGTCATGAAGCGTTTAGAGTGGGGCTGTGTGGCCTGCAATCCATGCCATCACGTCCCTAGATGAGGATAAACTCAGCTTGCAGCATCATGGAACCTTGGTGATTCCTCGCGTGCGCACGATTTTCGACATTGAAGGGAGCCAGATGCGCGGCGTCTCGTGGGGCGTGTGCTCCAGCTTTCGAAGACCGCTCGCCAAAGAGGAGGCTCTAAAAGAAGATTGCATACGAAGAGCCAAGCTGGGTGCATGAACTCGTTGCAATGCATTGGCTAAGAACTGAGTAAAGCCCGAACGCGGTATTAGCTTCCAAGGTACGTTGATGGAAGCAGGTTGCGAGCCGGAGAGCTGCCTCCATCCGAAGTTTCTTGCCTCGTTTATGCGCGCGTTTTGAGCCATAAGCAATTGAAATTCAGTGCCGGAGGTTGAGGGCTGTTTGAAAGCAACGGTCACTTTTGGTCTTCCTTCCGTGGTGGAGTCCAACTTATCGCAGTACCCTGACCCCGTGTATGAAATTCTTAAAACCGGACCTGTGCCCCCCGAAATCTGGGGCTACAGGTAAACCCTGAACCCTACTCCAACCAAGCTCGCAATCTGAACTTCTGAAAACTACACCGAAACCCCTACATCCTAAACTGAGTATGTGTTTGGGGTTTAGGCTTGCCGACCCCACAAGCTCAGAGTTCTCGTGCGAAAAACAAGAGACGTAGCTGTTTGAACAGTGAAGTTCTGAGGAGGATCGTCGAAAACGAGCTTTAGCAACAAAACTAGTCGCATTGTAACCAGTCCGATCTTGTTCAAATGCGAACTAGCCAGCAATGATTTCTTTTAAGCCTGAGCAGAACGCAAAACTGGTCTCGCCAGCAACAGCCATGGCGGCCAAGCTACAAAGTGCTCTAAAGTAACAACTCAAGATATACATGACGAGAACTTCGCGCTTCCATAAGCCCTTTTCTCACAGCACCCTGAAACTCCACAGGCAACTTCATATAGGGTCATGTCCAAGCATTCTTTCAACAGCTTACTATATGGCTTTCTGATTTTTCTGAAAAGGGTACCTTAACCCTAAAGCCCCTAAACCCCTAAACCCTAAACCACTAAACCCTGCACCCCTAAACCCCTAAACCCTAAACCCCTAAGCCCCTAAACCCTAAACCCATAAACCCCTAAACCCTCTTCCCTTAAACCCTAAACCCTATGAGAGTTTTGGTTCCGTTTCTCTCTGGCAACCTTCCGCTGGCCCAGGTGGAGGCAGATCCGGCTAGGGCCAATGCGGCGAAAATGGCGTTTTCCGAGATGAGTAAGAAGCCACCCATCTGGGTTTATGAGGGGTTAAGGGTTTAAAAGGGCTTTGGGCCTAGGGTTAAAGCTTTATAGAAGCCACTCATCTGATTGTGGGCTTAGGTTTTAAGGTTTAGGTCTTTGGTTTAGGGCTTAGGGTTTAAGGTTTCAGGTTTTAGGGTTTAAGGTATAGGGTTTGGGGTTTATACGTTTGGGGTTTGGGGTTGAGGGTGCTTCGTTACTTACTTGATTCTTGCAACGATCTCAGCCGATAGTAAGGGTTTCTGTATACGTATACATCCCCAAAAACTCGATAAAAGCCTCTTACAGCCAATAAGCCCCTTACATTCTAGCAGGACATAGGAAATCTAAGCGCAACGCCGAACACAGGGAGCTTACTAAGGCCTTTATATCAACACCCAGCCCTGTGCCGCACGAGGCTCGGCGGCGAGCCTGACGTTGTGCAGGCCTGCATGCGCCCATGCCCGCCCGATGCTTTGCCTATCATGGGCAAGGTCCCATGGCACGTGTATGGTTTTTTTGTTTAGGGCCTAGGGTTCAGGGTTGGTTTGGGTGTAATATAGGGGCTTCAATAGTTACCAAGACTATTTTGGGGTTCCTTATTTATCATTATAAACTATAAACCAGTGGGCCCCAAAAACCATATTCTAGTTATTAAGGGCCCTGTAGTATGGGTTTAGAGTTTGCAGGGATATTTTCCCAGCCATACAAATCCTGCCCTCCCGGGTACTCCTGATCTCTCTGGCGCATATCAATTAAGAAGCTCGATGCTTTTGGTGCTCTTGCTGCTGCCACTGTCTTCACTATCTTCGCTGCTGCTGCTGTTGCGGCTGATGGTGTCGCTAGTGTTGCGGCTGTGCATGGCTGTGCCTTACAGTCCAGGTACCATACTGAACCTTACTGTTCTTGCTGGTATTGCTAGTTTTCGCCACTGCGCTTGTGGCTTGTTCTACCACTGCTCGCTTTACTTTACTTTACGTGAACTTGTGTCCCTTGATGTTCCGGCAGCTCGTGCAGCAGTGCCGGAAAGCAGCAGCAGTACTTAAAGGATCATGGGACTTAGTAGCTATAGGATGATTAACTAGGGTAACTATGCTTATAACTATTTGTAACCCCAATTGAGGTACTTTTAACTTTACTTACTAAGTCCCATGATCCTCCAAGTAGTAGGGCCGCCAAACAAGAGTTCGTTTCAGATGGCTAAATGGGTGTTTCCGAAAATAGGGGACCCCACTAGAGTACTCTAAAAAGTAGGATCCTTATTCTAAGGACCCCAACATAAGATACCTATTTTTTTCGCAAATTCCCGGTGTCCGTCGTTGGATCCCCATCCACAGATAGTCCTACACCAGATATCCTCCCAAGGTTTAGGCTTTAGGTTTAGGGTTTCTTCAAAAACAATTCCAACATCGAATCGAGGTGGCCTCACTCATACGAGGCCAAAAGGGCTTCATATTAAGGAATCCCTACCCCAAGAATCTTAAACCCCCCTTTTGGCCTCCCATCACTCACTCTCGGTTTGCAACGCTAAACCCTAAACCCCAAGGTGCCTCATGTTCGTGGCGCCTACATCTCCGCCGGCCACAACTGCTGGGGCATTCTTTGGGCTCCCGCTGACTGGCTCCATAATATGAGTACTTCTCTAATTTTAGGGCCCCTTTTAGGATTCTTTTAGGGTTCCTTAACGGGATCTCTAAGGGTTTCGATATGGTATGTACAACAAGGGTAGTTCTCTAAAGCAGGATCCGTTTCTAGGATACTATATAGGGTTCTTCAACAGGGTTTCCTTTACGGGTACCGTAGAGGTCAACAAGAGGCTAAATATAGGTAAGTCTCTAAATGAGGGTCCCTTTAGGGTCCTTTTCATTAGGGTGCCGTACTATTCTGGGCACCGAAACAGGAACCCCAATATAGAGAGCCCCCCATATAGTGCAGTAAATGTGCGGTTTAGCGGGTTAGGGTTGACGTGGTTTTTGGGACTCCGGTGTCTGACGCGTTGGTATATCAGGCTTAGCTTGTAGGAGTGAGCCGTTTACATGCTGATACGTGATGTGTCCGATCTGTGATGATAGTCTTCGTATCAGCTGTTTTTTGTTACACTGCTCTTGCTAGGCTGGCTTATGCTAAGCATGCTACTCATTCTGTTGCGCCGGGTTGTAATACTGAATGTTGCAAGACGCAGTCTACGTAGTCTCTATATGCATGTAGTGTACGTATCTGTGTGATTTTGTATGTACATACATCAAAGGCACAACACGCCTATCGGGTTGCGTGTGCACCTTGCTATCAGTTCCTGCCCTTGTGACCATTTATATGTGCATGTATGCGTGTATGTATACCTGCATGTCTGTATATGTATGTAGACACACAGTCAGGACATTCATGTACAGACAAAGAGAGAGACAGAGAGAGAGAGAGAGAGAGAGAGAGAGAGAGAGAGAGAGAGAGAGAGCGAGCCGGCAGATCGGGATCTCCGAGGAGACGGCCGTGCAAAAATGGGGAGAGCTCCGCAAAGCTCTCCAGTGAGAACGGGCAACAAGGCGGGGCCGAGAGTCCTCCGGGCCCGCGACAGACCAAATGCATGCCATTAGTTGGAATGTGGGGGGACTTTCAGCGGCTAAAGCACTTGAAGTCGTCCTCGCACTTCGGCGACAACGAATTCGACCTTTTTGTGGCACCCTGGTCGTGTTCATCCAAGAGATCATATGCGACCCGGGGAAACAACACCATTCCTTGGGCGAGTTGCAAGCTATCTTTGGCAAAAAGGCCGAAGAGTGGCGGGGGAATGCCATATTGCATACCTCCAACTTGCGACACAGCCAGGGGAAACTCTTACCTTGCTCGATTTCTTGCACTTTGACTTCCGATGAACTTCGCTTAGGCGCTTTCTCGGTCCACATTCCACACCATGCCACCCTATCCACTACAGAGCAAATCCTACAGCAACTGTACCCACACTTACAAAGCCACCATAGAGCCATCGTCGGGATCGATGCCAACGAGACCTTTGAGACAGCACAACAACGAAGGCAGACGAAGGCATGCACAGCACGCGGAGAGATGCTGCTGGAATGGTTCGAAGAGGCAGAGTGCCACTTGCCACAGCAAGCCCTTGAGCAACCTAGCCATTTTCCATATAACACTACGATGGAACCACGCCGCCTGGACTACATCTTCGTCAAGAAGCTACTTTGCGACCCCGGGGAAATCCTGGCCCAAAGAGATATCGCCACGTCCGACCATGAACCTGTGTCCGTGCCTTTAACAAAGATCCGCGCCAAGAACATCGAGGGGGACCAACGTGCAGCACCTTGGTCATCCCGCATACTCAAGGCGGGGAACGAGGTCGATGCCATCCTCGACCGCGACCTCAATGTTGGGGGGGACCCTGTGATGCAAATACAGCAGGTCGCCGTGGCCATCAGCAAACCTGGCAAAAATAAACAACCCTTTGAAGAATCCGCAGCTCTTCGAGAAATGCGACGACAAGCACTACAAGCACCACCCGGAGAGGATCGAAGACGCCTTTGGAAATTGGCCAGAAGAGTGCACAAACAGGAACACCGACGGTGGCAACAACTGGCCATGCAAAAAGTGGCAGAATTGGACTGGGGGATGAAAAAGGCCCTTACAGAACAAAGCCGTGATCACACGTGGGAACTCTACCTCACTGACGATGACAACTGGAAGAAGGCACTCCAGGACCACTTCGAGAAGATCTTCTACAGACAAAAACAGGTCATCGTTACAGCCACCATCCGGGGGATCATGCACCAGCTCGAAATCAGGTGCAAACATACACCGTGGAAACCTTTCAAGATGGAGGAGCTCATGGCCGTGAAAGTCAAGTGGCGAAATGGCAAGTCGTGCGGCCCTGATATGGTGTCACACGAAGCCTTGAAGGCTATGCTGCCCCACCCCACGTGGGGGAACCGTCTTTTAGAACTCTTCAACGACATGCTGTACACCTGCCGCATCGTCGCGAGTGTCGAGGCTGGAGTCACGATACTGTTGGCAAAAACAAGCCAACCAAAAGACTGGAGCGAAACACGTCCCATAACGCTCAGCTCAGTCTTACTCAAGACTTTTGGACAACTCATCCTACAAAGATCGGGGGATGCCATCCAAACCCCGGCGAGGCTACAGTGGTGCAGGCGGGGGAGACAGGGGGTCGAATTGATCCTCATTCTCCGAAGACTGGCACGAATTGCTCGCGACTGGGGCCTGGAGTTCTACATCGCCAAATTAGACATCCGCAAGGCCTTCGACTCCATTTACCAAGAAAGCCTCGCAGCCCACGTCTACCAGACCATCGGGGAAAAAGCCCGACTCCCCTGGGAGGCCCGTGCATGGGTAGCATTGCTCCACGCCGAGAATATTTGCATACAAGTGGCCGGGGAAAACATCCCCATTCGACAAAGCAATGGCGTTCGTCAAGGTGCGCCTGAAAGTCCAGTTGCCTTCGGCTCTGTGGTGGCGGACGACCTCGACGCAGCCATCCAAGAAGCAAGAACCAGCAAGCCATCGGACGACACCTCACCCCCCGAGGACGGGGGAAGCTACATGGACGACAACTATATCTGGTCGACGAACCGCCAGCACTTCCAGCATCTACTCTCCTGCTTGGGTCACCGGCTACCTCGACGTGGACTTTACCTGCACCCCGGGAAAACCGACATCATCTCCAACTCCGACAAGCAGGTGACCTTCAAGGTTGCGGGGGAAAATGTCACGACGAAGGGGCCCAAACATATCTTTCACGTGCTCGGGAGCCCTCTCTCCTTTCAAGGGGGGACCGCCATGCTACTGGCTGAAGCACAGAGCAGAGCCCGCAAGGCCTTTTGGACCCACAGGGATTCCTTCACTTCGGCAGCTACCATCCGGCAGAAATTGCAAATCCACGTCGTGCTGGTCAGACAGAGTGCCCTTTGGGCATGCCAGACATGGCCATGCCACAGCTGTCTATTGCGTTCCATAAACAGCATTCAACTCGCCCATGTGCGAGTGATGCTGGGACTACGACGACAACCATGCGAGGAGTGGGCGACCTGGAACAAGCGAAGTCTTCGACGAAGTCGTCTCGCTCTCTACCACTGCGGGGGAACCCGCTGGTCCACTTTTGTGCTCTCCCAGATCTGGACCGCCATTGGACATGTTAGTCGTGGCGACCCTGTCGGGGGGAAAATCCTCCAGTGGCACAGCCTTCAGTGGTGGCAAGAGCAAAAAGACATCGGGCGACCATTGCAACATGCAGCCCGCTTCAATGCCTACATGGACATAGACCGACAACTCAGCGACACAATCGGCAAGAATTGGTTCGCAATCGCACAGGACCGGGACACATGGGGGGAGTGGGAAGCTACCTTCATTGCAAAATATGATGTCCCATGGAGCAGTGGCAAACAAAGCAGCATTTCGAACCTCGCACCGGGGGACCAACAGGCCTCCGACAGAGCCTTCCTAGAAAGCTTGGAAGACAGCAGCCGGAAAAAGCAACAACGAAGCAACGGCAAAGCAAAACAACGAGCAAAGCAGCGAACAAACAGACCACGCAACTTGCAAACACCGCAGCTGAGAGACTGAGAGCATGCGAGAGATACCTTTTTGCATTGACAGTCAAGTCGTGAATGACCTGTTCGCCGAAGATCAGTGACAGCGACGTGGACGTGCAGCATGCCTGTTCTTTCCTCTCTCTCTTCTCCTCTTTGCTTATCCACGAAGAATGCCGAGATCCCACGCCTGCTCGACTACATCCTTTGCTCAAACATGACATCTTCCTTCAACATCGTATCCTACGACATCTACACCACTCTTTCAATTATGGATGACTTCATGATCGTAACCCTCATGGACAAACTGTACAGACTTGTACTTGACGAGCTACAACAGCAGCCTTGCGAAAGGGGCCCCGAGCTCCGCTACAGCAAGCCACTCAGAGAGCATGCTCAGCTGCACCCTACCAGTCCTTTTGTGGTGGGGAACGATCCACAACGTGCTGACGCACGGGCCGGACCCCCCTTCAGGAACGGCACAGCCAACGACTGACGACGCGCAAGCAGCGGCAGCAACAACACTGCGTGACACACACAACACGCAGCAGGCCCCACCAGCAGCGCCACAACACGCAACAAACACTGCACCGACAGACCCCAACATACCACCATGGCAGCAGCAAGCCTGGGGAGAAACCGGGGCCCCGGCCCAACTGGCGTGGGCGGCAACGCACCTTACCTCCGGCGGCTACGTTACATCGTGGGGCGGTTGGACAACCCTCACTGCCGGGGGAACCGCTAACAACATACCCCCACAACCACCACTCTACTTTCCACCACCACCACCATACCAGATCAGTCAGCAAGCATGCCCGACACAACCAACCGGTCCACCACCACTCCAAGTCCAGCAACCACAATCACAGCCACAACCTCCACAGACCAACCCCGCCACTACCACAGTACAACAACCTCCGCAGACCAGCCAACCGATGTCTCCAAGAGCCAGCAACAACATCCACGGCTACCATCCCACATACGATTGGGACACAGACCCCTGGAACAACCCCCAGGAGGATCCATCTCCCAACGCCCAGCAGGCGGGGGGCAAAGCCTCGCACGGCACTCCGAATCCAGCTGGACAGACAGCACCACAACACGACCCCCCACAACCACAACAACAACCACCACTGGCACAACCATCACAACAACCACCAGCCTGGCTGCCACCACCCGGTACTGGCCCACTACCCGACATGCGACTGGGGGAATACACCAGCTGGATATCCACTGGGCGCCTACCCACCAGCTACCTTGAGCGCCAGGAACCGACTCCAAAGCCACAGCTAACCGAACAGTGCCCCCCACACATTCCACCCCCACCGCCGCCACTAGCTCCGACGAACATCTCGACGAAGCCACCACAACGTGTACCAACTACACAGTAGATGCATCCTGCAGCCAACCACCCCCCCCGCTGCAACCCCTACAGCCACAACCTGACCCACTGCCACGCGGCCAGAAGACACAGCCACCTCCAGACTTCTTCCAACCACGTCCAACAAACCCATCAGACCACAGCCCCAACACGGAGGACACCGAAGAGGATACCAGCGACCCTATGGACGAAGATCCAATGCGGAAAATCCCACCATGGGAAAGACCTGGTTGGGGGCAACCCATAGGGGGACCAAAACACACCTCCAAGAGAGGGGCGGGACACGGCTCCCAACGCCTTGGGAACAAGGAGGGAAAGCACTCCTTCAAGCAACGCGTCTGGGCAGGGGAGCAACTTGTGCGACCCGACCCCCAACCCCAAGATGGACCCGGCTGGGGCATCCTCGCAAGCAGAGCACAACACACCGGCGACCGCACTCCCAGTGAAGCACCAGATCCTCGGGGGACCAAAGCCGACACTGAAGCCGATGCACGATTCCAGGAAGCTATGGCAAGATTCCTAGGAAAACAGCAGGGGGATCAGCACCCCAAACTCCCCCCACCCAAGCTACAGCCAGCTCAAGCTCCACTGACGCCCACCCTGCCAACACACCAATTCAGCCGCCACCAGCCACGGGTCAGCAGACCCCCACCAAACCACACACACCATACAGGCCTACAGCAGAAGAGCAATGGCAGTACGACAACGCCCCGCAAGGGCCACCACATGACGAACTTGTAATCCCCGCAAGCATTCCACATGCAGAGGGGACCACGGTGACATATTCTCCAATCTCACATGGGTGCTTCGAAGTGGATGTCTCGGCGACCCACTACATACCCACCGCCCAGACAGCGACAGACGGACTGCCATCTCTCCACATCACCCACCCGGGCCAGAGCGGGCCAGTCCTCACGGCACCACCCTTTACCGTTGGCCTAAGAGGACGACTGGCCCCGATGGGCCCACCAGACATGTGGCTTCTGGTGATAACCGAAACCCCTCCCCTCGATGAACATTGGCCGGGGAGCATCCTCGCAGTTGCGGGGGACACCTTCATCTTCGAATCCACTCCAAAAGGGGGGAAGATGACCGTGGACAAGCAGGTGCATTCTGCACCCCGAGAGTTTAGGCGCGGGGAAGCAAAGCCACCATCCACGCAGCCACGGCAACAACCGCAAACCCCAACAACCACTACAGACACCCACGATGCGGCACGCGGGAGCAACGACCCGCCCCCCGTTCCACAAACAGACCACCCGGCGACCTCAACCACCCATGGGGAAACACTCCCCCCAAAACAACCAAAGCATGTCCACTTCGCCGCTGATACCAAGGACCCTCCCACCAAGAAGCAGAAGGGAAAAGCAAAAGCCCAATCGCAGCCACAATCCAAACAACCACCTCCACAACCACCACGCAACTACAGTGCATTCGTGGACACACGGGACCTGCGTGGAAGCCGGGGCAGAAACAAGACCGAGCCAAAACCACCTCCTGCCCCCCCCACTCCACAGACAGACCCAGCTGATCTCCTCACTCGCATCCGTGACGGCCGAGACATCGGGGGGAAAAAGCAAGCCAAGACGACAACGACAACAACCACCACCACCACTGGCCATCCCCAAACGCCAACAGCTACCACTACCACCACCATCACCACCAACACAACAAACAACATGTGGACGACCACCACAGACAAAACCTCCACTACAAGCTCCTCCTCTACAAGCCACGACGAAAGCAACCTTATGCAGCACATCCAACAAGCGCTGCAAAGAGGTGCAGAAGCAGCAACCCCAGCCGTGCCACCACCACAACAAGCCAACACAGCATTGGTGGCACAACCGCCACCCGAAACCATCCCCAACAGCACCACGGGAGACACTCCCCAAGACCAACCCCTGCCAGCTGCCACAAACAGCCACTACCCTACAGCCACAGACCGCATCGAACACTACCTTACTCGCATCCACAGACTCTCCCAACAACTACCGGGGGGGAACATGATAGCACACTTGGCAGAATGCGCCCTGGCCGACTTACTTGTCGATGATCAGACCGAATCGGAGGTGCTTCGCCAACTTGAGCTGGAACATCCCTCTGTTCCGAGTGACGCGGGGGAGCCCGACCCAAAGCGTGCTCGAACAGGAGCAACAACAGCGTCCTCAACCCAGCAAGCCCTGCAGCGCATACTTACAAAAGCCTGGAAACACCTGAGTGCAGCGAGCAATCACAACCCAGTCTCATATCATGACATTCAGCACGACATCGACATCTTACTCACATGGCTAAATAGCCACCTGCATGCCATGGCCACGGCACGGGGCGGCCACCTCCAGCAATGGGGGAGCGACGAAGCTGACTTGAACTATGACAGGGGCATGTTCAATACGGGGACTGTCCTTGGCCAACTCGGCACAGCTCTTCAGGGGATCCAAATGGAACCTCAACAACGAGAACATTGGCTGTTGCTCGCAGATGTCAGCCACTACTTAGCAGCAGTTGAGCGGGGCGACCCTGTTGGCCACCCAGCTGATGTCATTGCGGAGCACAGGGGGATTGTCACATCTCATCTTGCTCGTGACCGCCGACATCGTTTAGCTCGGGGGATCGTCCTCGAACTGCAGTCCTTGCGAGGACAGCTACAGGAGTGGCCGGGTGGAGAACTCAATACTATCCACCGCGCACTCTTGCAAACCCTTGAAATGGTGGAAGAAGCCCTACACCCTGGACTACCAGTACTTCCGGGAGCCCTTGAAGTGCACGATCCTGCCGGGGGACATGAGCTACATCCTGGACACCTTGCACTCCCGGGAGCTGCTGAAGCGCACGATTCTCCCGGGGGACATGAGGAAACTTTGGGCGAAATGCACCCCGCCCGAGAAAGGGGGATGCCCTCCTCCTCTGCTCATGTGGACTGGTGGCTCCATGACCGGCACCATGGCCTTGGAAATGCTCCCGGGGGAACCACTCGTGAAGAACGGAGTCCAACAGAAGACGTACCGAGTGGGAGTGAAGAAAGTCCCGCTGAACATCGGCGCCGCCGCCTACATGGAGCCTACTATGATCATCATGGCCCCATCTGAGAGCCTCTGATCCGGGGAATGCCCAACCACCTCGTTTCTCCTACTGCTCTTGAGGCCTCCTATATTGTAGCTTACAAAGCCTTTCTGTGATTTACACCAACAAGGGGGACGAAACGAGCTTGGTATGCATGTAACAAAGCCTCCCAAATACCCCTTGCCAATTGCTGCTGCTTCGATGCCACAAACGAACGTACTATAAGCTGTTGTTGCGAAGTCTACTCATGCTGCCAGGACAAGTGCTGAATCCAGTCGAAACGGTGGTCCTATGTTCTTATATTGGGGTTTGTTTGGTAACTTGCGATTCAGCACTTGGAACACGAAGATTGTACCAGAGCACAACGCAGGGGCTGGAATTATCCCTACCTACTGACTTTCCTGGTTTATAGAGATCGAGCTACTAAGGGAAATTCCAGCCGAAATTCAGCCATAACGGCCCAGCAGGACACCTCCACGGGGGATAACTTATATAATTCTACCTTCTGCTTCTGGTTGTGAAATTCTTCTTCTGATGACGTCCTGCTTGAACTGGGGGGTGCCCCATACAGTGCTGGCCTGGGCCTCAGTCAGTCTGTGGTGCTTGCATTTGAACGAATTCGTGATGAACCTCTATTCCTATGTGTTTTATGATGCAAGCAGCATAGACATTTCAACGGGGGGAAAGGTCCATCGGTAAGTCCTTGCTTTACACATGCTTAGCCTCTAGGCCACAAAGGTATAGCTGTGTCATTGTTTTTCACTCCGAAATCCGGTGGACTCCCAACCCTGAGACTTCCTTGACCTATACAACCCCGAACAGTGATGCCGCAACAATGATATCCTGTAATCTACTTTTTCCCTGACATGCCGGTAGCTTTCCTTTGTGTGTCCCACTGTTTGCAAAAACACTTCGGCATCACGGGGGAACTGCAGACATTTACATAATCATCCTCCCGGAGTCATCCTTTATGCCCCCTATATATTGTTACGATCTTTGGCACCAGATGTGATCTACTTTGGCACTTGAATAGGGGGAGATATAAGAATGACTATGCACGTGTTGAAGTGCGAGTCAAATGGGACACAGTTAACGTTATCGTATTTACTTTATGGCTCTAGCCGAAACTGTGTTCCTGACTCATTCTTCACCCCTCACACACCCGTTAACACAGCGGGGGGGCCATTGGCCCGAGGGCGTTGACCCGCCCTCATGCCCGGGAGAGAGAGAGAGAGAGAGAGAGAGCTGCGGCAGTAGTGCCGTATTGGTGGTGTTGGTGGTGGTGTGCAGCAATAACAGCAGCACCGTAGTTTTGCTGTTGTAACAGCAGGAACGTGATCTGGTAGCAACCCTACACCCTAAACCCTAAACCCCTAAACCCTAAACCCCCAGCAGCCTTATGAGGTCAGCGGCCTGGCGATGTCGGAGCTCATCATCGACGGACAATCTTCCTGCGCCTTGGTCCTAGAGGTGTGCCTTTTCTTCCCATTTCCTTGCCGAATCAACCAACACCAAAAGTATGGCGGTCTCTTGTGGAGTTCTGTCGCATTTCAGCCACCCGGAAAAAAAACGGCCTCTCTTGAACACTCCCTAAGGATCAAAGCCACACGCTTTGAGTCTACACAGGATGCAAGCTGCCTTCTTCCAGGTTAAAGTGCAAGAGATCCGGAATTAAAGTTCCACTGTAAACTTATCGCCTTGAGCAACTACAAGAAGGTTACTCCATGAGCTCGGCTTCAAATGAAGGCAGAGACGTGGGAGATAACATGACGGTTTGGTCTTGGATACCTAAAATGACCAGAACCTACAGTTTTGTAGGGTCCTTATAGATTTCATATCAGGATTTAGAATAATAGCCTACAAAGAAGTAGTGCCGATTTAAGATAGAATGGGGCTTCAAGGATAGTGGATTGTGGTTTTAGACGTTAGGTTTTGGGAGCGCAAGAGAATCCGTCGCGCATAGGAACTGCACAGTTGTATGTGATGGTGCGGAACATGAACACTAGCCGAACCTTAAACCTAAACCTTAAACCTCCCTACACCTTAAATCCTAGAATCCTCAAAACGCAAAGCATTGTGGATTTGAGGCACTTGAAACCCTTAAGCCCCAGTCCTAAACCCCCTTAGATCCATAAGCCTTGAACTCACCAAAAACCTTCAACCGTACTTAAAGGATCATGGGACTTAATAATAACTAGGGTTATAATTGGGTAAACCCTATTTAAGGTACCTATATGTACCTATAACCTTACTTACTAAGTCCCATGATCCTCCAAGTAAACCCTAAACCGTAAGCATCGGAGCCCATATCTCACCGAATGCACCGGATCTCAAAAAAAAAGCATCGAAGCCCAGGCGTGGATTTAAGGCACTTCCGGCCCAGCCGCTTCGCAAATGCGGGCCCAAGAGCTCCTCAGAGGGGGAGGACGCTGGGCTCGTACTTTTGGTGTTTGCTTTGTTGCATTGTTTTTGGTTTTTAATGTTTTTAGGGTTTCAGGGTTTTAGTGTTTTTAGGAGTTTAGGGTTTCAGGGATTTTAGGGTTCAGGGTTTAGGGTTTATGGGGTTAGGGTTTGTAGTAACTTGAGTTTCGAAAGTTCGGTGTAGCGTTGGCGGAATTGAGGTTAGGGCTTCGTGACGTTGGACGCTGAGGGCATTCAGCGTTGAACTCGTGTGATGGTTTATGTAGGGAGATAGGAGTTTAAGGAATTTTCTCGAGGAATTAGGCATCTGGGAGTTCACGGTTACGGTTTACGTTTGGAGAAGTTGACAGATAGGCGAGAAACGAAGGACCGATGATGCGCAGAATGCTTCTGGGTTCTTGGGTTTCGGCAGGCGCTCCTACTTGGAGGTTCATGGTTAGTTACAAGTAGGGTAAAACGGTAGGGTAACTATACTTGTTCATATTAGCGGATTGTTCCCCGCATTTATAACTACCCATGAACCTCCAAGTAGCATTCCTTGTTCTTTCTTGTCCTTTTTTCGTGTATGGGGATATTCTAAAGAAGCAAGGAGGCGTTGTTACAGGACGAGTCTACCGATCGCACATGAGGGTTTTGGGGCCCATTATAATATGATTCTATAAGGAGCCCCCAAAATAGTACAGGTAATTATTAGGGCCCCTATATTACACCACAATCCAAGCTTCTCTCCGAGAGCCAAGGAAGATGGGAACCGTTCCCGTCGGTGAGCAGTGGTAGCTTCCCGCAGCCGTGGATTGCCAGAAGGAAGCCTCCTTGTGCCCTCAACCCCTACTGGTGGGCATTTAGGTCCTGATCGCCTGATGGAGGATCTGGGGACACGAAGCCACTAAACCCGGAAACGCTGGCCAAGCAACTATATGACAAAGAATCACGCAGACGCACACACATACATCCTTCGCAAGTTCATGTAAACTGTTTATCCACAGCACAGCCCGCATTTCTGCACGTTGCTTGGTCCCGAGACCCTCACACAAACAGGGGCCTTGCGCCTGGCCCGATGACATTCGGCTGAACTATCTCTCGTCATTGATTCCGATGATTTTTCCTTTCTATCCGACGCCTGCTCGGAAAACAGACACTGCTTTATCCTTGGCTCGGAGTGGAAGGAAAGGCCATGTTGAAACCAATCACAAGCAGAACCTGGAAACGACTCGTATGCAACGCCCCGATATCCGTTTAGCCCGAAATCGTGCTCAGTGTCTTTCAGCTGTGTTCGCGGTTTATGTCCTGACGACTGTTGATTTCGATGGTCGACAACCTTAAGCGGTCTAGTGCTCGTCGTCGTCGGTGCAAAAGCAATGGTAGTAGTAGGACTGCACGCGCTGTTCCAGAAAGGTTTACCGTCATGTCAGAGGTCACTGATTTTGCAAACTTCGCATCGCGGCTCAGCGCGTTTTAGAGCCCCACTGACCTTCTTAGGATGTTCTCCGCCCACAGCAGGAACAAGTATGGGGGATCGGGTGGCTGGGGGTGGGTCAACATGAAACATATTTCAATTCATAGTTGCTCGGCTGATTGCAACAAGATCGGGTCTGATAAATTCACATATATATATATATAAATATGTGTGTGTGTATATATATATATATATAATTTCCGGACTGTCGCATGCAAAAGATGCTCAACCGCATGGAGCTGTTCATGACAACCCCGAAACCCAAGTCTCCCCTAAACCCTAAACCCCGACCTTAAACCTCAATATGATTGTGTTGTCCTTGGACTGGAAGAGGCAGTTGTTGCTTCAGCCGGCTTAAGCCGTAGCTGTAACTCCTGATAGGTACCGAAACCGCCACAAACTCAGATACCTTGATTTCAAGAAGCTGCTCATTGCTACAGGGGCGCGGATTTCTCGTAATGTAGGAACCTGATTAAGAAGCCCTGGGCCTATAAGGAACCCTAAGAAAGGCCAAAGGTTTCTTAATCAGGTTCCTACATTAGACACATAGCCCGGCCAGGTGCCCGCATCCAGTCGCATCTGAAGTGCGTGGTGGCCCAATGCTCGGATGATCATCACTACGTTAGATGATAAATATAGATGTATATATATATATATATATATATATATCCTGCATTACCCATACTAAGGAAAATACCAAAATTCCCTTGGTTTAGGGTCATTAAGGTAATGCAGGATGTGTATATATATATATATATATATATGTATATCATCAACACTATTGGCAGCATGGATTCAGGGCTGACGGGCCTAGTGCGGTTTAGAGTTTACGGGCCCACACCGTCAGCCTTTCTGGAGTTCACCGGTTAAGGGTTGACGTGTTAGGGATTTGCAGGGGTTTGGTGGTTGAGGCTTGTGGAGTTCAGGGTTTTGCGGTTTAGGGGAGGCGCTTTTTGCAGTTCTGCATCATCCAGCGAAAGCGGCTGAGACGTAATGTTAACGCCCTGATCCCCTGCCCAATCGGAGCCTGAACAAGGGTCTTCTTCCTATAGTATCCAGTATGTTTATGGTTATGGTATATTGCTTATTATGGGAAATGCGGGGTTTATATCATGAACCCTAGGTCCTAAACCCTAAACCCCCTATAGATCCCTTTAGGATCCAGTAAGTTTATGGTTAATGTCCCCAAATACCCCTGATGAGTCGATATACCTCGCAGCTTCCATGTGCCTTTGCAAGAACTTTATGGTCTGAGCAACACTTGAGACTTCCCATATCGCTTCCAGAAATTACCTAGACCCCCAAGCTACTTTCCATTCCACTGTGGATGCCCATTATTCAGGATCAACATGGATCCGTGCATCAGGGCTCCATTAAAGGGCGCTTGGCGGGTCCTGGTATGTAAGTCTTGGTAGAGCTTTCACCCTTTTGGGCACGATAATCCCTATGAAATCCCAAAATCCTAGGTCCTATAAGCCCTGTATCTATAGTCCTTAAACCCTAAAGCCTAAAACCCTAAATCTCAAACCCTAAACCCCTAAACCCGAAACCCTAAGCCCCAAATCTTACAAGCCCTCGTCCCTGTCGCGATCTCGCTGTTGTGAGGTGCAAGCTGCAGAGCTGCTACATCTAAGGCCAGAGTGTCGCTGGGGGTTTCAGGACCCTCCCAGTACTATCCCGTAAGCCTTTTAAGGACTTGGAGGTATATGATCCCAAAGCAGACGCCTATTAGGTTACAGTAGAGAGTAGATGGAAGGGTCGCTGGTTGAGGTTTGGTGACTTTCTGCTATTGAGGTTTTGAGGCTGCTCGAATGGGGTTTCGGGTTGAGGGTGCAAGGGCTAATTGGAGGTTCAGGGGGGTAGCTTTGGGTGGGGTTATAAGCAGGGTAATTATACTTATTACTATTATTAGGGGCCTTACAACCCTACTTACAACTACCCATGAACCTCCAAGTAGATGGCGAGTCCGGAGAGGAAGTTGTTCCAGTGTCCAGTTTCATTCACGCAGGAAGCGAACAAGGTCTTGAGACCCGTTGACTACAGGGCCTCTAGTCCAACAACTCGGCACTGAATCCTAAACTTCAAGTGCCGTTGAACCCCAGACCGTTTAACATGGTGGCCCGAACAAGTACCATTCAACACCTGTTTTGATTGGGGGGGATCCTTAGTGCAGTTAATAGCAGAATATACCCCCAAAGGGCTATTCTAATTATTAAGGCTTCTATAGTAACCCTGCACCCAGCCCGATTTGGAACACTCGAGATGACTGGCTAAGCTCCTCAACTCTCTATATCCCCTAGAGGCTGCAACCTTAAACCCAAACTCTAAACCCCAAGCTCCAAACCCTTTCGCGGCCTCCCTTAAGATACACCAAGAAGTTCTGCATGTTCTGTAGAGACTTGGGGAGTCCTGGCTGGTAAGCCTTAGTTGTTCTGTTGTCATAATCAATAAATAATCACCCTATAGAATCGCCAAGCCCGAACCCCTAAATAATAACCCCCATGTCGTGCCTATATAGAACCACCAGAGGTCATCCTTGAGTTCCCGTCCGAGGCTAGAGACATCCCCAGCTAAACCCCGAACCCTAAACCCTTTAGGCCCTTTAGTTCCCCTAGGAAGCTGAGCAAGACCTATGGCTTCCATTATAGTTCGGCTACCTTATAGGATCGTGAATATCAACCTGCTTAAAAAAAGGTAGCTACAACGGAGACTACATGTATTCCCCTTATAACCTCAAAGCCCAAAACCCTAAAGTATTTCCGAAGCCCTAAACCCGACGCCCAAACACTTTAGTTCACCTACGGCACTGAGCATGTAGTTCGATTTGTACCGCACATGATCCTAAATTCACAAGTTGCAAAGAAAAGCAACTACAACCTTAAACTTTGAACCCGATATTTACTAAAACGGAACTGCAACCCTAAACCTTGTAGTGAGAAAACTACAACCCCAAACCCTGAACCCTAGATTAGCAAAGGAACTACACACCTGAGCCCTAAATCCTATATATACTAAACAACCGAACTACAACCCGTTGCACTAACCGATCAAACTTCACTCGGACCCTGTAGTAGACCCTGAACCTTTTACCAGGCTGTTCAGTGGTACACTTTTTTACTTGCAGGTTTCTGGGTTCCTATTATAAAATAAGGAGGCCAAAAACAATTATATACTTTTCCCAGTGGGTTACTGAACAGCCTAATTATAAGCAATCCCCACTCAACTGTCGAAGCCAGGCCTGGCGAGTCAGTTCTTGACTGGGGTTCTCTACTCAGAGCTGAGGGTTTGGGGCCCATAGGCCCCAAAGTAGTTCCTTTTGGGGATTACCTCATAGGATTCTATATATGAACCCCATAAACGAACTACTTTGAGGGCCTTTTGGTAGGGTTTACCTTAACCCTGAAGGACCTACCTTTTTCAGGACTTATATAAGGAAATCATATTAAGGAACCCTAAAAAGGTAGGTTATTCCGGGTGAAGGTAGAGTTGGGATCTAGAGTTTGAGGTTGAGGGTTTGGGGTTGGGAGTTTAGGGGTTTGGGTCTCGGGATTTCGAGAATGGACTTATATATAGGGTTTACCCTGAAGTTACCCTTGAACCCACACTGTTGAGCAGGTGGTACGCAGTCTGCAAAAATTATCATGACTTGGGAGCTCACGATGTTGGCAGTTTAACATCGCCGGTGCAGACATTGGGACGGCGGAACTAAGGGTTTGTGGCCTCAGGGTTTAGGATTGATCTGTTCGTGCTTAGGATCTTGCGGTGTGGGAGGGTGAGGAGGACATGGGGACGATGGAGGGCGTTCTTGTCAATGGTGTCGATGCAGCTGCTGATGAAGAGTTTGTTCTTTGTGTACAAGATGATGGTACCGTTGGTCATCACCATGCTCACTGTTGTGTGCCTGGGTAGTTTGTTGCCACTACTGTCGGTATCACTATAAGTAAAACAACTGGGAGATGAAATTTCTGCAATCTGCCAAAGTTGCGGCCGCACGATCGCGAGTACCCAGAGACTCCAGTAATCCCTTAAGTAAGGAATATGCCTTCACTTATAGTAGGATCCAAATGTGATTCAAGGTATATTTCTTAATTAAAGGAATATTGGAGCCTCTGAGTAGATTCCAAGGCAGTGGGTGCGGATGGGCGCTTACGTGGCTGTGGGCAGCCTAGTCTGGGATTGAGGGCTTGCAATAGAGGCCTAAACACTAACCAATGCTATTTCGGGGATCCCTCTTATTTGTTCTAGTACTAGTTTATGTATTATATATATATATATATACACATAGTCTAAGATACCCCAAGACCCCTGTTCTAAGCACTAAGGCCCCTACATGAAGCTGTTATTGCCTGTTTGTGCGAATGGGGGGCTTTGCAGAGACTCAGGCTAAGGCTTTGGAGTACGAGGGTGTCAGGTCGGACGGAGGACATTTTTTGTTATCATGTGCGTTCTGGCATCGTGAAGTGCGACATATTATGACGTCCCACATTCAGAAGCTGGCCTGAGCTTACTCACTGGCACCAAACTGTGCTTAGATTGTTACAGACAAGTTCTAGTGGTTACAGTGCTATATCGTGAGAGTGTCACACCTTGGCCACCAAAGGTCGACGATGTACGGCATCAATGGCTATGGCATTGAGGCCGGCCAATCTGATCCGAGGTTCATCAACGGAAGCTTACACAGAATCATTCCTTTGAGCGAAAGTTTAAGACGCCAAGCAAACAGAGCCAGTCGAAAGTTGAAACAATCTACCCTCTCCCTCCCAATACAGAGTGTTTACCTTGCACAGTTGTTGGGCACGTGCTTGTCAGAACTTGTGCAACATCGAGTCGTGTTGTTCTGTGCGCCACTCCAAACTTCAAGCCTCATACCGTTATCTCCAAGACTATCTCGAAGCTTTTCTCCCCGAAGCCAAATCCGTAAACGCCCAAGACACTCGCACTCCTAACGACCTCAGAGCCTAAAGCTCTTGGCGTGTTCTGAAGGCCACCTCGCAGAACTTTGCTTGGGCGAGTCGCTTCTCTCGAGGACGCCCCCGTCGGGTGGATTTCGTGCATTTCCCTGTGACTCGCGTTTCCAGCATAGAACATAGGGGCTTGAGGCCCCTATACATATTAGATACCTGTTCTCCCTGTACGATGCGTTGACACATATCATATACCTCGTCTTTCTTTGCAGTTTGCATCTAGGGCGCACTGCTGTTTTTCAAGGTGATGGCCACGAAGCCAGATCGGTTTTCTTGCCAATGCTGGACTCATACACATGACGGACAGGTAGCGAGGCTGTGGTGTGCTAGGGCAGCACGGGAAGGACTAGATACAAGCCTCCCGCATCCCGTACCCTAAACCCTACCAGCCCTCAGCCTTATCCAGAAACTCAGTGTCGGAAAGCCCTATGATGCATCTGAATTGCAGGTAACTACTGCCTCTACGGTGGCACGGACCTAGGCGTGGCAGAAGAAGTTGGAATAGACCCTGGTTTAGGGGCTAGGAGGTATATACGAGTTTTATGTCTTATGGGTTTACGAGCAGCCGAAAAAACCTACCTGCGTGGGGCTTCTTCTTAGTATGGTTTAGTTTCTGAAGCCTGTTCCTAGGCCCTGTGCTCCTATCTTGTAGGGCTACGGCAAAAGTACATATGTAGAGCATTAGTTTAGTTCACTGTCCGTTCCAAGATTTGCCGTGGTCTGTTAAGTACTCAATCCATTACAGCAGGAAACTTCCTAGGAACAAGGGAAGTGCGGCATTGCTGGCTGCGTTCTGCGAGACGGCCCCGCTCTTAGATGTGGATCGCAAGTTTGGCTTCTTCGATTGCTGCCCAGGGAGGTTGAAATGTGTACAAGTTCCCTTGAAGCAGGCCGTTGTACCTAGATGCTAAATGTGTACTTCGGGACCTTGCCCAGTTTCCTTCAGCAGCCAATGGCCGTGCAAGATGGCACGCAAGCGTGGCAGCGGGACATGCGCCTGCGGGTGCGTGCAGTGTCACTTTGCTTTTCTGGTGGTGCTCCTGGTCGTCGTGGTTTCCTTCAGCACACTGCGCTTCACGGTACTGGGAGATACCGAGGATCGACACGTCCGAGTCCGCCGCCGCCGCCCAGCCAAAGCGGCTCAGGACAGCCCTGCATTGCCTCTGAAAGCTGAGATTAAAGCCACGGACCATTCCTCCGAGCCCAGCGTTCCTTCCTTTCCCAGCCTTGGCAAAAGGGCCAGTCATGGTGCCTTAGATCCCCAATACCCAACCTTTAAACTGTTGGAGTTCTTGTAGTTTACTAGGAATCCCCCTTTATTCCTGTGGCTTCTTGGGGTAGTAAGGTGCTCCCCTGCCTCATTCCACCGATGCTCCGGCTGTACCAACCTCGGCTTCGACGTCTGCTTGCATGCAGCTTCAAAGCACCGATCCTTGGGGAGCCAAAGACCCTTTAAGCAGGGGACTTAACCAGGACCCCCCAGAACGGTCCTTTAATGGAGCCCTTGTGGTCCTTAATAGTGTCTGTTAGACGGTAGTTGGGAGGGTCTAAGAACCCATTATACTATGAACCCCTCTATATGGTAGAGGAGCCTTATTTCCTTTCAGGGTCCCTTTTCGTCCTTAAGGAATTGGCACCTGGCTTTCGCATCACCACATGTTCCGCGCGGGCCCGGGAGCACGTCGCCCCCCTTTTCGTGGCCGTGACCTCGCCGGTTGGGAACCTAGGTAGGGCTTTGGGGCATTTTATATTTCCCCTTATTGGGCTTAAGAGGATCTTATTTCCCCTTATTGGGCTTTTGAGGATCTTATTTACTAATATTTTTCAAAAGCCTTAAAAGCCCCACCTAGGAACTTCAATCTCCGAGCAGCTCTGCGGACTGGGCATTGGTTGCTGAAAGGCTTTCCAGCACCAGAAACTAGGTTCTTGCTAGGGGGTTTACCCAAAGGCCCCAAAGTAGTTCCTTTTTGGGGTTCGTATATAGAATTTTATTAGGTAATCCCAACAAGGAACTACTTTGGGGCCTCTGGGTAATTTAAGGTACCATGTAATCATGGGGGTTTATAGTAAATAATGTGGCTTCTTCATTATGGTAACTTAAAGGTAAATCCCTTACCAAGAACCCAGGAAAGGGCATCTTACATGTTCTTCGTGGGCAGCAGCCCTGATCAGAAAGTGCAGGACAAGCTGGAACAGGAGATGCGCGGACATGCTGACATCGTGCAGTTCGATCTTGCAGATCGTTTCACAAACTTGGCAGTGAAGTCCGTCGGCGCTGCCGCGTGGGTGCACGCGCACCTGAATGTTAACAAAGTGCAGTATGTGCTTAAAGTGGAGGATTACATGACGAACAGCTTCGCCAAGATTGATGAAGTCGTCAAACGGTTGCAGATGCACGGGGACCAAAAACCCTATTACGGTGGAGGCATGATTTTCGGTGGCACGCCGGTTGTGCGAGATGGACGGTGGGGTTGTCCCAAGAGGCACTGTCCATACGAGACCTACCCGGTCGAGTATGCTGGGGGGCAGTACTTGCTCAGCCGATCTGCAGTGAAGATCTTGGCAGAAAAGGCGTTACCGGCACTTGATCTCAGCGACCCCTACCCCATTGAAGATCACTATGTCGCGAGCTTCCTGGCAGAATCCGGCGTTCATGTGGTAAACGAGCCTAAGTTGATGTGGGCAGGTGGCAAGCCCTATGGTGCTCCATCCATCGTTGCTGACGACTTTTTGCTATGCTTGGACACAGAAGATCGACCTGAGACCTCGGACGGTGAGGTCGGTGCCTGGGAAGGCAGCACTTTGGTCATGCTACCTGAGGAGCGCGCGAGGAAGGCCTGGTATGGGGATCCCTCCCATCCCTGGTCCTCCGACCATGGCACAGATGTTACAGAGCCAGTCCTAGAGACTTTAAGTCAAAAGCAGCAGGTGAGGGCTTGGGATGCCAGTTGGGGAGATCCCGCGCCCGGTGTGCGCAAGGTTCTCTTGCTGCGCCTGGATCAGACCAAGTAGCTACCTAGAGTCTCCATTGTAGTTCCTTTTCTTGGTTAACCAGTTTTATGGTTAGGATCCTATAATAGAGATTTTGGTTAACCAAAAAAAGGAACTACAATGGAGACTACAGGTATGTGGCTTGTTCGCGAAATTCCGTGCTGGCAGGCGCAGCTTTCAGAGTCGCGTTGAGAGGTGTCCTCGTCGCATTGTGGAGACGAAGAGGTGTCAGACAGAGCAGTAACGTGCTTGGAAGCATGCAGCAACTTGGCGAGCGGAAGCGTATCGCATATGCTCTGCCCGTGAGCATATAATCTTGACGGACGGTGTGGCCGTGGAGTTGCGGTCACCTGGGATGTTCTGGGCTGGGCGACGTGGTGGGCAGAAGCCGCTTGCGACCTGTTCGGGAGCCGAGTTCTGAAAAACCTCTGAGATGACAGCCATACAGCAACGGATCCGCCAAGTCTGTCAACATCTGTCAACTCTTCCGCACACGGGCTTGCTGGCACATTGACTAAAAGGCAGAAAGGTAAGGATTTTGGCTTTGAGGCTGCTTGCATCTTCGAACTCCTTGCCCAGCGACTCGCGCAATACTCGATCTTATATTTCATCAGTATGAAGCTATGGCCCTCTGACCACTCCCGGTCTGAACAATCAGAGGCAGAGAGAGAGAGAGAGAGAGAGAGAGAGCGAGAGTGAGGAAATACATAGACTCAGTGAAGGCGAATAGATAGCGTCGTCAGTTGTCGCACGATGCGATATGTACGAATACCTGTATGCAATTATATATACACACATACATACACATACATACGCATACACACCCGCGTATGTACATACGGCTGATGGTATAAATCCCGCATTGCCCATACTAAGGAAGGTACCATGATTCCCATAGTCTAGGGTAGTTACAGTAATGCAGGATTTATATCATCAACCGTATGTATAGAATACAGAGGCGTATGTGCTTGTAATTGATCTGCAGGTGAGCAAACATGTTTGCACATGTGATGATGCAGATGTCCCTTTTTGCATGTTTGTTCGTTTACTTGATTGTGTACTCATGCATGTACAATGAGCACATGACATGCTTGCGAATGTTGAACATCCATCCATCCTTCCATCCATCCACCCATCCACCCATGCATTGTATGTGTGTGTGTGTGTATTTGCATGTACATGTACACAAGCATGCCTACGTACCTGTGCCCAGTGTCGTTCTCTTGGTATGTATATCTCGCAAAAAGAAAGCAAGTTGACAGAGATAAGAAGTGAACAAAGAGTGACGGAGACAACGATTCTCTTGTGGTGAAGCTCTGATAGGTCAGTAGTTGGATTCATTCCGACCGGGCATCATCTGCATACGTATCGGTTGCAAGAACAATGCCGTTTAATTAGTGCCTGTGATGATGAGGCTTGTGGGCATGTAGGGGGTGTAGTTAAACCCTAAACGCCCTAGACCCCGTAAATCTTGGGCTTTGTATGTTGCCTGTTTCTGTGGAGGCTGGATTCCGGACGAGTCTTTTGACGCGGTGACGTCCTACTGGGCCGCATCCTCAGCATCAGAGGCTTAATGTAGGGGCTTCAATAATGAGAGCAGAATTTTGGGCCCAGTATAGTGTAGTTAATAATGGGCAATTGTTTCGGTTTCTATAATGAGGATGAATGCCAAGCCAAAGGCACTTGCATGTCCTAGGACGTCAACCTCAACAACGTCGGTGTTTGGGCTTAACTATGCCGGCTGAGAGTGGATGCAAAATCTCGCAAGAACCCTAAAGCCTTAAACCCTAAACTCTTAAACCCGGAACCTTAAACCCTAAACCCTAAACCCTAAACTAGGCCCTAAACCCTTAAACCCTAAACTCTTAAACCCGGAACCCGGGGTTCTGGAGTTGAAAGTTGAAGCTGACTTCCTGCATTTGTAGTTTCGGTAGATTCCGGTTCCTGCCAAGGTCCTTTACCACTACAACGTCTCAGTGCAATGCCCTGCTCTCATGGGAAAGCACCAGCGGGCTCAGAAACTGGAGGTTTAGATTTAGTGTTGAGGGTTTTGGGTTTCAGCTTGACGGTTTACACATCACGCCCGCACTAGACCGTGAGGGTGGCGATTCTGCGAGGGACCTCAAAATTCCGGACAGGTTCAATTCAACACAGTTCCGTTGAGCCAGGCGCCCGCGAATCCCGAATCGATTCAGTCGGCCTCCAAAGTGTAGACTATGGAACTTGACGTCTGGCCCGACGACCGAGAATCTCAAAACGGTCATCAAATGATCGTATTTACAAATATGACCCTGAACTTCAAGCCCTGCATATGTTGCAGAGGCTGCAAATGGCCCAGCTAGGCACCGAACTTCGCCGATTGACAGGGTTCTGGCTCAGCTACGAAATGGTTTCATGCAAACGCTGTAAACTGGAAACTTCAAGTTTTTTGGCCCTGGGTCGAACCCTACGTGCCAAAACCCTACTTGACGGCGCACAGGAAGTATTGGTAGAGGTGTCCGGACTGCAATCCTTCTGTCAATGGGGTCCTCACCAGCCTCCTCTTCGTCCTCATCCCTCCCGATCGGGGGTTTCCGAAAATTAGGGGTACCCTTTTTTAGGTTCCTTATAAGAAGGATCCTACTATTTAGGGTACTATATTAGGGTCGTTTGTCCCAGATTTAAACGTCTTGCAAGGCAAAGTCATCCAACAGCTGGTCCGAAAGCCGACTGCCTGGACTGTTCTGTTTTGAGCGGGGAGGGGGGGGAGGGTAGAGTTTAGGGTAGGAATCTGATGAAGAAACCCTGGGCCTACAACCCCAAAATGATGTCGGTGTTTGAAACCGTGCCCATAAGCGTTGGATGTTTCAGTCGTAGTTTTCCTGGTGGGCTGGTTATAGATTTCGGTATTTCTGGTTATGGCACAGCTGTTTTCTTGGTACATTCATGATTATTGCTCAAGTGGGGATGTCGTCGAGCTTCATGCTTGTCTGTCCCACCCTGATGTTCTGAATTCTCCGTCTCTCTATTTGGAGTCTTCGGGCTTCTTGTGCTCCGCATATTATCCCAGCTTGTTCCCGAACAGAATGAACAGTCAAGGGGCCTAGGCAGCTGGACGCGTTTAGGGCTTTGCGTTACTATTCGGCCACGGACTTAAACCGGTGGTCTACGCACGTAACTATACTGGAGGCTGGATGGGGTGTATATTACTTGGAGGTTAATGGGTAGTTATTGGGGGTATGAGCAGGGTAATGGTAACTATACCTATAGCCAATACTAGGGGACTTATAACCCTACTTATAAACACCCATGAACGTCCAAGTAGAGGTGGACTATACGTGTTCCTTTTGGAGATGCAGTCCTCATCTCATACTGAGTGCCACCTATCTGAAACCTGACCAGAACCCTGCCCCGAAACCTAGGCCCTGAACCCTCCACCCTGAGCGCTAAACCCTAGACTCTAAGCCCTAAGCCTAAGCATGCCTAGCCAATACGGGCTGAGGAGGCCGTCAGATTCTGTCATGCGGACTCAAAAAGGCCCTCAAAAAAACCTAAGCCCAAGCCTTAAAGCCCCCACGACTCCCAAAGGTAAGTTATAGGATTGATAAGGCCCCTATATTATAGTACCCTTCTATAGATCCCTCATAGTAACCCAACCTTAAACCCCGAAGGCCCAAAGCCCCGAACTGTGGGAGGTTGCGGCCCGGTGGCCGCGCATGGTGCGCGCCAGCTGAAGTTTGGCTTTCGGAGATAGGGTTGATGATTCTTTAGGGCTCCTTTAAAGGGATCTTTAAGGGTACCTTTAAGGGGCTCCTTTAAGGGATCTATAGGGTTTTAGGGTTTAGGGTTGATGATATAAATCCCACATTATCATAATGACCCTAAACTATGGGAGTTATGGTATATTACCTTCTTATGTGTAATGCAGGATGTCTACCATCAACAGTGGAGTTTAGGGTTTAGGGTTGGGCTCGGATCTTTTTGGGCCTCTTCCGACACCTGAAAGGGCTGAAGCCTTACCCAAAGCCATATGGGAGTTTCCGAAAATTAAGGCACCTTATGTTGGGATCCTTGTAATAAGGATCCTACTACTTAGGGTACTTTTTGAGGGTCCCCTATTTTCGGCAACCCCCATATGGGTGGTTGTCAAGATTGGGGTCCTTTTTTGGGTCCTATTATAGTACGGCACC